>OY769905.1:3303969-3476469 GCA_963669185.1 Dyspetes luteomarginatus
ATATACGATATAGACGCTCGGTGTGCTCTTGCGTGTGCTCGGGAATGTCAGAACGAGAGTGCCAGACACCCCGAGCTTTCTCGTCGCTAAGAATTTATTAGTCATCCCACCCCTTTTCCACCCCTTCACCGAATGCACCATTCGACCCGATTAACCATCCCCCTCCCCTGCCCCGACCCTTTCAACGTTTTCTGCACAGTCTTTTGTATCTCGACAGTAACTGATCGACGACTTTTCGACTCGCCACAGCAATTTTATATCTCATCGCAGGTCTCGTCACTCACGCGATAAGAGCATCGATATTTTCTCTCTAGTTTCCAATGATCGAAAGTTCAATTAACGTAAAATAAACATCGGTGAATCAACCAATAACTCGATAATTAAATGTTAATTAATTTATTGTTATGGTTAAAATGATAATAAAATTATGAATTAATGATGTGGTTACGAAAATTATTTATAAATCGATGATAAAAATTTATTTAACCAAACTAATTGATACGTAAATGAATTTGCGATAATTTCTTCAGCCATTCCAGCTCTATTTCACTAAAAACAAATCGTCGCAAAGTTTATCCGAGGCACCGGAAACGTGTACAAATACCGCACGTTCAGCACGTGCACTTAGCTGATGAGCAGGGAACGCGTTAAAGCCCAAACACGCGAGAGTACACCAGCCAAGGATATCGCGTGAACGCGCCTTTTTTGCACCCCCAAGCGCGTATATATGGCGAAGCAGCTTTTGCCGAGAATGCTCTCGCTCTCTCTCTCTCTCTTTCCTCTCCCTCTCTCTCTTTCTCCCCCCCCCCCGTCTCTCTGTCTCTCAACCCCTTAAGCCACGTTATTTCTTCAGCAAGCTCTCTCTCTCTCTCTCTCAACCCCTTAACCCACGTTATTTCTTCAGCAAGCTCTCTCTCTCTCTCTCAACCCCTTAACCCACGTTATTTCTTCAGCAAGCTCTCTCTCTCTCTCTCTCTCTCAACCCCTTAACCCACGTTATTTCTTCAGCAAGCTCTCTCTCTCTCTCTCTCAACCCCTTAACCCACGTTATTTCTTCAGCAAGCTCTCTCTCTCTTCTCTCACCCCTTAACCCACGTTATTTCTTCAGCAAGCTCTCTCTCTCTCTCTCTCAACCCCTTAACCCACGTTATTTCTTCAGCAAGCTCTCTCTCTCTCTCTCTCTCTCAACCCCTTAACCCACGTTATTTCTTCAGCAAGCTCTCTCTCTCTCTCAACCCTTAACCCACGTTATTTCTTGAGCAAGCTCTCTCTCTCTCTCTCTCTCTCAACCCCTTAACCCACGTTATTTCTTCAGCAAGCTCTCTCTCTCTCTCTCTCTCTCTCTCAACCCCTTAACCCACGTTATTTCTTCAGCAAGCTCTCTCTCTCTCTCTCTCTCTCTCTCTCTCTCTCTCTCTCTCTCTCTCTCTCCTCTCTCTCTCCTCTCTCTCTCTCTCTCTCTCTCTCTCTCTCTCTCTCTCTCTCTCTCTCTCTCTCAACCCCTTAACCCACGTTATTTCTTCAGCTCTCTCTCTCTCTCTCTCTCTCTCTCTCTCTCTCTCTCTCTCTCTCTCAACCCCTTAACCCACGTTATTTCTTCAGCAAGCTCTCTCTCTCTCTCTCTCAACCCCTTAACCCACGTTATTTCTTCAGCAAGCTCTCTCTCTCTCTCTCTCAACCCCTTAACCCACGTTATTTCTTCAGCAAGCTCTCTCTCTCTCTCAACCCCTTAACCCACGTTATTTCTTCAGCAAGCTCTCTCTCTCTCTCTCAACCCTTAACCCACGTTATTTCTTCAGCTCTCTCTCTCTCTCTCTCTCTCTCTCTCTCTCTCAACCCCTTAACCCACGTTATTTCTTCAGCAAGCTCTCTCTCTCTCTCTCTCAACCCCTTAACCCACGTTATTTCTTCAGCAAGCTCTCTCTCTCTCTCAACCCCTTAACCCACGTTATTTCTTCAGCAAGCTCTCTCTCTCTCTCTCAACCCCTTAACCCACGTTATTTCTTCAGCAAGCTCTCTCTCTCTCTCAACCCCTTAACCCACGTTATTTCTTCAGCAAGCTCTCTCTCTCTCTCTCTCAACCCCTTAACCCACGTTATTTCTTCAGCAAGCTCTCTCTCTCTCTCTCTCTCAACCCCTTAACCCACGTTATTTCTTCAGCAAGCTCTCGTTATCCTTTCGAGCTTCAACAGAACTATATATAATATCCATAGAACCACCCAGGTAAGCTGGCAAAACTTTTTTCTCTCTCGTTTAATTCTTTCACGAATTGTCCAATTGCAATTCCACGTTGTTTGGTCATGAGAACAGCCAAGCACTTGACCAAATATTGCGAGAATAAACGTACGAAAAAAAAAAAATATTGAATAGAACGTGGAAAAGTCCTACAATTTTTTTGCAACTCAAAACGACTCGAAAAATGACAAGAGGGGTTGATGGGGTTCGTTCTGTAATAATAAGAATGATAGTTCACGCGAGACGTGCACGTGTATCGACATCCGGAAGGCGTGTAATCGTATTACAAATCGTGTACCAACTGAATCAAAATGGAAAAGCCAAACGGGGTGACTGTGTGTCTGTGTGTAATGCCGGCAGTAACGTCAGTTCAATTTTTTTTTTTTATAGTATAAATAATATGGTGATATCGTTCGTATGGTACTCGAGTGAAATAAACCGATCATTAACTTCTGGTTGGTCACGTGGCCGGGGCGAACAGAGCGTCGGTGTTAAACCGGCCATTATTGACTGGTGGGGGGGTCACGCAAGCCCAGCCCAACAACAAAACCACCGAGTGGCCCATCGTGGTAATTTATTTTCCAGCCGCGTCATATAATGGACCGGTTGACCAAATTTTATCATATATATATATATATATATATATATATATAAACGTGTGTGGTTATAATATTCCAGGGCTGCATTTACAATGATATTACATATATATATATATAAAGTGTGCGTTACGAGAGGGTGAGAGCGAGAGCTAAAATGATGTGGGGCTTTGCCGGAACACATATTAGCCATAGGTGGGCGTTGTGGGACTCCACAAACCACCAGATTCACGTGGTATATGCGAGCAGCCTCACTCTTGCACCCCCCGTGTTCACCACACGCTGACCCACCCTTGAAAACCTTTTTTTCTTCAATACTAGCTAAATTCTCTGGGCGGAATCGACTTCCGACAAAACCCTCTTGGGCTGCCGAAAACACTTTTTAATACCAAAAATAATTTTCTGATTTATCAAAAGCTCTCCCTTCGTTTAATTGAATCAGCAATTGGAATTCAATCAAACCTGTCTGTGACACTGAAATTCTTTGAGAATTAAATTATTGCAGTTTTTCTGCTTGAGGGGGATGATTTTTCGGGAAGAAGCGAAGAAGAATTTTTATTTATAGAATTTTTTTGTTTCAAATGTCAACAATTATTCAAAGTACTATTTATAATTCAAATTAGCTGATTGTTTTTTTTTAAATAAATAATATGATAAGTATTTTTAATGTTCCAGTAGTAAAATATCGACGGATATATCATTCTCATTTTTTTTTCTCATCCCATGTATAATCTCACTAATTCAAATTAGCTGATTGTTTTTTTTTTTAATAAATAAAACGATAAGTATTTTTAATATTCCAGTAGTAAAATATAGACGGATATAGCTTCGCTATATTTGCTAAAAACTCCCTCATTTCTTTTTCTCATCTCAAGTATAATCTCACTAATTCAAATTAGCTGATTGTTTTTTTTTTAAATAAATAAAACTATAAGTATTTTTAATATTCAAGTAGTAAAATGTAGACGGATATAGCTTCGCTATATTTGCTAAAAACTCTCTCATTTTTTTTTCTCATCTCAAGTATAATCTCACTAATTCAAATCAGCTGATTGTTTTTTTTTTAAATAAATAAAATGATAAGTATTTTTAATATTCCAGTAGTAAAATAAAGACGGATATAGCTTCGCTATATTTGCTAAAAACTCCCTCATTTTTTTTCCTCATCCCATGTATAGTCTCACTAATTCAAATTAGCTGATTGTTTTTTTTTTAAATAAATAAAACGATAAGTATTTTTAATATTCCAGTAGTAAAATAAAGACGGATAGGGCTTCGGTATATTTGCTAAAAACTCCCTCATTTTTTTTCCTCATCCCATGTATAGTCTCACTAATTCAAATTAGCTAATTGTTTTTTTTTTAAATAAATAAAACTATAAGTATTTTTAATATTCCAGTAGTAAAATAAAGACAGATATAGCTTCGCTATATTTGCTAAAAACTCCCTCATTTCTTTTTCTCATCTCAAGTATAATCTCACTAATTCAAATTAGCTGATTGTTTTTTTTTTAAATAAATAAAACGATAAGTATTTTTAATATTCCAGTAGTAAAATATAGACGGATATAGCTTCGCTATATTTGCTAAAAACTCCCTCATTTTTTTTCTCATCCCATGTATAATCTCACTAATTCAAATTAATTACTTGTTTTTTTTTTTTCAAATAAATAAAACTATAAGTATTTTTAATATTCCAGTAGTAATATATAGACGGATATAGCTTCGCTATATTTGCTAAAAACTCCCTCATTTTTTTTCTCATCCCATGTATAATCTCACTAATTCAAATTAATTACTTGTTTTTTTTTTTTCAAATAAATAAAACTATAAGTATTTTTAATATTCCAGTAGTAATATATAGACGGATATAGCTTCGCTATATTTGCTAAAAACTCCCTCATTTTTTTTTCTCATCCCATATGTATAATCTCGAAGGACGTGATCTATAAGCCGAGAGTGCGGAGGTCATGAGTGACGAAAGTGGAACGATAACTCGAACAAATGAGAAAACTGATAAATGTCTTATATCGATGGCCTGTAATGCTAGAAAGGCGTACAAGCTATGCTTGTGCATACTCGACATATGCCCTTTTAACCTTTAGTCATCGTTACAGGGACGTACGAGAGAGTGCAAATAATAGTGGCAGAGGCTTGGCCTCCATGTCGTCACATCATTAAGCGTGCGTATCCGTCACACACCGCATGACCATAGACCATGAGTGGGCCATCAACGTTTGCAAGCCCACAAGCATATATATATATATATATATATATATATATATATATATATATATATATATATATATAAATGAGAGAAAGAGGCGAATGAAAGAGTAATCGTGCTCTCATCCACCCGCGTTGGTAAAACGGGGTTAGAAAAATGTTGATGCACCGCACAATGGTCACTTTATCCGTGTAATTGACTCAATGGCCATTTAGCGTACGACCCATAAGACGTTATATATGTATATATATATATATATATTACGTTCAAGGGAGAAGACGAGGAAATCAAGTTGACTATAGCTCTACATGTATATATATGTATGTATATATTTATATACGTCACGTATAATATAATAGTACTATATATACATATATACATTCATATATATATATATATATATATATATCTTAATGGACAAACATTGACCGTCTCTGCTACTCGAGGCTTTCTTTATCCATCCTAACCCACGGATTGACTAACCGTGGTGATTAAGTGCATGAAGAGTGAACGTGTCTCGAAGAGAAATGGAAAATGTATTAAATAGAGAATGAACAGAGAGACATAAATAAAAAGGGGAGTTTGAAACAACCAGAGTTTGTGTCAATAAAATAAATGACTAGAAAATAATATCAATTATTTTATATATACATATATACACACACACACACACACACAACATATATATATAGGGGTGACGATTAATAGTCAATAATATTGCAAAAGTGGAGTGACTTTTGCAAGCCGATTTTCTTAGGACAAAAAAAAAAGAGGAACGAGATACGATGTAATCTCTATAGCGATGAATTGTTATTTGTTTTGTAACAACGTGACTGTAATACTGATCCGGAACACGGAATAGTAGCATCAACACGAATATATAACAGTCAGATTACATTCATTGTGCCTCCACTCGAATAAAAACTGCGATGAAATTTTATCCTCAATTAACAATAATGTGTGATAATATGATAAAAAAAAATAATAATAATAATAAAAAAAAAAACATCGTTGCGCGTGCAGAAGACGAAACAAGAAGAATGATATATTATTATCGCTTTCGTTTCCAAGTAGAGGAATCCGAGTGGTAATTTTTATTATCATTTATATATCGCAACAAGGAGAAAAAATATTTTGAAGTGAATGAACAAACGTGACTCTCATTCTCGGTTATTTATTTTCAAACATTCGCCATCTGGCACGAGCAATTAATTTGCGATTTCATTCAAATTCAAAGAAGGGAGAGAGAGAGAGCAATGAGGAAAATAAATCGTTAACGACACAGAATGGAAGAAACAATGAAATAATTGAAAAATCCCTTAATGTCAGAAGGTCATGAGGAAATGGACAATTTTTATTGCAATTTTTTTATGATTTTATTTTACAATTTTTTTTACTCGTTCCCTCATTTTTTTTTTTTTTTTCAAGCATTTGCAATCCTGCAGGAGATTTTTTTTTTCCAGGGGAGAAATAACCCCATACGCTCCAGTGTCCCCGTGCGGACGTTGAGCCATTTATGTGCACGAAGAGACAACTTTGAACCTGAAAGTTTATCGACTAATCTCGAGCGGATAGAGGAGCGATAAAGGGGATAGAAAAGAGAGAGAGAGAGAGAGAGAGAGTCTAGATTTTATATGCATCGTTGCCCCACTCGATTGGATGCCACAAACTAGTTTCCAAGTCGATAAACTCGCTCGCGAGAGCTTCGAGATCGTCAAGTTTCGTATCTGAGATGAAAACACTATACGCGAGATAATTATTTTCGTATCCTCAGCGTCTCTTGTGTAGACGACCTCATAGCCCCTGAGAGCTCATGAAAAATAGAAAATTGAATTTTTCAATTGCCTCAAAATTCATCCATCAATTATTTTGTATATTTATAAAATAATTATTCGTCTGATCGTTTTTATGTTAAATCGAACAATTTTATTTAAAAAATTGCTCATTGCTTAAAAATTTATTAATCATTGTTTTTGCTTAATAGAAAATCATCAATTATCCATAATAATTATTCATCGATCACCCAAACACTTGACCTTTTTTTTATTCGGAAAAAAAAATTACCAGCCCTGATCATGACTAAAATTTTATTATATATAAAAGGCTCTCGTCGACTGGTCTCGTTTTGTGGGTTGAAGAATGTGAACAACTGCGGTCGACAAAACGAGACAAGTTGATGAAGACGGAAATATTTTTTTTTTTCAAATTAATTTCTCATTGCTTAAAAATTTATTAATCATTGTTTTTGCTTAATAGAAAATCATCAATTATCCATAATAATTATTCATCGATCACCCAAACACTTGAACTTTTTTTTTATTCGGAAAAAAAAATTACCAGCCCTGATCATGACTAAAATCTTATTATATATAAAAGGCTCTCGTCGACTGGTCTCGTTTTGTGGGTTGAAGAATGTGAACAACTGCGGTCGACAAAACGAGACAAGTTGATGAGGACGGTGCATTGACGCTAAATAAATGTTTTACGACATGTGTGTCGACGTGTTTTCTTTCGTTTGGTGCGTGTCGTGCGTACGACATGGTCAAAACAAAAAATAGAGAGACAGAGGAAGAGAGAAACTAACCGGGGTAATGTCTGTTATGTCTCTGGTTTCTTCTCGCACGTCGTGCGTAGCTTTTACTACGTTTCACGCAATCTGCTATGCGTAGTACTACAGTAACACGTGTATAATATGTATGTATACACTATGGGGAAGAATATATAAATGCATATATATATGCATTTATATATATATATATATATATGCATTTATATATATATAGGCTGTATAAGCTTCGTATGGTGAGGCTCGTGCGATTACTAAACGCATCACGTTTCACTCTTCGTGTTTATCCTTGCAAACAAGAAAGAGAGAGAGAGAGAGAGAGAGAGAAGCTCGTATACACACGAAATATTAAGTCCTCTCCAGCTGATTTAAAATCTGTTCGTAGAACGTTTTTTTAATTATTCTATTTTTCCTATTTTCTTTCGTGTCAAAGCCACTCACTGAATGCACCTCGTGAATATACTTGAATTCGTATTTCCCAACCAAAAGTATTTTATCATTCTTCTTTTTGCGTTGAATCGTTGCGTTTTTTTTAAATCAATTTCTAGTGTTGAGATAATATATTTTATTATTATTTGGTGTAAAAAAAAAATATCTTTAAAAATCTCTAAGGAGTCGCCTTTTTATTTTAAACAATTTTGGTATCAAATTGCTTTGTGTTGGAAAAATTATGTCATCGAGTTGTGTGTAAAAAAAATTATAATGCAAATTTTTTCTTGTTAAAAAAAAACTATATTATTTTTATCGAAGAATCAGTTGTAAATTTTTTGTTTTTTCTTTAACAAGTGTCTTTATTTTTAATTACTGATTTTGCTCGATTCAATGGAATTTGTTGCACAGGCGAGAAGCACAAACGATGTAAATTATATCTATTACGGGTGTCTTTTGTGTTTCAGATAGGGAAAAATTATCTTATCAATTTGCTGTATTAAAAAAAATATATCTTTAAAAATCTCTAAGAAATCGTCTTCTTATTTTAAACAATTTTGGTATCAAATTGCTTTGTGTTGGAAAAATTATGTCATCGAGTTGTGTGTAAAAAAAATTATAATGCAAATTTTTTCTTGTTAAAAAAAATGATAATGCAAATTTTGTTTTGTCAAAAAAAATTATAATGCAAATTTTTTCTTGTTAAAAAAAACTATATTATTTTTATCGAAGAATCAGTTGTAAATTTTTTGTTTTTTCTTTAACAAGTGTCTTTATTTTTAATTACTGATTTCTCTCGATTCAATGGAATTTGTTGCACAGGCGAGAAGCACAAACGATGTAAATTATATCTATTACGGGTGTCTTTTGTGTTTCAGATAGGGCCCTATTACATTATCAGTGTGTTACAAGTAGGAGTAAGGAGTGGGGGAAATTGTGTGTGCGACACACGCGGTTTAAAGCAACGATTGGTGCGTGAGCTCCGAGCATTGACAGCGAGCACACAGCTGTTTGCGTCCAATTAGCCTCGCTTGATAAGCTCAACAATACCCGACGTTATTAGAGAACAAACCGGAGCGAGATGCCCCCCCCCCACCTCTCTCTCTCTCTCTCTCTCTCTCTCTCTCTCTCTCTCTCTCTCTCTCTCTCTCTCTCTATCACTAGTCTAATCATTAAATTCTTACATTTTGCATGAAATTTATGGACAGAAATTGATATTTTTCATCTTTCACTGTCTTATCAATATTTAATAATAATAAAAAAATCTAATAGATATAAAACATATAAATATATGCCTATATTTATTATTCTCTCTCTCTCTCTCTCTCTTTCTCTATATATATATATATATATATACACATATATAATTTCTGCGAGAAATCCAAGACCAAACGTCCCACCCACGAATCAGTATATATATAACATCCTCGCTCGATACGAAACTTATCAGTCATCCTGCAGCGCGTTGCAAATTATCGCGAAAAAATTTTTTTTCCCGTGTACACAATTCTGTCCTCCCATGAATATTTATCTACTCCGTGTCTCGTGTGTATTATAGAATTTTTCAATTTTTTTTATTTCCTCACTCCTTCTGCCATGACAATTGGTAGAATAGAAACTCATCTCGCCCACGCAACTTTTTTTTTTTTTCCCTCTGCTGTTTTTATCTCGTCTCGTGTATATTCTTTTCGTCTCGCGTTCTCATTTCGACCCTAAGAGAAATATCGCGCAATACGTGACAAGTTTAACGGAAATATACGAGTTTTTTTTTTTTTTTTTTTTTTTTTATATATATTTTCCACACTATGAAATAATAATGAAATTCTTTTTTGTTTTGTACTCTGCAGCTCTCAGTCACGTGTTTCTTTTTTTTTTATTCTAACATCGAGCTGCAATATTATTATTATTATTATTATTATTATTATTATTTCATCGTAAATATACGAGAATTACTATCGCATACGACGCACGCGCGTTTCTCGACTGCACCCACAGTGCACAGTTCGTTATCGCGTCCTCCGGCCTTATACGCAAACACGTGCGTATAGTACGAGGCGTAGTACTACGAGTTTCTCCACTCTTCCGCGCCCTTCTCCTCATTCCGCTTAAATACATATACATATATGTATGACCCTTTTCCCTTTTCCCTCCGTCCCGCTATAGTCGATTATCTCTCTCTCTCTCTCTCTATCTCTCCCCCCCTCTCCCTCTCTTTATCTCCCCCCTCTCTCTCTCTCTCTCTCTTTATCTCTCTCTCCCTCCCTCCCTCGCCCTCCCTGTCTCCCCCCCCCCCCTCTCTCTCTCTCTCTCTCTCTCTCTCTCTCTCTCTCTCTCTCTCTCCCTCCCTCTCTCTCTCCCTCTCTCTCTCTCTCTCGCTCTCCCTCACGGACACTTTCCGTTGCTGCAATCGAGTATACGTGCAGGATGCGTGCTGCATTTTTACTATATATACATGGCATATCTGTATCGTGTATTTTCCCCCTCGCTAATCGCGCCATACGCGTCACTACCCACGTGGTCGAGCCTCGAATTGCACTCTCTTACCCTCCTCGCGCCCTCCGCCCTTTGCCCTTTTTGCCTCCTCCTTAAGACCGACATGAACGCTTCACTAAGCATTTGGTTTAATACCCGGCACTGACCTTACCTCGTGAGCTTGGGCGTGTGCAACTTCCTGCATGTAAGAAATTATATATAATAATAATAATAATAATAATAATAATAATAATAATAATAATAAATATATATAACGAGAAACGTCAGTAGCGTCACGACGCCAAGTAAAATTTATCCATACCCGCATTTTTCGCGTCACACCTTGGCATATAATAAAACGAAGAAATGACAAATGAATTTCATATACAATTTATGAATATATATATATATATATATATATATATATATATATATATATATGGATTTCTCTCTGTGGGGGTTAAAAAATTCTTGAACTTGTCGTCGTGTAGTGTAAGAATTTAGAGGAGTACAGACACTTGTACAGGCCTCTCAGAGAATTTCACATAAAAACACACACACACACACACACACTGATGGAAAAGGCTCCAGCAAACAAGACAAAAGGGCAGAGGGGAACAGGAGAAATTATACCAGGGAGTTAGTGCGCTCCTCCCTTAGGTTATCTATATATATATATATATATATATAAGCGAAAATACGACTGACTCACTAATCTGATGAAAATCTCAGGAACTATAAAGCCTATAAACTTGAAATCTGATCAGTGGTTTTATTTTATAATGTAAAGAGTCAGTAAGAAGGGATTTTTTAAAATTCAACCCCTAACGGGCTAAAAAAGGGTAAAATGTTTTTACACTGATTCAATGCGTGCGAAGCAGCGAGTACCAGCTAGTATATTATATATATATATCCATATAAACTGGATTAACAATCAATAATTATAAGTGAACAAATTAAAACAAAACAAACGAATTAAAAACAAACAAAAAATGTAATTATGAATTATGGGTTAATTCTTCGATGTATTACGATAATTTATGAATAAATATTTCGTGTTGAATAAAATGTTTAAATTATTGAACATTTCAAGTCAAAGTCATATTGCAGTAATTGCATCGTCCCATAAGCCTTAAACGCATGTCGTATGTCTGCTCGAACGGTTATACCAATAAAATAATAACAATAATAATAATAAAAAAATAACCCTCGTCTCTCTGGAGGCCTCTGGTTGAGTGAACAAAACGACAATGATGAAGACTCTGCGATATATGCTTTATAGTATATTTTAACTCTCGTTGTGCTCGAGTATACGTACATTTAACGAGAACGAGAATTCACTGTACGTGCATGAGGTCGAAACGAAAAAGACGAGAGATTGATGAAGAGAAAAACGACGAGAGAGATCGTTATATATATATATATATAACGATCCCTCACGTGATTATATATATATATATATATATATATATGTAACGATCTCTCTCGTGATTTTATATATATATATATATATATAAAGGATTCGAAAGGAAGGATTTTCGTAGCTTCAAGAGCAAAAAGTTGCTTCGGTGACTCAGAAGAAGAAAAATACAAGAAAAAAAAGAAAAAAAAACGAGCAAAGTGCAACCTACGGGTCAGAGCACACGTGGTTCGAACACGTGTGTCGTCTTCGTTTGACTCCCTTCTCACTCGCTACTCTCTTTCGTCACGACATCCCGCAGTTTTTGTTGCCTCCACCTTGGGCGTTCGTCGACCCGGATAATTTTTATTTCTTAAACTCGAAAAAAAAAAAATGTTGGATTACCAAGAGAGATAATAAAAATTACTCTGAATCATCAATAAACTTGTTTAAAAATATTTCAATTGCATAAAATTTTTCAAACTTTTCAACTGTAATTGGCCAAATAAATTTCATTTCATTCAGATACGTTTCTTTTTTGAAAAAAAAATAATAACCATACGATGCCAATTATGAACAATTGATTTGATGATTGGCAATTGTTGACGCGGAATTTCTGTAAACCGCGAGATATAATGATCGTTCGAGCGGATCAAGGGGCAGAAATCGATCAGGCAGGCATTTCGCGTTGGGCTTCCCTCGCTCTCCCTTCGTTCACGCGAGCCCATACGGTCGAGTTTACTGATTATACCTTATGGTCAAATGAGCTTCAGAGGTACTCTCTGTGTCATATATATATACATATATACATTGGTAACAGTATATATATATATATATATATATATACACATTGGTAACAGTATATATATACTACTCTATTACTCCTATTATTAGTTTACTACCCCCGATGTATGCCGATGTAATTCGTCCTGTCTCGACTTTGTGGACCTACCAGAGACGTTAACACACGAATATCAGAATTTGCCTAGAAAGCTTGTTAGTTCCAAAAGTGAACCCAGAATTTTTAAATACATTCTCTATGTATATATAACTAATTGGCATATCATATATATTGACAGACGGTGAGATATGCATTTAAATATAATTGATGTAAACTAATCAAATTGTCCAAACAGAATTAAGGGATGTTACATTGAATGCTGAAAAATTTGGCTAACGTAAATCTGGAAGATTTTGGGTCTTCTGGTCCATCTCGTACTATCATATTTACTGTACATAGCGATTACTTGCGTGTGTATATATATATATATATATATATATATTCACACTTCTACTCCATTACTACTCCAGTAGTAAAACTTTGGCTAACGTAAAACTGGAAGATTTTGGGTCTTTTGGTCCATCTCATACTATCATATTTACATTATTTACTGTATATAGCGATTACTGGCATGTATATATTCGTATTAGAGCGAATGTGCTTGAGACAATACATTTGTACCCCATATGTGTATTTCGTGGGTGAGTAGTTTGTAGAATCGTCGATATATATATATATATATGCACATGGCATAGTCATAGACGGAAGTTGTCGGTCGTAGTAGTATTATACATACACACTTCTACTCCATTACTACTGCTGGAATAGTGATATATATATATATATATATATACATCACTACTCCAGTAGTAAAACTTTGGCTAACGTAAAACTGGAAGATTTTGGGTCTTTTGGTCCATCTCATACTATCATATTTACATTATTTACTGTATATAGCGATTACTGGCATGTATATATTCGTATTAGAGCGAATGTGCTTGAGACAATACATTTGTACCCCATATGTGTATTTCGTGGGTGAGTAGTTTGTAGAATCGTCGATATATATATATATATATATATATATATATGCACATGGTATAGTCATAGACGGAAGAAGTCGGTAGTAGTAGTATTATACATACACACTTCTACTCCATTACTACTGCTGGAATAGTGATATATATATATATATATATATATATATATATATATATATATACATATATACATCACTACTCCAGTAGTAAAACTTTGGCTAACGTAAAACTGGAAGATTTTGGGTCTTTTGGTCCATCTCATACTATCATATTTACATTATTTACTGTATATAGCGATTACTGGCATGTATATATTCGTATTAGAGCGAATGTGCTTGAGACAATACATTTGTACCCCATATGTGTATTTCGTGGGTGAGTAGTTTGTAGAATCGTCGATATATATATATATATATGCACATGGTATAGTCATAGACGGAAGTAGTCGGTAGTAGTAGTATTATACATACACACTTCTACTCCATTACTACTGCTGGAATAGTGATATATATATATATATATATATATACATATATACATCACTACTCCAGTAGTAAAACTTTGGCTAACGTAAAACTGGAAGATTTTGGGTCTTTTGGTCCATCTCATACTATCATATTTACATTATTTACTGTATATAGCTATTACTTGCGTGTATATATTCGTATTAGAGAGAATGTGCTTGATACAATACATTTGTACCCCATATGTGTATTTCGTGGGTGAGTAGTTTGTAGAATCGTCGATATATATATATATATATGCACATGGTATAGTCATAGACGGAAGTAGTCGGTAGTAGTAGTATTATACATACACACTTCTACTCCATTACTACTGCTGGAATAGTGATATATATATATATATATATATATATATATATATATATATATATATACATATATACATCACTACTCCAGTAGTAAAACTTTGGCTAACGTAAAACTGGAAGATTTTGGGTCTTTTGGTCCATCTCATACTATCATATTTACATTATTTACTGTATATAGCGATTACTGGCATGTATATATTCGTATTAGAGCGAATGTGCTTGAGACAATACATTTGTACCCCATATGTGTATTTCGTGGGTGAGTAGTTTGTAGAATCGTCTATATATATATATATATATATATATATAGACGGAAGCTGAGCCGGTAATTGCCGGGAGGGCCGTGGTCCAGATGCTCCCCAATCAGCGGGTTGTCCCGATCCGGACGAGGCCAGAGGTGGAGATCCATGTGCGTACGTGCGTACTATTTGCGTGACCGTCTCTCTGTTCCTTCCCTTATACTCTCACTCACTTTAGCGCCAAATACATATTACACATATATATATATCTATATATATATATATATATATATATAATACACACGAATATATATATATATATATATCCGTCCTGGACTGACGACCGCGTCGAAAATGCCCGGTTAGTGCCCAACCATACGCATGGCAGCACCGTTTAATTGGCACTGGACACAATGGATTATGGAATGGTACAATGGACGAAATGCTCCTCTCCGGTCGTTCCGCGAGGCTATCCTTCCGCCTCCGAACCGGCGCCACTCCACGTCAGAACCATTTTACTCGTTTATCCGTATTTTGCGGATGCTCTGGAAAGCCCCACTGCGGCTCAGAGACCAGTCCAGCGGCAATGATTCCATGCGAACGGTCCACGAACGATTCTCTAACCTCTCATTTCACTTCGCTGCTGGCATCTCACGCGGACCTCACCTGATATCCTCCAAATGTACACTCGATACTATGTATATATATATACACTCGATACTATACATATATATATATATAAATAACGATTTAGTTACTCGGCAAACTAAGTGGGAAGTAACGAGGCGATCGGTTCGTCAAGCTCGATATGGAGGTTGAAGGGCAGAATTTATAGGGATCAGATTTGACGCAAAGTCATTAACGCTTGGTTTATTCGCGTAGAATTGAGATACAACTCGAGGTGGATGAGAGAGATCAGAAATTTCGCGATTCAAATTATCGAGAAGTCAAGAATTCTAGAATTTTACATATTGGCAGGTTATGATTTCTTTCAGGTCATATAACAACTTGAGATTGTTTTTTGTTTTTTGACTAGTGGAATTTTTTTTTTACGTAATTTAAAAGGTTGGCAATGTTAAATTTTGTAAATTTTTGTATTTTTTGGGCAATTTGAACATTTGCGAATGAACGCAATTGGCAATTTTATCAGATTGAAAAATCACGATCAACACCCAGCAAGCATCTTAATCTTCCACGACCACCGTCGACTCAATTCTATTTTATTTTTCCTTCTTGTTCCTCTTTCTCGGTGGTTCTCTTATTTCGCCATAGTTACCGCGTGTGCCTCTCCGATGCAGAGAGATCGTTGTCGCAGCCACTCAATTTCTTTCCCCCGCATTAAACCATCGAAAGGCAGTAACAGTCTTAAATTTATCGTTGGCCATTCCCTCTGTTAGCCTCCTCCCCCCCTCTTGTCTTCACCCCCACACGCTATAGTCGCGGAAACGCGATTCTTCCGCGCGAGGATCCTCCACGCTCTATCTGTCTCTCATTCGAGGAGAAAGGGAGAATAGAGGGATGAAGGGTGAGCGCGAGATAAAATGAGAGAGAGAGAGAGAGAGAGAGAGAGAGGGAGAGAGAGAATGAAAAGAAAAGAAAAGAAAGAAAATCGGGGCACGTAGCATTCGAGAGGGTTGGAAAGGGGATGAAAAAAAAAAAAGAGAGGGCGCACAGAGCAGAGGAGAAATAATAAAAATGGACACTTGCAGTTAAGCCACGGTAGACTGACCCACGACAATCGTGGCGTCGAGCATCTCCTCTATATTTTTCAGACTTTCTCGTTACACGAGTCTGTATTATCCTCGGCCCTTTATCTCACTCTCCCTCTTCTCATTCGTCGCCATTTTGCCCCAACTTGCCCTCACCAATCGTGGCTATAAAACTCTGCCCTTCTTTCCTGTCTACGACCTTCCTCGATCATCTATCTCGTTACCATTCGTGACAAACGACACAAATACACATATACACATCGATACCAGCTGAATGAAAAAAAATAATAATAATAAAACTACGGATAATCAATTATCCTTCTGGCATCAATTCAGTCTCATTAATCCCAATCGACAAAAAAAAATATATTTCTCTATAACGATCTAATTAATCACGAGAGAAAAGAATTATCGTAAATTTGTATCCTCTTCTGTGCTGATATAAATCAAAATGGTGGCTTATATTTCGAGTCAACCCCCCCCCCCCCCCTCGGTAAGAGAGAACGAATGTTGCTTGAAGAAAAAAAATTTAAGGCGGTAGAAAAGAGTCCAAGTCTCGACGTGACATAATTTAGCGGATTCTTTAGGCCGGCCAGAGGGCGTCCCATAACTCTGAGAAGAGAAAGAGCGTCTCTCGAGCGCCACCACTCGATCCATTCTCGAAGCTTTCAAGCTCTCTCTCTCTCTTTCTCTCTGCCTCCCTCTGACACTTCTAACCTCGCTATTACATTTTTTCTTTCTCTCACCCTGTTCTCAATATTATCCCTCGGCGAGCTTTTCTCACTTTTATTTTTTTTTCCATTCCCCTTTCTTTTTCTATCTCTCTTCAGGGCAATATCGCACGGTCAGAATACGCTGGACAATGCCCGCCCCATTCAATTGCTTACGAACCCTCGAGCGCGACTCTGTGCTGCCCTCTCACGGTTTAGTACACACGTAGATATATATATATATATATACGCTATAGATGGAGCCTCACGAGCGTTGCAGAGAAACATTTCACGCGGGAATGGACCGCGAGTTTCGCTTTCACCCACTCTACTATCTCCTCGAGCCCTTTCACTCTCTCTCTCTCTCTCTCTCTCTCTCTCTCTCTCTCTCTCTCGCGCCCACCCTCTTCGAAGCCCTTTCTACATCGCAGCCCCGTGTTCACGCTGACTCTGCCCCCCCCCCCCCCCCCCCCTCGACCCCGAGAGTTCTGTTAACGGGTGTGGGACACTCATGTGTCATTTAACTGAAAATACCACCGATGCGACGAACTGATTTACAGCCTCTCGATGCTCGAATACGAGAATAGATATATACATGAATGTATAATAAAAAAAATCGTACAGTCGTTGGCCAATTCTCGATTTTTCACAGTGATTGGAAAATATTTTAAAGGGATGATACAAAAGTATCCTGATAATTTTTTTTTTTTTTTCGACTTGGTAAGAAATAAAATCGGATCTTCTTTCAATTCCTGATGAAAAAGGGATGAAAATTTAATTCAACTCCAGGTCGAGCCTTTTGTATATTTTACTAAATAAAAACTACTTAACATGGACAAGCTCTGAATTTGGGATCACCCACTGAGTGGGGTCGAATGAGTCGTTTTCTCTTTCCCTGCATGTTCACGACACATGTACACACACACACATGCATACATATGTATGTCTATATATATATACTCGCGGCAATTTTCATATATATATATATATATATACTCGCGGCAATTTATATATATATTTATATATATATATATATATAAATTGCAAGTATACTCGAAGCCGCACGAAGAGTTGTGGCCATCGCGTGGCGAATTTATTTATCACCGAGAGCGGGCACAGCGAATAAAGTCATCCCCGCGAGTCCACCCCGATGGCATTTTGTATTCCTGGGTGGACACTCTGCCAAAAAGAATAGAGACAGAGAGAGAGAGAGAGAGAGAGAGAAAGAAGAAAAAAAAAGGGAGAATAACGGATTTATGTACGAGTGTTTTTCTCACGATAATGGAATTCCTGACATGCGTGAAAAATTCATGCGTCTATTATGATTATTATCGTCGTTTCTACATCCTCATTTACATATGGCGAACGAAAAAAAAATTATCAGCTCATATATTTAAAATAATTTTTATCACGAATCATAATAATAATAATTGAAGTAATTTTGTAATTGAATAATATTTCACCCTGCATTGGAATTTTCTAAAACTTGACGTATCGTATATTAAATTAGCCTCGAATTATCTAACCATCTTGATAGCCCGAGGTTGTTTGCTTTCCGGCCTCGACCGTGCTCGACCCGGGCACACGCGCGGTTTGATGTATTGAAATTGACGGAGAAAGCACCTACGCGCATTAAACTTGAATATACATGAATTTGTGTGTACATATATGTATAGCATTACATCAAGTTTGATGCATTTATGCGGGGTATTCCAGACCTAATCGACAGAGTTTTCAACCTTCTCATCAATTCCTATTATATAGTGTGCTGTAGGGCAATAAAAGTACTAATTTTCACATTGATTCAATGTGAAAATTAGTACTTTCGATATTTCGATAACGATCATGCATCAAGTTTGATGCATTTATGCGGGGTATTCCAGACCTAATCGACAGGGTTTTCAACCTCCTCATCAATTACTCTCCTATTATATAGTGTGCTGTAGGACAATAAGAAGTACTAATTTTCACATTGATTCAATGTGAAAATTAGTACTTTCGATATTTCGATAACGATCATGCATCAAGTTTGATGCATTTATGCGGGGTATTCCAGACCTAATCGACAGGGTTTTCAGCCTCCTCATCAATTACTCTCCTATTATATAGTGTGCTGTAGGACAATAAGAAGTACTAATTTTCACATTGATTCAATGTGAAAATTAGTACTTTCGATATTTCGATAACGATCATGCATCAAGTTTGATGCATTTATGCGGGGTATTCCAGACCTAATCGACGGGGTTTTCAACCTCCTCTTCAATTACTCTCCTGTTATATAGTGTGCTGTAGGGCAATAAAAGTACTAATTTTCACATTGATTCAATGTGAAAATTGGTACTTTCGATATTTCGATAACGATCATGCATCAAGTTTGATGCATTTATGAGGGGTATTCCAGACCTAATCGACAGAGTTTTCACCCTCCTCTTCTCTCCTATTATATAGTGTGCTGTAGGGCAATAAAAGTACTAATTTTCACATTGATTCAATGTGAAAATTAGTACTTTCGATATTTCGATAACGATCATGCATCAAGTTTGATGCATTTATGCGGGGTATTCCAGACCTAATCGACAGAGTTTTCAACCTTCTCATCAATTCCTATTATATAGTGTGCTGTAGGGCAATAAAAGTACTAATTTTCACATTGATTCAACGTGAAAATTAGTACTTTCGATATTTCGATAACGATCATGCATCAAGTTTGATGCATTTATGCGGGGTATTCCAGACCTAATCGACAGGGTTTTCAGCCTCCTCATCAATTACTCTCCTATTATATAGTGTGCTGTAGGACAATAAGAAGTACTAATTTTCACATTGATTCAATGTGAAAATTAGTACTTTCGATATTTCGATAACGATCATGCATCAAGTTTGATGCATTTATGCGGGGTATTCCAGACCTAATCGACAGGGTTTTCACCCACCTCATCAATTTCTCTCCTATTATATAGTGTGCTGTAAGACAATAAAAAGTACTAATTTTCACATTGAACCAAAAATAATGGTGATCGTTATCGAAATTTTAAATACTTTTATCGTAAACGTTTTAAAAATTATACAGTAAAGTCTTACTTGATGAAAAAATAAAATAAAATGAAATACGAATTTCTTTTAAATCTCAAAATCGGACAAGAATAAAAGTATTAATGGGATAAATCTTGTCGATTTCGCCTGGAATATCCCATGAATATGCTATATAGGATTCGTTTACACATAGTGCATATATATGTTGGATAATGTACCTCGCTGTCAACACCGGATGAGCCGATCGGTAATCAGAATAGCGGACTAGCGTCGTACATCAATATATATATATACATATATACTCTGTGCCATTGTGGAGACGTCTATATATATATATATATATATATATATATATATATATATATATATATATATATATATATACCTTTCCAACCTTTATCTACGCAAAATGCATATATATATTATAAATGTTTCTGGTAAATGTGAAATTGCTGTAGTTTCGGTACATAATCAGCAGACGAGAGGAGTCCTCTCGGATTCTCCCATAATACGTCCAGGAATCACGAGTGTTTGTCAGAATACTTTGGGCATTCTTGCTCGCCGGCCATATTTACCCGCTGGAATTTCGCTTTTCCTATCTACCCTTGCGTCTATATTCACGTGCACTTACACATTACACAGAGGGAAGCATATATATATATATATATATATATATATATATATATATATACTTCCCTCTCTATATATACATGTATAAATGGTACTTGAAAATTTGGGGTATCGCACGAGAACAATTGAATTCCGTGACGAGAATATACTGTAGTATGCATTATATATATATATATATATATGACGTCTGTGAAGGGACAAGGGATGACGACTAATAAAGCGTGTTTCGGTAGATTTCGCGATATCACGAGAGATGTAACTCTCTCTCTCTCTCTCTCTCTCTCTCTCTCTCACTCGCTCGTCACGCATCATGGAAAGGACCATCCATTAAGAGACCCGGTGTTTAATCAGAACTCTAAAGTTCCACAGGACTCTGCGCACACGCTTGTACACAATGATAATTGGACCCTCCTGCATTTTCTCTGCCTCTTGCGTGCGTGCCCAGTTTTTTTTTTTTTTTTTTTTTTTTTTTTTGTAGTATTTGCGAGCCCTTTTTGACGTTTGGATAAACGGAGAGGGATAGGCACATGATGAGGCAAGAAAGGCAAGGAAAAAAAAAATATGAGAAGAGAGGAGGAGAGAAATGGAATACGGATGAGAGGAGAGAGGAAGGAGGTGAAGGAGAAGGTACAGAGGGATTGTATCGCCCTTATCCCTGAAAGAATGGAATACACACACACACACAGCTAAAGGGGTTGAAGGGAGAGAGCCAGGGTAAACATGTCAAGCGCAGTATATACCGCCATTAATTAGGACCCTCCCTCTTTTCCCTCCCTTGAGCTGTTTCATCGCGACTAAAGATTTTTGCTCTCTATGCTTCTCCCACTCATTCTACTCTTTCTTTACTTGCCGCAACCCCCCAACCCCTCCTCGTCATTTCCCTTGAACTTTTTACCTCACCATGCACGTATCACGATAGATCGCGATATATATATATATATATATATATTACAAATGCCTGGCTATAATGTAGAGGAATGAAAACTATGGTCGTGATAATAAAGTTTACTTGAAATATTTAAAAATTCATATTTTTTATTTAGACAATTTTTTTTTTGATTTTTTTTTCAGCATTAATTTCAATTTATTCGGAAATTTTTATGAGATTAAAATTTTGCCATTAATAATTGAAATAAAAATACGATTTAAGTCAATTAAAATCTGTGGTGCAATCGAGACAAAATATGTATATTTTAATAAAAAAAATTGTTTATTTATATTTGACAAATATTTCATTGAGATAAATATTATTTTATTAAAAATTTACTCAGTAAAAATTCATATTTTTAATTTAGATAATTTTTTTTTTGATTTTTTTTCAGCATTAATTTCAATTTATTCGGAAATTTTTATGAGATTAAAATTGTGCCATTAATAATTGAAATAAAAATACGATTTAAGTCAATTAAAATCTGTGGTGCAATCGAGACAAAATATGTATATTTTAATAAAAAAAATTGTTTATTTATATTTGACAAATATTTCATTGAGATAAATATTATTTTATTAAAAATTTACTCAGTAAAAATTCATATTTTTAATTTAGACAATTTTTTTTTTGATTTTTTTTCAGCATTAATTTCAATTTATTCGGAAATTTTTATGAGATTAAAATTGTGCCATTAATAATTGAAATAAAAATACGATTTAAGTCAATTAAAATCTGTGGTGCAATCGAGACAAAATATGTATATTTTAATAAAAAAAATTGTTTATTTATATTTGACAAATATTTCATTGAGATAAATATTATTTTATTAAAAATTTACTCGGCAAAATTTACTTGGTTTCATTAATATTGAAATGATATTTATCTCAATCATTTATTTTAATTAAACAAATTTGTTCAATTCACTACGAACAAATAATTCCATAAACAGCCATTTTTTTTTTCTACTACTTTCTACTTATTTTTCTACTGAATTCATTTTTTTTTTTTTCTCCTATCGATACGAATGCGAATACGAATCTACCCACAGTTCTTCCACTCGAGCACACGCGACATTTCTCGACATTTCATTCTCACGATCTTTTATGTAAAATCGAATTCTCATCTCGTCGAGGGTTGACATTGTTGCAAAATTTCATGCACTTCATATTTCCGGCTGTACAATTATGCATATATATATATATATATATATATATATATATATATATATATATATATGCATATGTGCCTTTGTCCATTTTTGTGCATACATAACGATGGCTCAATGCCACAAGGGCGTATAAACTATGTGCGAGAAAAGCTTATATACGCCCTTCGGTAATTATATCATCGATATATGGGAGAAAAAATGTCGTTCGTAAAATGCAACAAGGGTAATTAAATCCGAACGACGACAAAAGACGCGTTCTGATCCCAGAGCGGCGGTAATCAAAGCTATATATATGTACATATATATATATGTATGCTTGTGTGTATATATATATATATATATATATGTGTGTGGGAGTGTATATATATATATATGTATGCATGCATGTATCGTGCATTTTGCGACGACATAAATGCATGTAAAAAGGCGCTCAAAGCCAAATGATGAAAGTCAATAAGTTTCGCGATACATACAGCGCTCTATCGTTCTCTATATACTTGCGTTTTTTTTTTTTTTTGTGTCGCAAGTCCTACGAATATTTAGACGTTCATTAGTTTCGAGCACGTAATTATACCAACGAAAGCCCTCGTGGAGGCACGCGACCCTACCAACTCTTCTCTCTTTCTCTCCTTTTCTCTCTTGCATTTCGTTCATATAGAGTTGAAATTCTCGCTCGCTCGACATATGGCGCGAGGACTCTACCTATGGACCATTACTATAGGTATATTTTGTACTAATATATATATATATATATATATATTAGTAATAGTATATATATATATATATATATATATATTAGTAATAGTATATATATATATATATATATATATACACTCGTGCATATAAATGTCGCATCGATTGCGCTTGACATTTCGCTCATATACGACCCTGCGCAGGGACTCGACAAGATTGACATGTGTATATTTACTTTGTTCTCTTTCGATCATGCCGCAAAAAAAAAAAACAACGAGAGATTAAACATTGAATCGCGAAATTATAATTTTTTTTTTTTTACCAATCTGAAGTTGAAAATGCAAATAATTCAATTTCTCGTTTTTTTTTTTTGTCAAATAGTAAATGAAATCGTAAAATTGAACGATGAGAGAAATAATATTTTGTGATAAATGAAAAGATGAAAAAAATGTGAAGAAAAATCTTTACGAAAATAATCACGTTTTAAAAATAAGGGAGGAAGTTTAAAATGATTATGGAAAAGCAGGATATCGATACGATTTTTTTTTTTTTTTAATGGGAGAAAACTGCTTGGCAAAAAAAAACAACGAGAGATTAAACATTGAATCGCGAAGTTATAATTTTTTTTTTTACCAATCTGGAGTTGAAAATGCAAACGTGTTGTGGGTTAACGAGAGTGACGAATCTACATCGAAATAATTCAATTTCTCGTTTTTTTTCTTTTTTTTGTGAAATAGTAAATGAAATCGTAAAATTGAACTATGAGAGAAATAATATTTTGTGATAAACGAAAAAATGAAAAAAATGTGATGAAAAATCTTTACGAAAATAATCTCGTTTTACGAATAAGGGAGGAAGTCTAAAATGTTTATGGAAAAGCAGGATATCGATACGATTTTTTTTTTTTTTTTTAATGGGAGAAAGCTGCTCGGCAAAAATATAAAATGTTTTGGCTACTTGAGAACGATACTGTGAATAATGAACATTCATTTATTAATGGGAGAAAGCTGCTCGCCAAAACATTTTATATTTTTGCCGAGCAGCTTTCTCCCATTAAAAAAAAAAAAAAAAAAATCGTATCAATATCCTGCTTTTCCATAAACATTTTAAGCTTCCTCCCTTGTTTTTAAAAGAAGATTATTTTCATAAGGATTTTTCGTAAGGTTATATATATATATATATATATATATATATATATATATATATCTTTCTTATAATACAACATTTATCGCAAGTGAATAATATTAAAGCCAGAATATTCTGGGTTTATTTCCAGTTAAACTGCAAAGCTCATACACGAGATTTGCACTATATACTTATATATATATATATATATATATGTACAGATACAAAGCTCAAATAAATTTTGCGGAAGTAAACCCCTTTGGAGTTTGGGCTTGCTCGCGCGTCACGGTATAAGGTAAGCGAGTGTTCGAGCTTATACGCCAAGTGCGAGTATTATTATTATTATTATTATTATATATGTATATAGTCATCAGGATCTCGTCTTGGCTGTCTTCATTACTTTAATGGATCGTGGGAGTAGGTGCGGATACGGGCGAGAGGAAGAAGAGACTCTCTCCAGTGGCTGACAGGGTTGAAAAGCGCGAGGGAGAGCCAGAGGCGTTAGTATTTCCGTCTCTCTCTCTCTCTCTCTCTCACCCCCCCCTCTCTCTCTCTCTGTACCCTTTTCTCTTCGTTGGTATATCTTATAAAGGATGTTCTAATGTCTGCAAAGGATAATAAACCTCAGGGAAGGACGCGTAATCGTGCTTCAAGGTATACTGTACCTGAAGGGGGGGGGGGGAGGTACTATATATATGCCCAAGACGCTCTCTCAAAATATTCGACCCCGGTATATTTTTTAACAATACTTCCAAAGGGCCATTCGTATATCTCTTAAGGATCAAAAAGTCATGTGATACATGTGATCGCTGTCAGCCGATTTTTTTTTTTTTTTAACCAGCAAGAATGTCTGAGAAAGTTTTTGAAAAATAATTATTTTGATAAATAAAATGATAGAGGTCGATTATAGTCATAAATATGATATTTAGATTAATATTTATCTGGATTTGTCTATATATTGTTACGAATGTATTTAATTTTGTGAATAATTTTTAATTTCTTTGGCTGAGAGAAAGTTTATTAATTATAAATAAATAAAATGATAGAGGTCGATTATAGTCATAAATATGATATTTAGATTAATATTTATCTGGATTCGACTGTATAGTTACGAATGTATTTAATTTTGTGAATAATTTTTAATTTCTTTGGCTGAGAGAAAATTTATTAATTATAAATAAATAAAATGATAGAGGTTGATTATAGTCATAAATATGATATTTAGATTAATATTTATCTGGATTCGACTATATAGTTGTGAATGTATTTAATTTTATGAATAATTTTTAATTTCTTTGGCTCAGAGAAAATTTATTAATTAGAAATAATATTTGTTCGATCTGTGCGTGCGAAAAAAAGGAACAAAAATTGTATTCGTTGACATAAATTTTTAAAAATTAAATTCTGCTGAAATAAAAAAAAATACAAAGATCATGAAATTTTGCAAAGAGTTTCGAGGATTCTGTTTGGCAGTCTCGAGATCATATACGGAAATAAAAGTACCGTGTACATGAAGTTAAGAGACAGTAGTTTCCAGTCGATGTAATCTCTCTCAGAGCTGTATATGGGTATTATATACATATATGGGTGAAATCACAAGCGCGTGCAAATATCAATATAACGAGACGTGAGAATCTCTGCTGATGACACGTACTTCATATATATATATATATATATATATATATATATATATATATATATATATATGTATAAATATATATATAAATATATATATGTATGTATAAATATGTGGAGGTACAACTGGAAGTTTTCTCAAGCATTTATAATTTACATACATATATATATATATATATATAAACACATATGTACGTCTCGACTGCGAAACAAGTCGCGCGAGAGCAATGCTGAAGGGCCATTTCGATGACAGCCACCTTTCTTGCCACGTAAATCGTCCTCCATTCGGATTCAAATGAGCGTCTCGTGCGCCTGTTCAAGCACACGTTTCAGACGAAAAAAATATATAGTATATATATATATATACATATATATATGTACGTATGCTGGGCGCCACTGAATTTTCGACAAAGTACATATATATATATATGACTCAAAAAATCTTTGAAAAAAAGGACATTTAAGTGTAAAAAATTATAAAGTGCATCGCAACCGTAGCATTGCATAAAGTGCATCGCAACCGTAGCATCGCATAAAGTACATCGCACTTTTTAACACGTTATTATTATTAGTATTATTATTGGTATTATTATTAAGAGTCCACATATCTCCCGACAAACTCCCAATAAGTAATTCTCGCTCTTTGTCTTTACCATACAAGATACTCGATTGATTCGATAATTACTTGGGCAAGGCTTTCCACGAAGGTCCACTGAATTATTAAGTTAATTTTCGGCAAACCAAAGACGTTGATGCACGAGATTTCGCCCTCTACCTGGAAGACCCAGACATCGAGCTCACATACGAAGGTTTCGAGGAAACGTACAAGATCGCACAATATAACAATTTATATATATATATATATATATATATATATATATATATATATATGTGTGTGTATAGTAACGGATCAGTCCTAAGTACGTACTTAGTAGACTCGAAGCTCAGCCGGAGGCGCCTTAATCACGTAATTGCTCGCAAAATCCCATCTCTCCTCTCATACCTTGAGAAACGCAATACTGTTTGGTCTCGAGAGAAAGACAGAGAGAGAAAGAGAGAGAGAGGGAGAGAGAGAGAGAAAGAGAGAGAGAGAGAGAGAGAGAGAGAGAGAGAGAGACAGAGAGAGAGAGAGAGAGAGAGAGAGAGAGAGAGAGGGAGAGAGAGAGAGAGAGAGAGGGGGGGAGAGAGAGAAAGAGAGAGAGAGAGAGCGTGAGAGAAAGCAGGGGTAGGGGATGAAAGTTTCGGAGATCCTCAAGCACTCTACCAAGTACAAAGTGCGTACAAACGGCCCGAGGCTCGATATCTTCTAACTTATTCATCCGAGTGTTTCACCTCTTGGCAATTGAAAATTAGGAGCAGCAGAGAGAGAGAGAGAGGAAGAGAGAGAGAGAAAAGTCAAGCCACAGAGATTAGTATATATATAATTTATTTTTAGGCTTGAGTTTTCGTAATGCTTCGAAAATCACACAAGAGAAGGGTTTGCTTTTTGCCCGGATGTATCTTACGTTTAAGAACGTTTATACAAAAGCTCTCAACTTTCAAATTTCATTCCCGACCATTATAATATCGCAATGACATTAGAGATACAAAAGAGAGACGAGATGCCTCCTCAGTCTCTTCTCCATTGACATTTACTTTGAAAGTTTTCCTGCTCTCGTTATTGCTATTATGTATTATTGAACTTCCAATTAGTTAACTTTTATCGTAAATTAATTGCACCCTTTGGAGACACAAAGTTTAGTTCTAATTAGTTGAACATTTTTCCCATTAAAGAAACTTCTCCAATTATATGAGCCATGACATTTTACTGAGAAAAATTCTTCAGTCTCAAATTAGCAACTTATTTGAATTACTAACTAAGCTCTTACTAACAGTTTCATCTCCGTATGAAATTTTCTCTCGTCGTAAAAAAGCTTTTCATTGAAAATAAAAATTATCCCCTATTAACATCTGATCACAACTCACCGTATCGCAGCGAACAATCAGTACCAATTGGACCGTAGCGCCATCTAGAAAAATCGTACACTCATCGGCCGCCAGGGGGACAATTAAATGCTTTATGAATATTATTTTGCTCCCTGGAGTGTGTCGCGACATGAGTTATACACACATGTGGGGTGTTTTCTCTTGTTTAGTGAATCCTCACTTTTCTTTTTTTTTCCCCCTCAACACTCTACGTGTTCTAATGCTGGTATATTATATATACATATATTTCTCTCACCCTTGACGGAAAATATAGAGCAAAAAGTTTCCATGCTCGCCATTCGAATGAAGTAATTCGTCGAGGACGGACATACTCGTGAATTTTCGTCCTCCCCTCTCTACACGTATATATATATATATATATATATGTGCAAGGGGGTCAGTATATACGTATATAGTGACCCCCTTGGACAGAATGAATGTCCGCACAGGACATAAAATATAACCGAATCAAATCGGAAACCACGAGGCTCACATTATCGTTCCACGATATACGCAGCTAACGTCACAAAATCGGGGTTAAGCTCTTCCGGCTTGGTCGAGCATTCAACATCACATATCGCACCCCGATTACATAATACACATTTTCTTATATATATATAAAGAAAAACCATCTCTGATATTATATCTCACATTGATATTTCCATATAAACGCTAATGGCGAATATACGATATTTGCTCGTCTTTCCTCGTATACCCATAGTGAATAATACGAAAAATTGTCGACATTTGTAGCTGTAATAGTAATAACCGGTCACGTGTTTCCAAAATCACCAGCGAGACTAATCGTAACGGATCTGCCACCCAGTCGTAATCGAGTAAATGAATGCTCAATGCAGCGGTAAAAGCAAGTAAATAATTTAGTACGCATTATTTTGTCTACATCAATGAACTATCGTGAAGCAGCGATGAAAAATTCTATCGAGTTTATCAGACAAATTGTGACATTTTGTTTCTTTTTTTTTGCAGATATTTTTTTTCTCACATGTAATTAATTTCATTGAGAAGAAAAATGGAGATTGAAATTTTATTACAATACTCAAATTCCATATTGTAATTTTAAAAAGAATTAAATTTTAATTCAATGAGAATTGAAATTGAATTTTGAATTAAATGAGAATTAAAATTGAAAATCAGCCAAACTTCAGACACTTTGGATGGAAAATTTTGTGACTATGATTTTTATTAGGAAAAAAAAAAAACAAAAAATCTATCTCGAAATAAATCAATAAACGATCATTGCAACCACATCGAAGATAATTTTAACAAAAACATGCCTGTTCCGTTATCTCTCTCTCTCGTTGACTCTGAGTCGCGAGTAAGAAGTATAAAAAAAAAAAAAAAATGCTCATCAAATAAATTTTACCTCGTATATCCACGAGATGTGACTCGCGATAGAAAAATATGAAAAAGTACATTAAGATAAGATGGTAAAAACGAGGCCAGGATATTCGTACGTGTATCATATTACACAACATTATTATATTTCGTAATACGAAACTGTAAGGAGCATATCGATAATAATTCAAGAGTGTAATATCAGCTCTAAATACGACGAGAATATTACACGCTTGACTCGTAAATTTTTTCAAGCGTAAGAAAATTTTCATCCACAAAGAATAAAAAGAGAAATAATAAAAATTATAATAAAGCCTGAAGAAAGTCCTCAAGGCAATTTAGTCCTCGTATTTTTTTACCCTCAAAAAAAAAAAAAAAGAAAAGAAAAGATCGAAATTCAAGTTGCCCTCATGTTTTAAAATCGCGAAATCCTTTTTTCTTTCGCATCTCAATAACTCTAACGTTATTTCGAGTTGAGATTTTCCTGAAATTTGTTTCTTGCCGAGACCAGAAGCCCCATAAATATGTAATACCCCCGATAACGTAACATTCCGCCCCTCTCTCGCTGTATATAAATATACACACGCATGTTAACAAACACACAGAGGGTTGTTTCAACCCCTTACGTATTTTTTCCTGCTCGCGGGTATATATGGAGTCATATAAGATGGGGAAAAAAAAAAGTAAAAGAAAAAAAGAAAGCCTCAAGTTATATACATAAAAGCTGTATCGTGTGAAGGCTCAAAGAGCACGCGAGAGAGAAAAAAATCGCTCGGGTAGCTCCAAACGCTCGAGGGGGTGAAAAACGTTGCGCATTGTAAATCATTTGTAACGAAAGAAAACACAATACAATATCCGGGGATAGAAAGCATCCCGAGACGTTTTCGTGTATGCGGGTACCGCGACACGACCAAAAACTACCCCCTCTTGGGCCTATATGATATATATATATATATATATATATATATATATATATATATAACATAAGAATGTATATAGAAAAGCATAACTGCCTGAATAACATAAAAAGGTATATAGAAAAAGAAGGTATATAGGGGGTGAGTTTTCTTCTATATCTATACAAATGAGATATAGATATATTCCGTTTGACTCTCAGCCACCCTCGACGACGGAATTGCGAAAACCATAAGTCAACGTTATATTGCCAAAAATACTTTAAAGTGCTACACTCTTTTTTTCCTCTTTCAACCCCCTCGCTCTCTCTCTCTCTCTCTCTCTCTCTTTTCTCTTGCCCCACGTCATCGTACATCTCACAGCTGCTAGCACGTTATAATATACGTAGGTGAATTTTATATATTTATCATCCCTGGGAAAAGAGAGCCAAGGGGCACTTTGGTTTGATTTTTTTTTTTTTTTAAATTCATTTTTTAGGGAATCGAGTGTTGACGTAAATCTTCAAACCTTAAAAAATTTATGAGAAAATATGTGCGATTAAAAAAATGTAATTTTATTTTTATTTATTTGTGTAAATTGGCAAATGATAAATGCAACAAAAAATGCAAATTAGAATGGAAAAAAAAAATGCTGGTTTCGAATTGTAATACAGACGAAAAGGCCTAAAGAATACTAAAATTTCTATTTTTTTTTATTTTTTTCCATTTTTTAGGGAATCGAGTGTTGACGTAAATCTTCAAACCTTGAAAAATTTATGATAAAATATGTCCGATTAAAAAAATGTAATTTTATTTTTATTTATTTGTGTAAATTGGCAAATGATAAATGCAACAAAAAATGCAAATTAGAATGAAAAAAAAAATGCTGGTTTCGAATTGTAATACAGACGAAAAGGCCTAAAGAGTACTAAAATTTCTTTTTTTTTTTTTTTGTTTTTTTAGGGAATCGAGTGTTGACGTAAATATTCAAACGTAAAAAATTTATGAGAAAATATGTCCGATTAAAAAAATGTAATTTTATTTTTATTTATTTGTGTAAATTGGCAAATGATAAATGCAACAAAAAATGCAAATTAGAATGAAAAAAAAAATGCTGGTTTCGAATTGTAATACAGACGAAAAGGTACTAAGGAGTACTAAAATTTCTTTTTTTTTTTGCATCTATAGAAGAGCAATAATTTTTTTCTTTTTTTTTCCTACTTGGGGAATTATTGTAGGAAGAAAAAAATATTTATGAGGAAATAGCGAACACGATAAACCGCAATTCGGATAGAATTGGAGAATAGAAGAGATGAAAAAAAAAAAGTGAAAATAATGCGAATCGAACAAAAGGAAAAATGAAATATCGCGGTGGAGCCACACACATGATTCTTCGTGTCACTGAATTTCTCCGACAATTCGGTAAATTATGATACCACTTCCTACAGGCGTACAACTATTCTTTATGTATTTATCCGTCGTCTGTAACTCATATCATGGCGACGAGCTAAGAGAAAACATAGAGAGAGAGAGAGAGAGAGAGAGAGAGAGAGAGAGAGAAAGAGAAAAAACGAGCACGCGTCCCATCCCATATGCGATGTGTACGATCTAGTTCGATGTTATATTACAATATTAATATTATTATTTAATTATTACTAATATTCTATATATAATATTTATATATAGTTTTGTGTAACTTAAACAAAAAAAAAATGCTTTCATATATTATTTACCATATTTACTTTATTGAATTTTTATATCATCGATTTTATGCCTCGAATTATTTTAAATTTTTCATATTTCATCCACGAAAATTACAATCTCATTCTCGCATTATCGAGAAAATGATGAAAATCAATTTTCCAACTCATTTGAGCTGTAAATAATTCAACGAAAAATTCCACGACGATTCCACGTTTGATTGGTCAAATGTCCATTTGTTAATGTCCATTCCATACCATATATGTGCCATGTTAATATGTATATTTAAATAAAATTTGTAGTTTCCCCAACAATTTGTAAGACAAAAGAAGGGAAAAAAATCTAACAATCCGTTGTGAATGGGGTTGAAGAACAACCCCTTTTGCCACAGGCTTGTTAGACTCGACTGTAATAACAATAATGAGACACGAAAATGAACGATCGAATGGAAAAATGAGCGAGAAAGTTCTGCACAAGGTCTGTCATCGCTCTTTGTAACATTTCCGCTCCGAGATACCTCTTGGGCCCTTCTACGTTTCCTTTTCCTTCTGTCCTTTATTCTCCATTTTCCTTCTCCTGTTTTGTGCCAAGTAGAGTCTCGTTGCTTGCTGCTTGATTATATGAGTTTATTCTCCTCCTCTTGGATGACCTTCCTCTTGTAATCCAGACAAGTGGAGAGAGGTGGGGAGGAGGGCGAGGGAGAGAGAGGGGGAGAGGATAAGGGAGGGAGAGAGAGAGAGGACGAGGGAGCGAGAGAATGAGAGAGGGAGAGACAAAGATGTGAAGTCTCCATGAAGGGAGAAATCTTCCAAAGGCCATTTCCGGTTCTCGTTCACCACCGCTCGTCTGGAATTAATTACAATGAATATCGCAGCCTTAATTGTCAATGCAAACGTTAAAATTTCTTCATGTGCGTGCAAATGCATACGTATTGTTGATGTTGAAATTTCTTACCCTCTTGAAAATAGTTATATAACGTGTACGTGTGTCATATTATCAACGCTCCAATCGTCTCTCAGCGGAAGTCTCGAAGTCTCAGGATTGTCGTTGAGTCCAAAGATGATCGTTTTCTCGGGGAAACGGAATGGATGCTATTCTTCGCGTGTTGCCATTTTAGTTTCAAAACTTTAACCCCCCCTTCTAGTTTATTACACCGGACGTGGAATTCGCAAAAAATTAATTGAAAATTGTCATTTAATTTTTACTTAACCGGTTGACTGGTATTGTATCATATATGTCCAAAAAAATATCGTGAAAGTTCTGGTATTGTATCATATATGTACAAAAAAATATCGTGAAAGTTCTGGTATTGTATCATATATGTCCAAAAAAATATCGTGAAAATTCTGGTATTGTCTCATATATGTCCAAAAAAATATCGTGAAAGTTCTGGTATTGTATCACATATGTCCAAAATAATATCGTGAAAGTTCTGGTATTGTATCATATATGTCCAAAAAAATATCGTGAAAATTCTGGTATTGTATCATATATGTCCAAAAAAATATCGTGAAAATTCTGGTATCGTATCATATATGTCCAAAAAAATATCGCGAAAATTCTGGTATTGTATCATATATGTACAAAAAAATATCGTGAAAATTCTGGTATTGTATCATATATGTCCAAAAAAATATCGTGAAAATTCTGGTATTGTATCATATATGTCCAAAAAAATATCGTGAAAATTCTGGTATTGTATCATATATGTCCAAAAAAATATCGCGAAAATTCTGGTATTGTATCATATATGTACAAAAAAATATCGTGAAAATTCTGGTATTGTATCACATATGTCCAAAAAAATATCGTGAAAGTTCTGGTATTGTATCATATATGTCCAAAAAAATATCGTGAAAGTTCTGGTATTGTATCATATATGTCCAAAAAAATATCGTGAAAGTTCTGGTATTGTATCATATATGTACAAAACAATATCGTGAAAGTTCTGGTATTGTATCATATATGCCCAAAAAAATATCGTGAAAATTCTGGTATTGTATCATATATGTACAAAAAAATATCGTGAAAATTCTGGTATTGTATCATATATGTCCACAAAAATATCGCGAAAATTCTGGTATTGTATCATATATGTCCAAAAAAATATCGTGAGAATTCTGGTATTGTATCATATATGTCCAAAAAAATATCGCGAAAATTCTGGTATTGTATCATATATGTCCAAAAAAATATCGTGAAAATTCTGGTATTGTATCATATATGTCCAAAAAAATATCGCGAAAATTCTGGTATTGTATCATATATGTCCAAAAAAATATCGTGAAAATTCTGGTATTGTATCATATATGTCCAAAAAAATATCGTGAAAATTCTGGTATTGTATCATATATGTACAAAAAAATATTGTGAAAGTTCTGGTATTGTATCATATCATCAAACCCAAACAAATTATTGTTTATTTTGGTAAATAATTTTCTACCAGTACCAGTTTTGGCACGAAAACTGGAAAAAAGCCTACGAGTCAACCGGTTAATTGTGAATTAAATTGTATTTAAATTGCAATGGAAAATTTAATTAGAGTTAAAAAAAATGGAGTTGTAATCCATTTTTGTAACTCATAATATTATTTCTGCAATAAGGCGGAAGTCTTCGAAGTTTCAAGATTGCCGTTGAGTCCAACGAAAAATGATTAGGAAACAAGGAAGATGCTTTTCTTCATGATGCTCTTTCTCGTTCTTCTGTATTATTTTTTCAGAGCACGAAACGACTGTCTAGTTCAAAACTCTCACCAACCCCCCACCCCCTCCTCCTCCTCCTCCCTCGTAGCCACCCTTTTTATGACACCGGAAGTGGCGAGAGATAATACGAACTCGAGTTAAGACTGAAATAATTCTCGTTTTGTCGTGTTGGTGAAAATGATATTTGCATTGAAACATTTCAAAGTTTCGTGCACGAATTTGAATGCTTTGGAACGATTCTGACGACTCAAAAATTACGACGAAGACGACAATGACACGCGCCAAGGACTTTTTGGCAAATTAATTCTAACTGTTATTATTTTTAGGGCTGGACAAGTGTATTTTATTTTTGGCTCATTTTAAGTTGTAACGAGAATTTAATTTGATGAAAAAAATTTGAAAAATTGTTTGAGAAAATTTACTTTTGATTATAAATTATTCGCTTCAAATTCGTCGGTTTGATCAACGAATAATTCAGTCTCGAATAATTCATTGGTCTGAATTCATTCGATTGGTCAACGAATAATTCGTTTCTTTGGTCTGAATTCGTTGGTTTGGTCTGAATTGATTGATTTGACGTATGATTCGCTACAGATGTCTCGACAGTCCGGTACTTATCTTGGATGACGTGTGCTCGTTTTCACAAACATTGTTGTGCATACATAGAGCGAGTATATCGTATTTTTACGAGTAAGTCAACGAGCAGTACGATTTTTATGTTGAAAAATACTGCCCGAGAGAGAGAGAGAGAGGAAGAGAGATAAATGGGGAAAAAGTCATAACTGCCCGGAGCCACTTGAATTTTATTATGTTATTTTGTTAATGCACTTTACCTCCCTCAAGTACGAGAATGCGTTTTCCACACGAGTTGGAAGAAAAATATCGTTTTTAGTCAGCCGGTATAAAAGAACGGAACGATAAAATATTTTAGAAGCTATCTCGTGATATATTCGTACAATTTTTTTTTCGAGCTTTTTTGTTCCTTTTCCTCTCTTACATCGTGGCGATGCTTGATAATGAAAAAAATTCAGTACGTTATTTTTCCCAATCTATGGGACTTTCATTGTACTACGAGACATTTTTAATATATTTTTTTTTTTACTTTTTTTGCTCTCGTTGGGGCGGATATATTTTTTTTTTTTGTCACAGCCAGACGGGGAAAATTAATAAAGAAAGTGCACCGACGACAATGACGACTAACTAGATAAGAAATAACTGTTGGGGTTTTTTGTCGCGCATTCGCGTAGTTTTTCTCAAATTGTGGAGCAATTGTGGGTGGATTGTGGACGAGCTTGAGAAAATGAGAATTTTTTCAAGATATGAAGAAGACAAAAAGTAAATAACCAGCAGTTATCACGTATCCATTTTTTTTCTTTCTTTTTTGTGCTCAAACGACGACACTTTGATCGTGCAACGAATACCACACGACCCCCCCCCCCCCGCCCCTCACCTCGGAAAAATAGCGAGAAAAATCAAAATCAACGTAAAAATAAAAAAATTTTACGTAATATTTTTGAGAAAATTTATCAAAAATTTCATTAAAATTGTGCAATCAATTTAATTGCGTTATAAATTATGAAAATTTGGCTAAAAATAAATTCACGAAAAATAATTCACATAATGGGATGAAAAAAAAAAAAATGTAAATATTTCTTTGTGCTGTAAATAAAAAATTATGAATTGCCTAAAAAAAATTTAAATAATAATGGGCTCGTTTTGCTGTTAATAAAAGATTTTTTTCGTCACGAATCATTTTTCTATAATTCCTTTGTGCCTCGTACAAAACTCGTGCAAAACTCGTACAAAAAATGCTTGAATTCTCATAGAAAAAAAAAAAAAAAAAATTGCCATATTTCGGGATTAATACAAATCTCAGATTTTACGAAATTTCGTGGTATCGAATAGGATGAGTTTACCAATGAATGAACGGCGCCTTGTGAATGTTTGCTGCGATAAAAAAAAATCTCAATATAATTTTTAGATTTTTACTCTTTATCAAGATTTAGATTTTTTTTAAATTTATTTTTAACATATTTTATTCTCAGCTTTTGTATCTTACGATTATCTTCAATTGCCAAATAAAATTGAACCTAATTATTGAATTTTCCAAAATTCTTCTTAAATCGAAAAATTAACCCTTCGAGTGCACACCTAAGTAGCGAATCATTAAGTGCACATGGGGTCAAATTGACCCCAAGCGATTTTCGGCTTAAAATATCTCAAAAAGTATGCAATTTTTTAGCAAAAAATATTAGGAAGTTTTCGGTAAGAAATTTATTTTAGTTATCGAAAAAAATGCTGCAGGGTGCAAAATGCGCTATTTTATAAAAATAAAACCGTGGGGTCAAAATGACCCCAAGTACACTCGAAAGGGGTAAAGTCTATTAATTCAGAAATATTTAATTGCTTAATTGTCGTTTAATTTTTGTTTTACATCAGTTGATGGTAATTCATTTTTTTTATGACTGCAATTTTTTTTATTTCTCTCAATCAATGCACGCGCATGAAAAACTTTGATTTATTCTCAATTTTGTTTGAAATGTTTTTGCAAATTTTTCAATTTTTTTCATTAAAATTTTATTCGTGTGAGAAAAATTCCCTTAGCCAGACATTCATTGGTGTTTTCATCCGATCGTGGTAGAGTAAAAACGCTTATCTAACATTCTACAGAGTAAACGTGGCATATCGATCCCTTTAATAAATGTATATATATATATATGTACGATTTTTATGAACGTTTCATATTTGCAGACTCGATTCGCGCGTTCGACGAGTTTACATTCCGTAAATGACTCACGGAAAATATTTCTCCTTCTCCTCCTCCCCCCCCCCACCGCCCTCCCTCCCCCTTGACATGTCTGGGACTGGCTCAATAGATAGACGATAAAGTCTCACGACTCTGAGCTAGTTGCAAGAATATTTGCACCTTTGATAGAAATTTCGCGTGGGGGACAGCGATAAAGAGAATGGAAGGGAGAAAATCGAGCACTATTGGAAATATTTTAAAAAATCATCAAGAATATAAATGATTAAAAATTATGCATTTTTTTCGCTCAAGAAATATCTCAAGAATGTTCTTTCTCGAAATTGCAATTGTTATTCTCTTTATTTTACGAAAGTTCTGAGCTAGTTGCAAGAATATTTGCACCTTTGATAGAAATTTCGCGTGGGGGGCAGCGATAAAGAGAATGGAAGGGAGAAAATCGAGCAATATTGCAAATAGTTTTGGACCGAGTATTAATTGAGCAGGATCGCGGCCTGGACGACAAAAAAATAAACGTGAGAATTTTCGTTAAAAAAAAAAAGAACAAAAATATCTCAAGAATATTCTTTCACGAAATTGCGATTTTTTTTAATTCTCTTTATTTTACGAAAGTTCTGAGCTAGTTGCAAGAATATTTGCACCCTTAATAGAAATTTCGCGTGGGGGGCAGCGACAAAGAGAATGGAAGGGAGAAAATCGAGCAATATTGCAAATATCAAAAAAAAAACATCAAAAATATAAATGATAAAAAATTATGCATTTTTTTCGCCTTGGTGAATTTGGACCGAATATTAATTTAGTAGGAATAGATCGCGCCCTGGACGACAAAAAATAAACGTGAGAATTTTTGATAAAAAAAAAAAAAGAAAAAAAATATCTCAAGAATGTTCTTTCACGAAATTGCTACTTTTTTTTATTCTCTTTATCTTACATCGGAACGTATTTTTCTTGTGCTTGAAACGTGATACTTTGGGCTTTTTATGAATATGAGATTTTGGCAATTTTAGCGATTTTGGCAATTTTCGTAATTTTGGCTAATGTCCGAGACGCAAAATTTTGCCACAGTGTGTTTCGGGATCGAATAAAAATAAATTGTTGTGCGGTGCTTCTTTTTGCGAGACCGCCTTGATTATTTCCTGGCCCATTACACCGCCAATGATCGCGCATACTGGACTTATCTGAGCATAGAGATCGCCCCTGTGTAAAGAAGAATTAAGGAAAAAAGAGGCGGAGAGGGGGGGTGGGGGGAAACGAAAAAAAAATTAATTGGCCTGTGCAATAATTATTCGCTGCAATTTTTCCTTATTTTAGCATTAAAATTAATTTTCATTTTTTCTTTACTCACTTTATAAGATTCTTGATGCTCTCGTCGAGATTATTCTCACTTATTACAGCAGCAGCTTCGTCAATCAAATTTTGAGAATCTCTCTCCGTCGGCAATGGATCCTTTCCATAAATTTCACGATAATTCAGCATAACTGCAAATAAATTAATAAAATTATCATTAAATATAAATTATCAAAATAATTATTGATCTTTTATTTTCAATTTTTTATTTTTTTTTAAATCGATAAAATTTTGCACAATACTCACTCTGCATGAGGTAATACATCTCCGAATTCTTGGGAATGTTTTTTTCATCAAAAATTTGCTCGAAAGGAACGAAAATTTCAGTTCTCTTGATAGTATTTACGGTACTCTCGAACTTGTCCTTGGAATTTGCGGGCTCGCCACCCTCTGGCTGAGCTTTTTTCTTGGTTTGCACAATGTCCCTGAAAAATAATAATTTGGTTAAAATAATAAAAAAAACAAATAAAAAAAACTTGGTAAAGTGTAATAAAATTTTAAATAAATCGAGCGAGTGGAGGTTTAAAAATGAGGTGTGAAAATTTGTAAATTTTCTTACTCGGCAAACTCGTGAACGCCCAAATCAGCAAAAGTGTAGCCAAAAGAACCCCAAACGTCGCCGCAGAAAAATTTAATAGCGTGATCGCGGCACGCGGTATTGATTTTTATTAGCTGCGATATCGTGCACTCGGTTGCGCACACAACGTCAAAGTCGCCGTAAAAAGTTACGGACTTGCTGTCGATGTCGGTAGGATCGGCAGTCACTTCGACCATTGGATTCAACTTTTGTGCTCTTTCCAATGACGCGATAGCTCGCTGTAAATTAACGAGAGGCGAATATTTTACCATCTTTTTTTCACTTTTTGACTTTGGCAATTTTTTTTATTTTTTTGATTTTTTGACTATTTGGAAAATTTTAAGTACTTTAGCATGAAAAATATATAAAAAAATACAAAATTTAAAACAGAGAAAACTTAATTTTTGTATCAGGAGGTAAAAAAAGTAAAAAGAAAATTGCCACACATACGTTTTTGCCGATATCGTTCTTGCTGGCGAGGAATTGCGAGCAAGCATCGGTCTCGCTCACGTTTCTGTGATCGAGAAACGCCACGGACTTTACACCAGCGAGAATAATGTTTTTTGCGACCTCAGCACCAAAACCATTCAGGCCAATGAGTAATATTCTCGCCGCACGCAAGCTGTAGACGAGAAACAAACAAAACATGTGAGATAAATATCACGATAGCCGGAAACGAACCAGTAGCCGAACGTGCTGTGCTGAAGGGTGGAAAAATATACACACACACACATATATATATGTATATTTTGATCGAAAACTTTTGACCGATACTGTATATAAATATACAGTATCGGTAAAAAGTTTTCGATGCATAAAAATGCAGAAACATGAAAAAGAAGGCAAAAAATCACGAAGGAGGATATTTCGAAGAATCCAAACTTGGATGAACAAATGAATTATTTTTTGCTTTATTGTATAACAGAAAGTGTTAATTTTTCAAAATAAAATCAGTTTGACTGAGATAATAACGTCTAGTTTGTGTTAACCCTTTCCATATCATGTGAAAAACGGCACCTGACCCATACAAAATGGGTCTTTCGAGTTTGACGACTTTTTCCCCTATTCAAAGTCGTTCTAAAAATACTAATACTGGTACTGATCTAGGCCCAGTTACTGACACTGTACCAATTGACAGTCCTTGACAGTCCTATGGATAAAGAATAAGGAATTCTTATGGAGTGTAAGGAATTGGTACAAAGTCAGGAATTGGTACAGTATCAGGAATTGGTACCTTACTTTATCGATTAATTAAGTATCGATTAACATGGCGTCTCCAGATATTCGTTCTTGTCCGGCCACTGGACCGATTACCGTAAATATTTCACATATATTAAGCATTTTTTAACCCTCTTATCAATACCCGGGTGCCCCACCTAAGCACGCGGTACCCTTTTGAGTTTTTGTTTTTGTTTTCTGGGACAAGGGAGCGTATCCAAAATTTTATCATATATATACTTTATTTATAACAAAGTTCTGAATTATAAAAAAAAAAAATCTGAACGAAACGGCCCATAGCGACCTTTATTTTGTTCAAAATGTTTAATAAACGCAAAACTACATCATTAAATTGTCTTTGAGCACGATAAACAATCTACAAAAAAGTTTTTCAAAATAAAAGAGTTTTATGCTAATTTGTTCAGATTTTATTTATTTGTTTCATTCTCATGATTATTTATATGAAATTTACACATATTTGGCCCAAGATTTGACAATTTTTTGAGTGAAATGTATGGGGCATTTCACAAAGATTAAAAAAAAAATTGTAATTTTGGGGGCAAAATATATGGGCCGTTTCATGACGAAAAAAAAAAAATATTCTGCACATCTTTTAGCACAAAAATTAATTTTAGTCGATCGACAAGATTATAAGAAGAAAAATCGTTAAAAATCGTTTTTTTTTTTAAATTGTATAATTTATATTTTTCAGGATATGGCGAGAAAAAAATAAAGCATTTCCTAAATAATTGGAGTAAAAAATCTTAAGTAATTCACCAAAAGTCCTTTCAACTAACGCTAAAAACTAGCAGGGTTTAAAAAAATTTTGGGGTGTTGAGAAAAAAGAAAGTGGCTGAATTGGTGAAATTGCTTTTGGTATCTATACATATATACATCGATTGTACACTCGAGAAAAAGGAAAGACGCCGGGAAATGGCAGGTTAGAGCGGCGCTTTGTTATTACCGTTTTTGAGAATCGAGGCCCCAAAGACGTATTTGCCGATCGTATAATTCGGCCTCGGCGTCCGTGAGCATCTCGGAATGATTTTGAACGTCAACCATTTCGTAATTAGCGAGATATTTATCTCGAAAACGGAATTATTGTAATCACTGACGGAAACGTCCGTTTTCACTGTATACAAAACGACGCGACGCACGAGTAATGGCCGCCAAAGGTGCTCTAGTTTTGACGAACACCGCTTCCCGCTTCGCCTACAAGGTACACGGTAGCTGTTCGCCATTTTGAACATTTTCGCGCAGCATTCAGCGCGCATTTGTAATTTAAATATATATATATATGAACCCGCGAAAATGCAGAGTATGTAATTACCAAGAAATAAACGTAGAATTACGGAAAGCTGAAAGCTTTTACGAAAACTTAAAGTGAATATAATTGATTTGTGCGTCATGAAGATTAATATTCGAATTTTTCGTAATGATATTTAGCGAATATTTGCGTTATTGATCGTAGAATTATATTGTTCAATACGTACGAAGGGAGATTCCGGATGAAGAGATTGAAGAGCCGAACGTGGTTTTTATGATTTTTGTGAAAAGTCGTCGTATTGCAGCGCCCTCTAGGATATCTGGTACTTTTTACGGTGAACTAAAGTGACGTTCGTAGAGAGACAGTCGGTTCGGCAGATTCGACTCACCTCAATATGGAAACAGGCTTCGAGAATACTCCTGTCATGCAGCATCAGATGCTAATTTTTGGCAGTCAACCCGGATCGCCCCTCATATGATGTTATGGTCGACCTCAAAGATATCGGGATAAGAAGAAGGAAGACGCGAACTCTATATCGGTATTTTTTCGTCACGATCGGTAATCGCAGTGTTTCGAGATCGTCATGGAGACCGTGAGGTAGTCTGGGTAATCTTTAGGAGCAGCAACTACCGCCACCTTCAGTACTTTCGCGGCAACATTCGAATACAAATCTGCGATATAAAATACGCTAAAACGGCATTTTGGTGGTCGATTTGCGTATAAAAATTACTTTCATTATAATTATTATTCGAAATGTTCAAATATTAAAGGTTTCAGTCTTAATTAAAAGGAATCCAGTGACAAGGTAATTGGCGCTTTGCATTCGTAAACAGGGCGTTGGATAATACTAGCAACAATAATAATATTAAATATCAATAAATTGTAACCAGCATTTTGAATTTGTGGGGTTCATCTCGTAATTATAATTTTTATATGGCATTTCTTCACAAGTGCCGATCTCTATAACGATCACATATTTATTCATTTAATTTTCAATTTTTGAAATTGAAATTTCAAGCACGTTACAAGTATTTATAGAAACACGAGTGTATGATTTTTCCATACACTCTTTATATTCCTATATATATATATATAGGTGGTATTTGTATACATTACCGAGTGTATGAAGTTTGATATGTAATCATTCAATTGCACAAATCATCCTCACGAAAACGTTAACTCGAGAAGCTCGGATACACGACTATAAATTGTGTCAATTCGTGGGACGATTCAAGTGTCGAGCACGGATATAACTACTATATATATATATATATATATATATATATATATATATATATATAGTAGTTATATCCGTACTCTATATATATATATATATATATATATATCATACTGTTCATTAGCGTACTTTTGTACACGAATATAGCCCCGATCTCATATATATATCTATATCACGTATGCTGCAGCTTAAGAAACTTAAAGCCTATTACACTTTTTTTGTTGCATACAAATAATTGATATATGAACAAAATTGTCAAAATGATTTGCATCAGTTACGTTTACACATTTTATCATAATCATTTTTTATTCATTATCTCAAAAATGTTATCATCCATAATCAATTATATCTTTTTCCAAAAGTCTAATTTAAGTATTTTTCACTTTAAATACCCGAAAAATATCGATTTTACTCTTTTTGCAATATTAAGCAATAAATTGGTTCGAAACGTGGATAATTTATTTCAATAATTAAATTGGATTCTACTTTTATTTAAAAGTGGGATTTAATTATATTTCAATTTCGCATTGAGACATTTTCGCAATGAGAAACGATCAATTGTAAAGTTTGATAATTGAATAAATTTTTTTCAAGGCAGTGAAAATCTGCTCGTTCCAGGGTGAAACACCTCGCGTAGCCTCGGTAGCTCGCGCCAAGAGCTTTTATTTGTATTTTAACAAATAATAATTACATCTCCGTCGTCGTAGACCAGTGTGACCCTATGAGTGCCTTCTTCCTGTTGAGATCCCCTCTACTCTTTCTCTACCATTTTGACCCCCCATCGTAAAACCTCCAACATTACATTATCCATCTCTCTCTGGCTCTCTCAGCCTCCATTATGCGTTCACTTTGCCAATCTGGCTTCCTGGTTAGGGCACATATTATACGCTTGATTGTGGATCCGAATTGTCCGCGAGAGCGTCTAGGCAAAAGCCTCGAGGAAGATTATCGTCTCGTACACGGACTGTGCACTCATCGTCCTCTCTCTTTCTCTCTCTCTCTCTTGCTTTCTAATCAAAAATTTCTCCCCCACCCCTCTCATCTATCTCTCTTTCTCTCTATTTTCACTCCATTCGCCTTCGGGAAGATTAATTTCTTCTTCTCGTTCCCGTTTCTAATTTTCTCATAATTTTACTCAATTCTTTCCTCCGTTCTCGTTCCTTCGACATATCATTTTTTTTCACTCACATCGTGAATATCTCGAGAGTCAAATGCCACGAATGTGAAAAGTAATTTTTTTTTTAATCAAATTTTTTATCATCAATAAATAAATCGAAAGTTAAAATTTCAAGGATCTTATAAAGGTTGATGTGATTTTGTGGAAAATAATTCGTAAAAGTGTGCAAGTGATTTTTTTTTATTTTCAACCAAATGAATCAATTTAATGGGTAATTACTAGAATTTCAAATTTATCCTGGTATTAATTTTTGGTACTATTTGTTGGATGCAGCGAGTGTCGAATGAATTTTTTTTTTTTTTTTTTGCAGGAAAATGTGAAAATCTTAAAATTATTGAATTTTTTATAACGATTTTTGGATCGAGAGAATCATCGTGACGATAAAAAAAAAATCCAGCTATGTCTCTCGGGCAAAGATTGCCCGGGACTGTGCCAATTTTTAGTGCAACTGATTCGGAAGTTTCGAAAAACGAAAATTCGTAAGTTTTATAAATATCGAATAAAAAAATCGGCTAAAAATCACGAGTTGATTTTTTTTTTTAATTTTTTTAGTCTCGGTCTCGAGGATATAGAAAAAATGGCATCCGATGAAGAACCAGAAGTGGCTACTCGTCACGAATTTACGCCCCTCGACAGGCTACAAGCGGTAGTGGAAAAAAAAAAAAAAATGAACAATCGAAAGTTCGATTGAAATTTAAAATTAATATTTTTGTATCAAACGTTGGCAAAATTTACAGGTCGTCGATTGGATGGGAGCAAATATGCTGATGCTTCTCACTGTTGCCGGTGTCATGGTTGGCCTTATTGTTGGTTTTCTCGGACGTTTAGCCGATTTTTCAACCGGTTCTATAATGCTCGTCAGTTTTCCCGGCGAGATTCTCATGCGTTTATTAAAAATGTTCATTTTACCCCTCATTATATCTTCGCTAATTACTGGTACGTTGCATTATTGAAAATTTAAAGAATTGCCCATAAAAAAAGAAAATGGCGGATCACAATTGAGAAAAAAAAAATTCTGACTACCAATAATATAGGAATGGCTCAATTGGACGTTAAATGCTCAGGACGAATGGGTATCCGAGCTCTCGTTTATTACCTCACGACGACCATTTTGGCAGCTATAGTTGGCATAGTTATGGTTTTACTCATACATCCGGGTGATCCGAAAAATAAGAGTCTCGTAAGCGTGAAATATGCCGATGATGTGAAAGTTTCAACTCTCGACGCCATATTGGATATTATAAGGTAATTTTTATTTTCCCCTTAAATTACGAAATTTTTGTAAATTCTATCGAATCTCCAGATTTCACAATGTGATGGAAAATTTCAGAAATATGATGCCAGAAAATTTGGTGCAAGCTTGTTTTCAACAAGTTCAAACTACTTACACGAAAAAACCGGTAATAATTATTTCCGGTGGAAATGAGAGTGACTTTGTAATGGAACACACGCTGGTTTACAAAGATGGCACGAACGTCATGGGAATGATCGTTTTTTGCATAACTTTTGGCCTTATTGTGGGGCAAATTGGCCCACGTGGAAAAGTCATGCTGGATTTTTTCACCGCTCTCAATGAGATTATCATGAAACTCGTTAGCATTATTATTTTGTGGTGAGTCTTCTATTGTCAATATTCAAATCCAAATTTCATCGAATTCCCATCAGATATTTTATCGATTGAAAATTAATTTCTCAATTCGATAAATTCCATCGAAATCTGAAATAAATTTCATCATTTATTACTGAATATTTTGTCAGAGATGAAAAAAATAATAATAATAATAAAAATCGAACAATTTGAATATAAATTTCAGGTACTCACCCTTTGGCCTAATGTGTCTCATAGCTGGTAAAATAATGTCGATCGTAAATCTCGCGGAGACAGCAAGAATGTTGGGACTTTACATGGTGACCGTCGTAGCTGGACTTTTGATACACGCAGTGATAACATTGCCAGCAATTTTTGGCTTACTGACTCGACAAAATCCAGCAATATTTTTCAAAGGCATGATGCAAGCTTGGATGACTGCAATGGCAACGGCTTCCAGGTAAAATGCGTTAAATACTTTTTGTTCTTTTTTTTTTGCCTTTCATCGTCGATATTTGATTAAATTTATTGTTCAATTTTAATCACAGCGCTGCTACTCTGCCGATAACTTTTCGTTGTCTGGAAGAAAATAATAAAATTGATCCAAGAGTCACGAGATTTGTCGTGGCTGTTGGATCAACAGTCAATATGGATGGAACAGCTTTGTACGAGGCAGTTGCAGCAATTTTCATTGCCCAAATGAACGGAATTTCATTGGGTTTTGGCGAAGTCATCACAGTGAGGTAAAATTTGAAAAAAAAATTACTGGGAAAGGTGATGCGAAAATATTTTCAAAAAATTCTCTCACACAGGAAATTATTGAACGAAATATTATCAAGAATAATTTTCGTTTTTTTTTTTTGTTTTTCTTTTAATTTTCAAAAGTTTAACAGCGACACTCGCGAGTGTAGGAGCTGCGAGTATTCCCAGTTCGGCATTGATAACAATGATTTTAGTACTGACCTCGTTGGGTCTTCCAACAAATGATATTCCATTATTATTTGCCGTTGATTGGCTATTGTGAGTGTAAATGATATTTTGTTTATTAATTTTTTTTTTACGTTTGTTACGAGTAATATTTTTATTTTTCGTACAGAGATCGACTGAGAACGTCGATCAACGTGCTGGGCGATGGTTACGGAGCTGGAATAGTTTACCATCTGAGCAAAGGAGAGCTCGAACAGATGGACAAAGATCGAAAAATCGAGAATCTCGAGCTGGACATGTTTCCAAGCTCGGCGCCTCTTGTTTTTAAATTCGAGGATGCTCACGAGATCATTTCAAATTCCGATACAAAATTGTAATTTCAAATGGAAAATTTTACTCTTTTTTTTTTCTTTTTTTATCGTCGATTTCACGAATCATAGAAAATATTATTTATTTGTTATTTTATCGATAAGTCTCGTTTAATGTATAATAATTGTGAGAATAAAAATTACAAGAGATTGTATCATATAATTTTTCGATAATAAATAAGATCGTAATAATAATATTTATTTGGTTTTTTTATACGAGTTGGGCAGCAGAGAAAAAAAAAATCTGTGAATTCGTTGAATAATCGAACGATAATCGTTTAATTTGTGACCAATGCAGACACATGTCGACCTCAATCGGTGAGAATCACGAGATGCATTATTGTGTTTCTAGCTGTGATATTTTGATTTTCGTCAATATACGTGAACCATCCCATACAGGAATCTGATAAAATTGAGTTAAGTAATACATTTTTTTTTTTTTATAAACTGAAACTCCATGAAATCGCATCCCTCGAATTCGATAACTGGACATAAGTGGGACGGGAGGAGAAGGCAGGCGCAGCTCGAACGGTTCTCAGGCTTAAATCGAGTTCGAGAGGTCCGATCGTATTTGCATAAATTGTAAAGTAATTTTTCGAAGTATATTAAAAGGATACGTCCAGAATAATACGTATGTCTGTTTTCACCATCAGGAATAATAATTCTGTCAAGGAATTTTATAAAAATTCATAAACCCTAGAACTGCATTTTTGGGAAAACTAGAAAATCTTAAATTTGATCATTTTTTTATGATTAAAAAAAAAAACAGAACAAAATAATAATATAAACCACAAAAAATATGTGAATTTGGTAATTACTGGCTAAGGAAGAAATTAATCACATTTGTAGGATTAAAATATATGAAAATTAATAGATTTTGATAATATTTTGATGTATGAGTGATAAAGGATACAAAAAGTCCGCCGAAAAAACCATTAGTCAATAGGCTGTACCTACTGATGAAATATTTCTTCCATTGACCTCCTGCCTTTATCAAAAGCATTGCCTAGTGGAAAATATTTTATAATTTTCACATTTATATTGGTAAAATTATTGAAATTAATAATTTTTCACATTTTGAGAATTAAAAAATCGTACCCATAATCCAATAACTGCAAAAATATAAAATCCAAATCCATAAAGACCAGTTAATCCGAGTAATCCAGCCATGCCACCGGAAAGTGCTGCCATCGATATTCTACAATATTCGACAACTGCTGCATTGTTTCTTACAGCTCCCTCGCTGTACGCAATTATTTCTACAGTTCAATCATAAAAAAAAATTGCATCTTTTGTTGTTTTTTTAATTCTAATCAATTTAATAATTAAATAATAATCGAATAATTGAATCGTAACATAACCTAAAAATGAACTGTCATCGTTCTCCTCTGCTATTAAATTATAACAGAGGAAATTTATCAAAATTACATACCACCCGATTTGTCCTGCTTCGTTCGAACTTTTCCCGACATTTTTGCACTGATTGTTTACACTAATTAACTCTTGTAACAATTACAAACACATTTATTTGGAGCAAAAATTAAAAAAACATGTATTTTTTTTTTTTACACAGAGAGGGCAGAGCCATCTGGAAGGAAGCGGGGGAACTATCGAAACGAATTTCACTTGTAGCCTAGCAGATGTCGCTCGCGTGGCGTTTAAAAAAAGCGCACCAGCGGAGAATCGATTCGAATTTGAAAATGTGAGTTTAGTGACAAACGTTAAGTTTTTATCGTTCAATTTTTTACTGTTAAGGAGTGAATTGAAATGGATAATTATGGGGAAATTAATGAAAGGCAAATAATGAGGGATTCTTGGGAATAAATAAAGAGTTATATATATCGTTATTTTTATTATATAAAATGTTAAATATACATAGAATTAAGAAAACCGGCACTCATCGCCTTGTCACTCTTCGCTACCTCGGGCAGATATCCAAAAATATCAATACACACGAGATTATTGTTGTCTTCGAGACAAAAAAAAATTACGTAACGAACGTTTCGCTGGGTGGATCGAGAAAAGTTAACTGTCCATCCGGCCGACAAAAACCACCGACAAGTCCTGAAATTTTCTTCTCGAGCTCAAATGACTTTTCAGCTCTTTTCGTTAGATACATGTGTATAGATACAAAAAGTATAAGAGACCTGGGGAAAACGCCACGTTGGCGCATATTCCTCACTGTGATATACTGAATGCCGGAAAAAGATAGCTATACCGAAAACACTATAAATATCTACATTCGTCGTGTAGCATATTCGTGCCCCCCCCCCTCCCCACCCTCCACTTGCCCCGCGTCTGTCAACCCAAATACTAGAGACGCGAGCGTGTTTTCTTTTTCCACTAAATTCGTAATTCAATCATTAAATTTCCGGGTGAATAATTTTATTATTATTGGAGAACCTCGACTCTGGCAATTTGAGCAATTAGGAAAAAATTTATTAATCGATACGTAAATGCAACTTTTATGAATAATGACTGAAAAATTTGCCACTATTGAGAATTAATTTGCCAAATGCCAATATGGCTGACACAAAAATACAAAATGATTGGAATTTTAAAAAACAAAATGGCGCCTGAATTTTTTCGATGGCGCTGATTTGAAAATCATAGTAAAAAATTTGAAAATTTTATTTCAAGGTATCTATGCAGATAGTCTCGTAAATATCGATCGGAAAGTTGCCAAAATTGTGTTTATTTTCATTGAGAAAGCGGTGAGTCAATATGGCCGACGAAAAGGCATTAAAACAATTGAATTTGAATGTTAATTGGTCCAGGAATCCGCCAATTTCAAATTAAATATGACAATTTTGAAACTTATCCAAAAATTAAATCTGCTATTTTGAAATTTATCCAAAAATTAAATCTGCCATTTTGAAATTTATCCAAAAATTAAATCTGCCATTTCGAAATTTATCCAAAAATTAAATCTGCCATTTTGAAATTTATCCAAAAATTAAATCTGCCATTTTGAAATTTATCCAATCATTAAATCTGCCATTTCGAAATATATCCAAAAATTAAATCTGCCATTTTGAAATTTATCCAAAAATTAAATCTGCCATTTTGAAATTTATCCAAAAATCAAATCTGCCATTTTGAAATTTATCCTAAAATTAAATCTGCCATTTCGAAATTTATCCAAAAATTAAATCTGTCATTTCGAAATTTATCCAAAAATTAAATCTGCCATTTTGAAATTTATCCAAAAATTAAATCTGCCATTTTGAAATTTATCCAAAAATTAAATCTGCCATTTTGAAATTTATCCAAAAATTAAATCTGCCATTTTGAAATTTATCCAAAAATTAAATCTGCCATTTTGAAATTAATCCAAAAATTAAATCTGCCATTTCGAAATTTATCCAAAAATTAAATCTGCCATTTTGAAATTTATCCAAAAATTAAATCTGCCATTTTGAAATTAATCCAAAAATTAAATCTGCCATTTCGAAATTTATCCAAAAATTAAATCTGCCATTTCGAAATTAATCCAAAAATTAAATCTGCCATTTCGAAATTTATCCAAAAATTAAATCTGCCATTTCGAAATTAATCCAAAAATTAAATCTGCCATTTCGAAATTTATCCAAAAATTAAATCTGCCATTTTGAAATTTATCCAAAAATTAAATCTGCCATTTTGAAATTTATCCAAAAATTAAATCTGCCATTTTGAAATTTATCCAAAAATTAAATCTGCCATTTCGAAATTAATCCAAAAATTAAATCTGCCATTTCGAAATTAATCCAAAAATTAAATCTGCCATTTTGAAATTTATCCAAAAATTAAATCTGCCATTTTGAAATTTATCCAAAAATCAAATCTGCCATTTTGAAATTTATCCAAAAATCAAATCTGCCATTTTGAAATTTATCCAAAAATTAAATCTGCCATTTTGAAATTTATCCAAAAATCAAATCTGCCATTTTGAAATTTATCCAAAAATCAAATCTGCCATTTTGAAATTTATCCAAAAATTAAATCTGCCATTTTGAAATTTATCCAAAAATTAAATCTGCCATTTTGAAATTTATCCAAAAATCAAATCTGCCATTTTAAATATTACTCTAACGTAGAAGATAAAAATTTTCTGCATATATTAATTGCATGACTGTTCATGATGGTGATTTTTTGGCAAACGGTGAGAATATCATCGGCCGAATTTCTCGAGGTTGTTTGAGCACGTCGACGATGTTGTTCTTGCATAGCCGCGAGTTAAGATAGAGATCATTCGCGGTTTACCGAGCAATCACCCGCGTGCTCGAGAGCGAGATAGAGATAAATAAATACAATCGCGCCCATATACACACACGCAGAAAATTATATATATATATATATAGATATATGTATATATATATATTTATATATATATATGTATATGTAGATATATATATATATATATATATATATATATATATATATATATATATATATATATATATAGATATACAAGCGTGGGAGATTTAGCGGAGGAGGGATTTTTGAGTGTTCAGGGCCAAGGGAAGGGAAGGGGGTGAGTTTGAGGAGAATCTTTTAGAGCGCGCGTAAATTTCATCGTCTTCTGGTCCGCGGCATTAGACACGCGGTCACGACGAGGAGGACGAGAATTGCCGGCTGGGTAAATTAAAAATAGCCGAGCAGCCACTTGGTCTGAGCGCCACGAGCCAGAAGTTCGTTCGAAATTTTCGTCCGGGCTATTTCGGCCGGGTAGAAGAGAAACGATAAACTCTTTCGACGCTCCTCGCATTTCCCACCCCCAATACGAAGTCACGAACAAGAAAAAAAAAAAAAAAAAAACGAAAAAAAAAAAATAAATTTAATCAACCCCCGAAAAACCGGAAGTAGTGCAAAGTCGTTTTTTTTTTTATACACGAAATTAACGAGTCGTCGAAATTGAAAAGAAATAAAATAAAAATAACGAAAGAAAAGTCACCCAGTTTTGTCGTCGAGTAGTGAGTTGCATGCGTTTGCTAAGTGTTACGAAATCACAAACTCAAAGTTAGTGTGTGTGTGTGCGTGCTTGTGTATTTTTTTCACGACGTCGTCGCACACTCATCGTGTTTGCCGATTTTTCGAGCAACCAGAAGGGCGGGATTGCGCGATTTTTTAATTTTGCCACCCTAATTGGCATTTAATTCGATTCTATATGCTGTATGACCAATATAGAAGTCTTTTAAAATCATCGTGAAGATAAATTTTAGCGTCTTCAATCTCTTTTCGATTTTATTTAAAATTTTAATTACGAAATCTCAATCGCAAAGTTAGTGGATTGCGCGATTTTTTATTTTGCCACCCTAATTGACATTTAATTCGATTCTATATGCTGTATGACCAATATAGAGGTCGTTTGAAATCATCGTGAAGATAAATTTTAGCGTCTTCAATCTCTTTTCGATTTTATTTAAAATTTTAATTACGAAATCTCAATCGCAAAGTTAGTGGATTGCGCGATTTTTAATTTTGCCACCCTAATTGGCATTTAATTCGATTCTATATGCTGTATGACCAATATAGAGGTCGTTTGAAATCATCGTGAAGATAAATTTTAGCGTCTTCAATCTCTTTTCGATTTTATTTAAAATTTTAATTACGAAATCTCAATCGCAAAGTTAGTGGATTGCGCGATTTTTAATTTTGCCACCCTAATTGGCATTTAATTCGATTCTATATGCTGTATGACCAATATAGAGGTCGTTGAAATCATCGTGAAGATAAATTTTAGCGTCTTCAATCTCTTTTCGATTTTATTTAAAATTTTAATTACGAAATCTCAATCTCAAAGTTAGTGGATTGCGCGATTTTTTATTTTGCCACCCTAATTGGCATTTAATTCGATTCTATATGCTGTATGACCAATATAGAGGTCGTTTGAAATCATCGTGAAGATAAATTTTAGCGTCTTCAATCTCTTTTCGATTTTATTTAAAATTTTGATTACGAAATCTCAATCTCAAAGTTAGTGGATTGCGCGATTTTTAATTTTGCCACCCTAATTGGCATTTAATTCGATTCTATATGCTGTATGACCAATATAGAGGTCGTTTAAAATCATCGTGAAGATAAATTTTAGCGTCTTCAATCTCTTTTCGATCTTCGATCTTATTAAAAATCTTTTGCACTTCTGTGACACTCGATAAGATTGAGAAATGTAAAATATTCTTTTGTTTTACATTCACAACGACAGCTTGAATTTTTTTTATTTTTTATCCTTGAGTGATAAAAATCTTTGAAACTCACAAATCAATATTATTTATTATTTTCTCGAAGTGTTAAAAGAAAAAAATCAAATTTCAATTTGTTTTTATTTCTTTTACTATATAAATCATTCATTTCATTTATAAATCAAACAAATAAAATTTATCAAAATTTCATTCAGGATCCTTCCTGTGCATAAATAAATGTGTTTATTGTACATTATTGTTGCACACGATGGTCCGAAATAAGAGCGAAAATCTTCGAGTCTGTACAGCAGCATACGAGATATAGGATTGCTCAGAGAGGGTGCAGATTAAAAAAAAAGAATAAAAATATTTCATTAAAGGGGATATACGCGTATGTGAGCTTAAACGATAGGACGCTTGCGCAAAAGCCCAAAGTCCACCCCCTCTCTCTCACTCTCTCCCTCTCTCTCACCCCCCCCCCTCTCGCTCTCCCTCTCTCTCTCTCTCTCTCTCCCTCCCTCTCTCTCTTTCTGTCTCTCCCTCTCTCTCTCTCTCTCTCTCTCTCTCTCTCTCTCTCTCTCTCTCTCTCTCTCTCTCTCTCTCTCTCTCTCTCCCTTTGCGCCAACGATAAAGTCCATTTCCCCATTCTGTGATAGAGACCAAAAGAGCGTCAGTTGCGAAACGAGACTGCAAAGGGGTTGTTCGCGTTGCATGTGTGCAATTTTTCATCTTCTTCTTTCCCCTGGAATCGTGAAGAATTTTCCCCCTCTCTCTCTCTCTCTCACTCATTCTCGTTGGCGGAATTGAAAAATCCGCCCCGAGGACGAAAAAATGCAGATGCTAGAATCCAAAAGTACGTGACTGGGCAAAAAGCTCTCCAGTGAAAAAAAAAAAAAAATCGGAGAGCATACGTGGAGGGTGAGAGAAAAAAAAAATCATACACGCGCTTTAACGTGAATTTCGTGCATCCTGTGCGCGCGTGTCTGCGTGAGTTTTGTGTTTTTCTGTGTGTGCGCGCGCGCGTGAGTGCGCCCGAGAATCATCAAAAATAAATAATAATAACAACAACTCGCCGGATATCCTGCAACGAGGATGGCCGACAGCGAGGGAGGATCCGAACAGGATGATGTATCATTCCTTCGTACGGTGAGTCGATTTTTTATTTAAAAACAAAAATAACAATTATTAACAATTTTATTTTAAAAACAAAATAAAAAATTTCTCCTCGATTTTATACATTATACAATTTTGCACTCTTAGCTTCGAGCTTTCGAATTCGCCAACAACGTATTTTTTGTTAAAAAAATTGATTTGTATAGCGTGTGTATTTTTTTATATTTCGACTCTATTGGTTATTATTATTTTTATTTAAATTTTTAAAAAATTGAAAATCACAAAAAAACGTCAACACTTTGAACATTTTAAGGGTAGTCTGTATAGTGACTCAAAAATTAAATCTCGACTCCAACTCGATGTGAGAATTTTTTTTTTCGCCCATTTTGGCCAAAATCATTATCAGTTTGAACTTTGACACGATTAATCACTGTCTCAAAAATATAATTTTAATTTTTTTACCGTATTTAAAAAAAAAAAAAAACTGACATTGAATCTCTCATTCACTGTGGTCAGCTGTTTGTGAACGCCTTTTGCCATTTCGTCCAATTCTGTAATGAAACATTTTGGAAGAGTCGAAAAATCGAGGATGGACCAGTGCATCTTGTAGTCATTTGTATCGTAATGGATGATTTTTTATTTTTTTTTCCTCACAATTTACTTCATATTATTATTATATCGTTACCTTGTTGCACACGTAAAGTGTCGAGGTGATCGGCAACAGGCTTAGAATTTTTTTTTTCCGGCCATTTTGGCCAAAGTCATTATCAGTTTGAACTTTGACACGATTAATCACTGCCTCAAAAATATAATTTTAATTTTTTCACCGTATTTAAAAAAAAAGAAAATCTGACATTGAATCTCTCATTCACTGTGGTCAGCTGTTTGTGAACGTCTTTTGCCATTTCGTCCAATTCTGTAATGAAACATTTTGGAAGAGTCGAAAAATCGAAGATGGACCAGTGCATCTTGTAGTCATTTGTATCGTAATGGATGATTTTTTATTTTTTTTTCCTCACAATTTACTTCATATTATTATTATATCGTTACCTTGTTGCACACGTAAAGTGTCGAGGTGATCGGCAACAGGCTTAAGAGAGAGAGAGAGAAAGAGAGAGAGAGAGAGAGAGAGAGAGAGAGAGAGAGAGAGAGAGGGAAAACCCACGTTTGCATAAAACTCGTCATTGAAGCACTTTAAAGCTCTTTTTCTCTCTCTCTTTCTCTTTCTCTCTCTCCCTCCTCCCCCCTCTCTCTCTCTCTCTCCCTCTCTCTTTCTCACCCCTTTAGGTGACCCTGACCTCGTGGATAGAGGTATAAACCGCGCGCGTATCAACTCACTCTCTTGTGAATCCCATACTTACACTTTCTTACCGCATATTGACTGCGATACAGAATGATCCGATCAACCTTCGTGTACTTACCTCGTGGATGGGATAAGGGATTTTTTTTTCATATTTTTTCCATTTTTTTTGTTCCCCGATCCAAAGTGAGGAGAAAAAAATCACCCTCGTTCATGCCCGAGTCGTCGCACACGATGTATCGACCCTCATTAAAGACTTGCCCTCTCTCTCTCTCTCTCTCTCTCTCTCTCTCATTTTCTCTTTCTCTCTCTCTCTCTCATTTTCTCTTTCTCTCTCTCTCTCTCATTTTCTCTTTCTCTCTCTCTCTCTCATTTTCTCTTTCTCTCTCTCTCTCTCTCTCTCATTTTCTCTTTCTCTCTCTCTCTCTCTCTCTTCCACCCCTTTGTACCCCTCTCTCAAACACACGCATACGTACTCAGTCAACTATTACGTGCGACCGAGACCGATAAATCACTTTTTATATTAGATCGAACGCACGAGAAAATATAATCATGGCTTGGTCGCAGAAAAAAAAAGCTCAGAAAGATCAAAGTTGTAAAAAAATTTATTATAACAATAAATTTAAAAAATTCCATACAAAATGTTTGGCAAATCGTACAATGTCCAGTAATTATTGATGGATTCGGTACATCATTACGATTTTTTTAAACGTTGCTACAGGTCAAGTTCGGGTCAGGGTGTACGGTTCATTGCTTGATTACTACTTGATGATTAATTCTGTGCTTATGTATATAAAAACTCGAGTTACATTTAGCAGATTTAAATCGATATATAACTTATTCGATCGCGAGAGATATTTCCGTTTGGCCAATACAAAAATAGTTCAACTTTGAGGTTTATGTCGAAACGAGAACGTTTCTCATTTGACCGAATGGTATGTACATTTAATTATAAATTGACAATTATAAATTGTCCATACAATTAAAAAAAAAAATCATCGTACATTTAGAATCGTCGGAAATAATTTTTAAATAATTTTATAAATTTATAAATTATTTTTCATGTGTTCATTCATTAATTATTATTATTTTTTTTTATCGACAACGCTTTGACCTTAGAGTACCGCAATCTTTCGAAAAAAATTAAGAAAATAACGACAAGAGACAAGATAAAAAAAAATTATGATAAAATCAACATTTTTTTCTTCGTTTAACTTTAATGCATGCCCTCTGTCTCCTCATGCTTTCCTGCTTCGCTATCTTGATATACGCAGCTTTTTCCTTATCTGACAAACGACACCATACTTTTGCAGCTGCACGAGCTACTTCGGTGACTTTTTTGTTCGGATTCTCGTAATACATTTTCAGATAAAATACTATAAATGGATTATAATGTACGGTAGTTTTTTTTTTACATTTCGATTTCGAGCGTTTTTTCGACGAGGACGATGAGGATTTACAACCACAAGAGCTTTTCTTTTTTTTCTTCTCCTCTTTTCCAGCATCCTTTTTCTTTGGGTCGCATTTATTTGAGGAGAAAAAACCTTCGGTGACCTCATTCATAGACGGGTCATCCTCCTGCATGTTTTCCCTGTGTAGGCGTTATTTATAAGGCACAAATCCAATGATTCACAATCATAGCAAACTCAATTACATATCCTCGTTTTACATTATATCTATACGTATGTTTGGTCAAACATATTGCTGGCTTCTCGCCACGACATGTCAGTATGTGTGACGACACGAGAGGACATTCCCAACTGTTGATTTATCTCGTTATTTCCGTTAAAATGACTATACACGTTCAATTGAATTGTTTGATAATGACGAGATTTTTTTTTTCATTAATTATTAATTAATTACTAATTAATTATTAATTTATTGTTATTAATTATTATTAATTATGTCATTTCGTCAAGTGTCAATTCTCCCTTAATCTGGCATCACAATAAAAAGCTTTGATGATTTTTTTTTTTTAACGAAAGTTTGAGACAACACAATTAGTTTGTAACGTATAATGATTTCGTCAATATTTTCCTGCTAAATGACCTGTGCCTGTTTTATTCATTGAAGTATTCTCGTCAGTGCTGAGTTGAAATAAAATAAAATTATACTAAAGTCTCGTTTTTTTTTTTCCCCAATTGAAAAATTGAATCGAGTGCAAAAGGTCACGTCGATCGAACATGTAAATCGGATATATGTATATAATCAATAATATTCATGTAACCCATTTCCCTCTTATTTTTTTGGCCCAAAGATAAGCGAAAGCGTTGACCCCGTTGGTGTCTATAAAATGTAATTGAATCCGTGATTGGAATTGATCCGTCGATATATATATCTATATCGTATCCCAGGAGGGTCATACATGCGAAATACAAAAATCCAGTTTCCCCACAGTTTTGCCATCACGAAGTTTCGTCCAAGTTTTTATATGCAAGCGATTAGAATTTTTTTACCATCGAGAAACTTTAAAATAAATATATTTAATCTAAAACATGAGTAACGACGAAAAAAAAAAAAAAAAAAATTTAACCCCTGAATTCGTGACTAATTTATTTTGGGGCGAATTAATAATCAATATATATTTTTTTTTAATCGAAATATTACCTGCACGTGTCATGATTATTTCCGTATTCATCCATTTTAGGAATAATATACGATATTTTTTGCCTGCTATTGTATACTTGAAAATTTGACGTCTTTAACGAACGAGAAAAAAAATTGTCACACGTACTCGCGAAAAACAATAGAAAGTGGAGTTTTTTTTTTTTTTTTTTTTTTTTTTTTCCCCAACAGCCTTGACTCCTTCACAGCGCGCTTCATTTACTCAGTGATGAAAAGATTGAAGGAGAAAAAAAAAAGACCTCGATCCAATTCTCGATGAAGGCGATGAATGATCGATTGAAATTTCCCTTCCGGATTTCCATCGTTTGGAAATTTGCATATAGACACACGGGGGAGGTGGGAGAGATAAAATCGTTAGTTACACTATTAGAATACGAACGTCAGTCGTGTCTATTCTGAGCTTTTCGTTGATCAACTGAATCATCTATATAATTATATATATATATATAAATAAATAACTACATATATATATATATATATATATATTTTTGTGTATATATATATTTATGTACTTCTAGACTGATGACACGTGTATAACATATATAACGTTAATCGTCATTTTAATTGCTAGAAATAAATATTTTGATAAGCCAAAATAATTTATTTGTGATTTAAAAAAATATACAAAATTTTAACGATCTGTAATTTAAAAAAAAAGTGATTTATTAATTGTAGATTTAATTTGAATGAATACAAAAATTCACTAACAGGCAAAAAAATATTGAAAACTAGCTGAGAAATAAAAATTCGTTATTGTAGTTGCAATTTTAATTGAAACAAAATTTACTATTTAATTATTAATTATCAAAACTCCAAGGACATTTCATTAAAATAATGAACTGTTTTATTATTATTTTTCTCTTAAAAAAATTGTTTACAATCGTAATTGAGTTTGTCACTAAAATTTTTATGTATGGTAAATATTTAAAATTTGAATTTTGTTTTGCCTCCTCTTTGAGTAATTTAGCTGGGGGTGACAAAAGAAGGGGAGAAATGAGGTCAAATAACTGTGTTCATGAACCGAGAGGGCATCACGCAATCCTAGGGTGGAGACTTTGTCATTATAGAAATTATACGTTTGTAACAAACTACGTCTTTAATTACATCAAGTATGTACGAATGAGTTTTGCTAATCGGGTGATTGAGGTCATTCAACTACACGGCAAAAATTAATTTAATTTATTCCGTCATGAATATAAATTAAATAATTTTTTATTCAATATATTTAACGATATTTAGGTCACAATTAATATCAAAAAATATTGGAACATTCTGACCTACATATATATATATATATAATAAAATATCCTTTTGAGCTTTACTCGAATGATCTCAGTATTTTCTGACATGATTTACGATGCTTCAACAATGGCACAGTATTCACAGGAATACAAAAGCTCCGCGAGGGAAATAAAGGGAAATGTCGCCCTTGACCCCAGCGAGACAAAATGGTCCCTGAGCTCTGATCCTTGGCTTTCAAACGTATTTATCCTGCACAATGCTCGTTCTACTTTTATCTTTTCAATAATTCATAAAACTCACGTTAAACGTTCAATTTTTTATCCAGATTTTAAATATAAAAAAAAAAAAAAATTATATTTTAAGTGGACTCTGTGACCAATTTTACTTTTTAATTGAGTGGAAATTACGAGAAAATGTGCAAATCTCAATTTGCAGAATTTTTTTAACGACAGTCCACTTGTGTATGAAAGTTTTAGTTCTCGTAACTCGTAAATTGGTCGAATTAAAGGGTGAAAAAAATTTTTTCAAAATTTTTAAATTTCCTTTAAAAAAAATGTAATTTTTTTTAAATCGCTTGCTAAAAATTGATGCAATTTCTTATTCAGGCGAAAATTGTGCCAAAAATAGACATTGTCACGCAGAAAGAGACGTTTAAATTCTAATTTAAATTCGATTCGTGTTTATATGCACGTGGCGTGTTTTGATAACATATCGTCAAGCTCATATGTAGCCCACAGAGACAGAGTTTGCATGTCATTCTGAATTTAAACCAGCAGAGCATTGTATGTTAATTCATGTCCTTTTCCTATGCCCCAATATTTAAGCATCTGCTGTGTCTATTCGTTGACACATCGGATCGTCATTCCTGTACAGCTGTGTGAATTTTTATAATTTAGGATTTTCGTATCGATCGAAAAAAATATGAATTAAGAAATATTAATTTATCATTATATATAAAAATTGGCAATAAACAAATTCGAATAAAAAAAATCATATAAGGATTTGGATTAATTTTTTACTTCAGGCAAATGGATCGTATATTGTCTCATATATATATCGATCCATTTTAATTTAAATCAGTTATCGAAAATCTGAAATAAGAATTCGAAAATTTGAATTTAACGAGCATTATTTCATTATGTAATTTTAAATATCTATATAATTTATTTTATTGATCAATTAAATAATTAAATAATTAACATGAAGATTAGTAGTTTTTTTTTAATTGATTAGTTTTAACGATACAATTCAGCAGTAATAAAATAATAGTTAATAATAAAATAATAAAATAATAAAATTATTTGGTTCGTCTTTGTCGACAAAATCGATATCTATTAATTACATGAGGTAAGAACGAGCTATATTATCTCGTACCGGAAACAGCACCAAAGAGATCTCCCACGAAATCTGGGAGCGTGGCCGGTTCATTTCCCGAGTTGTACACGCACTTGCAAGTCATCTATATTTCTCGAGCCCGGCCAAATTGGTTTTGGCACACGAGCCCCCTAAACAGTTACACACAGACACACATCAGAGGAAGCTTAACATTTGGCCCGGATCATATTTTTGCTTGCACCTATAATGCTTTCGTAAAATGGGCGTCATTGTGCAGATTACATTTCGAAAAATGACCGCGAAACGATCACCTACTCTTCTTCGATTTTCCAAGAGTTTCGATCTTCATCTGATCCATTCAGATTCACATCCAGACACACATCAGGGGAAGTTTAACATTTGGCCCAGATCATATTTTTGCTTGCACCTATAATGAATTCATAAAATGGACGTCATTGTGCAGATTACATTTCGAAAAATGACCGCGAAACGATCACCTACTCTTCTTCGATTTTCCAAGAGTTTCGATCTTCATCTGATCCATTCAGATTCACATCCAGACACACATCAGGGGAAGTTTAACATTTGGCCCAGATCATATTTTTGCTTGCACCTATAATGAATTCATAAAATGGACGTCATTGTGCAGATTACATTTCGAAAAATGACCACGAAACGATCACCTACTCTTCTTCGATTTTCCAAGAGTTTCGATCTTCATCTGATCCATTCAGATTCACATCCAGACACACATAAGGGGAAGCTTAACATTTGGCCCAGATCATATTTTTGCTTGCACCTATAATGAATTCATAAAATGGACGTCATTGTGCAGATTACATTTCGAAAAATGACCACGAAACGATCACCTACTCTTCTTCGATTTTCCAAGAGTTTCGATCTTTATCTGATCCATTCAGATTCACATCCAGACACACATCAGGGGAAGTTTAACATTTGGCCCAGATCATATTTTTGCTTGCACCTATAATGAATTCATAAAATGGACGTCATTGTGCAGATTACATTTCGAAAAATGACCGCGAAACGATCACCTACTCTTCTTCGATTTTCCAAGAGTTTCGATCTTTATCTGATCCATTAAAAATCCAAAAAGATGTTAATATAAATTTTATTAAGTAGACAATTTTTTTATTTCATGATTTTTACCTTTTGGATGATTTTTTTCAAAATTTTATCTAACATTCAATCTCGATCATGAGTTATTTATCGTTTAAAATGACGCAAAAATAAATACTTCTCAGATATATTTTTCATTTCTAGCTAAAATGATTTTTTTTTGTTTTTTATCATCCTTGCAGGAGGACATGGTGTGTCTGTCATGCACAGCCACCGGGGAAAGAGTTTGTCTTGCTGCCGAAGGATTTGGCAATCGACACTGTTTTCTCGAAAACATAGCTGATAAGGTAAATATATAATTTTTACAAATTTCGATGATCAATTTATCTAATTTTTCGAAAAAAACTTTTAGAAATTAATTCATGGATTTAAAAAAAAACCTACTAAATTATTATTCAGCATTATTTAAAAAATTGAAAACCATTTTTTTACGTAATTTTTACGATGAAACTTTTCGTATTTCCCTTAAAAAAATTGACCTCGAATATGGTTGCGAATTTTTGTTACTTGCAGAACATACCTCCGGACCTTTCGCAATGTGTTTTCGTGATAGAGCAGGCTCTATCGGTGAGAGCTTTGCAGGAATTGGTCACGGCAGCCGGTTCGGAGACGGTAATGTAACCATTGGAATATCCTCATTGCAAAAAAAATATATATATATGTATATATCGAATAAATCACTTGCGTCAACGAGTACATAAAGTAGATCAGCCTTTCAATAAATCTATCTATATCTATATATCTATATCTATATATCTATATCTATATATCTATATCTATATATCTATATCTATATATCTATATCTATATATCTATATCTATATATCTATATCTATATATCTATATCTATATATCTATATCTATATATCTATATCTATATATCTATATCTATATATCTATATCTATATATCTATATCTATATATCTATATCTATATATCTATATCTATATATCTATATCTATATATCTATATCTATATATCTATATCTATATATCTATATCTATATATCTATATCTATATATCTATATCTATATATCTATATCTATATATCTATATCTATATATACGTGTATATTATAGACCCACGTAGGTCACCAGGAGAAAAGCCACAATTTCGGGACAGTATATAAAACATTCGTTCTAGCATATATATATGAGTTGGCCATAAATCTTTGTTTCCTGTTTTGTTGTCGGATGAACGTTTAACGTGATTAAAATACTCGCTGTCTCCCAAAATTTCCCCACAAAATGACCCCAATTGCATCCAGAATTGGCCGATTTTATTTAGCGGTTGATGCACTTAGGAAAATAGAAAATTTTACAAATTTGGCCAACAAACGAAAGAATAATAATTTTTTTTGTAAAAATCGTGAAAAAAAAAAAAAAAAAAAACAAAATAATTGGATAAAAGACTCTTCTAAATGCATCGTCGTTTTCCCTGGTCCGAAATATTTTGCATGTGTCTTTTGCGTCACCATTGAATAAATCAACAGGACGAACAGGAATGTAAATAAAAAAAATCCTCTGGCACCCAAAACCCCTTGACGCCCCCGCTGACACCCCCCCCCCCCCCCCCCCCCACCGTCTTGTTCAGTGTAAACCAAATTTATTTTAATTACTCATACGGCCCACAAATTTCACAATCACACTGTCGTTAATAACAAATTTAATCCTAATTGCCATGCAATATCCATTGTCCGTCATTAATTCATTTTGATATTTTTGTTCTTTTTTTTCCATCTCCAGCAGCAAGAAACCCTAGTAAGTATTTCTATTTTGCATGATTTGTATAAAATTCCTCGATTTTTCCTGCTTAATGTGATAAACAATTTTTTTCCTTAAATATTCCTCGTTGATTGCTTGAGCTTTAATTTTTAACTCTTTAACACAATATTTTCTATATATATATATATATACATATATATATATATATACAAATATAATATTATTTTCAAATATTTGAATAAAATATTTGAAAATAATATTTTAAGCTTCAAATAATAGCTTGTCAACATCCTACAATTCCTGCATCGTTTTGACTTACATTTGTGTTTAAAAAAAAATAATAATTGATTCGAATGTTTTAAAAAATGTACTATAGACGTACAAAAAAAACAAAAGTGAAATAAACTTACTGTGTAACTAATTTTACCTTTAAAATAAAATAATCATTTGTTATTATGGCCTTCTCTTATCAGTAAAGACTAATGACCATTGCGAATTTTTTCATAGTATAAGTTTAATAATGAAATAAATAATGACGATGATATTGATGAAATTTTCAATCATGCCATCACCATTTTATACGTCGTAATAATTTTGCTATTTGAGTATTTATGCTAATGCAGAAAAATTACAATTTTTCTATCATCATCGATCATCGTAAATTTTTTTTTTTAAATCTATTTATGTTTTTTTATGTCTGACGGATATTTTGGAATAATGTTTATTGTAGGGCAAAGGCACAGGATCCGGTCACAGAACGTTGCTTTATGGCAATGCCATTCTTCTCAGGCATCTCAACAGTGACATGGTAAATAAATATTTTTTTTAAGTCTGTAAAAAATAATTAAAAAATATTTAAACAATATTAAAAAAAAAAAATTCTAAATGACAAAGCATAAAAATATATATTTTTTTAGTATCTTGCATGTTTGTCGACGAGCTCATCAAATGACAAATTGGCATTCGATGTGGGTCTGCAACAGCACTCTCAAGGTAAAAAAAAATGGAATTTTACATATTTCCTTTTCTGTCAATAATTTTTTTTTTCAACAATTAATTATCAATTTATTATAATTTTCATTTTTTTTTCGATAATTTATGTTAAACTATTCCATAATTTATTTTGTATTATTTTTGGTCCATCCATTGCGTTATAAAAATGAGATTAATTAATTTATGTAGGCGAGGCATGCTGGTGGACGGTTCATCCTGCATCAAAACAGAGATCAGAAGGTGAGAAAGTTCGAGTTGGTGATGACCTCATCCTGGTCTCTGTCGCAACAGAGAGATATTTGGTAAATTATATCAACGCATTAATTAAAAATAGATAATTAAAAAAATAATAATAATAATTAAGAATTTTAAGTTAATTATTGAAAATAAAAAAAATATAAAATAAATAATTATAATATCATGGATAAAAAATTATTTCCATAATTTAGCACACAACAAAAGAAAATGACCTCTCAGTAGTCAATGCCTCGTTTCACGTGACCCATTGGTCGGTCCAGCCTTATGGAACTGGCATAAGTAGAATGAAATATGTCGGATATGTTTTCGGTGGTGACGTATTGAGATTTTTTCACGGTGGTGACGAGTGTCTAACTATACCACCGTCATGGAGTACATCACCGGAACAAAAGTAAGTAAAAAAAAAAAAAAAAAACTACAATTATTAAATAATTAATTGTAGCCAAAAGCGATAAATTTTAATTTGCACTTAATAATAATTTTAAATGATGACATTTAATAACAATGGTAATAATTTTTAATAATATGCATAAAAATTGTTTAATATTTGACTCATGAAATTATGGAAAAAAAAAAAAATTATCGTAATAAAAAAATTGATTGTTGATTAATTTAAATAAACGTCAATGACAGCATGGTCGTGTACGAGGGAGGAAGTGTAATGAGTCAGGCAAGATCACTTTGGCGACTGGAATTAGCCAGAACGAAATGGGCTGGAGGTTTTATTAATTGGCTTCATCCTATGAGAATAAGACATTTGACTACAGGTCGTTATCTTGGCGTGAAAGAAAATAACGAACTTTATCTGGTCGACAGGTAAATTTTTCACTTCATTTTATTTTCGTATAAAAGTTTGAGTTTTTTTTTTTTAATTTTAATTACACATTTTTTTGGTTTTTTTTTTTCACGAATTTTTTTAAATTTTAATCATATCGACGATAGAAACGAAGCGACAACTGAGATTTCGACCTTCTGGCTTCGTCAGGAGAAGAACGATCAAAAAACAGCACAGAAAAATGATCAAAAAATCGAGGATAAAGATCTCGAAGTAATTGGCAAACCGATAATTAAATATGGTGACTCGACCGTTATAATGCAGCATTGCGCAACGTGTCTCTGGGTCTCATACAAGGTCACTATTAAATTTATTTGATAATAATTTATTTTTTTTTAATTAAAAAAATTAAAACCATTTTTTTAATATTATAATTTTTGAAAAAAAAAAAAAAATTACAGTCGTACGAAACTAAGAAAAAGGGAGTTGGTAAAGTCGAGGAGAAACAAGCAGTTCTCCACGAGGAGGGAAAAATGGACGATGGTCTTGATTTTTCTCGTTCACAAGAGGAAGAATCTCGCACAGCAAGAGTAATAAGAAAATGCAGCAGTTTATTTACTCAATTCATCACGTAGGTATCATCTTGAATATATTTTTGGTGAAATGGTAATTTTATCAGCCTCTTGGCGAATAAAATTACGAATCCAATGAAAATTCTTAACGAATGGAATGTACGATTTTTTTTTTTTAGAGGCCTAGAAACACTCCAAGTCGACCGAAGAGCCTCGATGTTTTTTCAAAATGTTAATCTCAACGAGATGGTAATGTGCCTCGAGGATTTGATCAATTATTTTGCACAGCCTGAAGATGAAATGGGTAAAAAAATGTTGACAATTTTAAATGTTTAATTTTCATTTATTATTAATTTTTTTATCAATTCGTTGAATTTTTTTTATTTTTTTTCTAGAACACGAGGAGAAACAAAACAAATTTCGCGCATTGAGAAATCGTCAGGATTTGTTTCAGGAGGAAGGAATATTAAATTTAATTCTCGAAGCAATTGACAAAATAAATGTAATAACGTCGCAGGGCTTTCTCGTTGCTTTATCGGGCGATGAGAGTGGTCAGGCATGGGATCAAATATCTGGCTATCTTTATCAACTTTTGGCTGCTATCATCAAAGGAAATCACACAAATTGTGCCCAATTTGCAAATAGCAATCGACTTAATTGGCTATTCAGCAGATTAGGATCTCAAGCTTCGAGCGAGGGAACTGGAATGTTGGATGTACTTCATTGTGTTCTTATTGACTCGCCGGAAGCTTTGAATATGATGCGGGTAAAATGTTTTATTTATTAATTTGTTAATTTGTTAATTTATTAATTTATTAATTTATTAATTTATTAATTTATTAATTTATTAATTTATTAATTTATTAATTTATTAATTTATTAATTTATTAATTTATTAATTTATTAATTTATTAATTTATTAATTTATTAATTTATTAATTTATTAATTTATTAATTTATTAATTTATTAATTTATTAATTTATTAATTTATTAATTTATTAATTTATTAATTTATTAATTTATTAATTTATTAATTTATTAATTTATTAATTTATTAATTTATTAATTTATTAATTTATTAATTTATTAATTTATTAATTTATTAATTTATTAATTTATTAATTTATTAATTTATTAATTTATTAATTTATTAATTTATTAATTTATTAATTTATTAATTTATTAATTTATTAATTTATTAATTTATTAATTTATTAATTTATTAATTTATTAATTTATTAATTCATTAATTTATTAATTTATTCATTAATTCATTTATCCATTCATTTGGACAAACAACTCATATTGATTTAAATTACAGGACGAGCATATTAAAGTAATAATATCACTGCTCGAGAAGCATGGAAGAGATCCAAAAGTTCTCGACGTTTTGTGCTCACTGTGCGTTGGTAACGGTGTAGCAGTCAGATCTTCCCAAAACAACATATGTGATTTTTTGCTTCCTGGAAAAAATTTATTGCTACAAACTCAATTGGTCGATCACGTTGCCAGTATAAGGCCAAACATATTCGTTGGACGTGTCGAGGGTTCGGCGGTTTATCAAAAATGGTACTTTGAGGTGACAGTGGACCACATTGAACAAACGACTCACATGATGCCACATTTGAGAATAGGATGGGCCAATACTTCAGGGTGAGTTTTAATAAAAATAAAAACTCGCTTAACTCATTTTTTAACAAATTAAAAAAAAATATATTAATAAATTTCATATTTGACACCTTCGTCATAAAAAAAAATTATATCTCATCTCTATTAATTCACAAATGATTTATCTTGAAAAAAAAAAAAAAAGCAAACAATTTGAAAGCGAAATAAATAATTTCATGGCAATGTTATAATTTTGAATAAATTTTAACGATTAATTGTAATTTTACATATGGCTTGGTCGCAGATACGTGCCGTATCCAGGTGGTGGTGAAAAATGGGGTGGAAATGGAGTTGGCGATGATCTCTATTCATTTGGTTTTGACGGAGCTTATCTCTGGACCGGAGGAAGAAAAACTCAAGTAATGCAAAACGCGACAGAGCCTTACATAAGAAAGGGTGACGTAATTGGTTGTGCACTGGATTTGACAATTCCAATAATAACATTTGCATTCAACGGTGCACACATATCGGGTAATAATAATTAAAAAAAAATAATAATAATAATTGAAAAAAATAAAAATCATTAATTAAAATTATAAAAAAACTTCATTTTTGTTTTTTTCTTTTTTTTTTTCAGGCTCATTTCGTAATTTCAACTTGGACGGAATGTTTTTTCCAGCGATAAGTTGCTCGTCAAAATTGTCATGTCGTTTTCTTCTCGGTGGTGATCATGGAAGATTAAAATTTCAACCACCAGATGAATTTTCACCACTGGTCGAGAGCCTTTTGCCACAGCAAATATTGTCACTCGATCCTTGCTTTTATTTTGGCAATATGAATAAAGTTGTACTGGCTGGTCCTTGGTCAGTCGAGGATGATACTGCTTTTGTACCAGCACCAGTTGACACCTCGATGATTAATTTACCTGCCTATGTTGAACAAATACGTGACAAATTGGCAGAAAATATTCATGAAATGTGGGCAATGAATAAAATTGAGGCTGGCTGGATTTATGGGGAGCAGAGAGACGATCTCAGAAAAATTCATCCTTGCATCGTTCAATTTGAGAGACTTCCAGCTGCTGAAAAACGTTACGATACTCAATTAGCTGTTCAAACGTTAAAAACTATTTTGGCACTCGGTTATTATATCACAATGGACAAGCCACCATCGCGAATTAAAACATTGAGATTACCAAACGAACCATTTTTACAATCCAGTGGATACAAACCAGCCCCACTTGATCTCAGTGCAATTACATTGACTATAAAAATGGAAGAATTGGTCGATCAATTGGCTGAAAATACTCACAATTTATGGGCCAAAGAACGAATTAGCCAAGGATGGACTTATGGACTTAATGAAGATTCTGAGATGCGAAGGAGTCCTCATCTTGTTCCTTATCCAAAAGTTGACGAAGCTATAAAAAAAGCTAACAGAGACACTGCCAGTGAAACTGTTAGAACTCTTTTGGTTTATGGCTACATGCTCGATTCACCAACCGGAGAACAGCACGAAGGTAATTTTTATTTTTTTGGCAACGAAAAATTTTGCACGAAACTTTGAAAGGATTATTTTAATAAATATCTCATAATTTATTAATTCTTTGCTATTGTCTTATTCAATTATTTGTGAAAAAAAAATATCTGCAAGTTTGAAAAAAATAACTCGAATTAATATCTATTATTATTTGTGTTATCTGATCGTTTCTGAAAAAATGTAACTGCAAGTATGGATAGAATAATTGACATTAATATCTCATAATTTATTAATTCTTTGCTATTGTCTTATTCAATTATTTATGAAAAAAAATTATCTGCAAGTTTGAAAAAAATAACTCGAATTAATATCTCATATTTTATTATTTGTGTTATTCGATTATTACTGAAAAAAATATATCTGCAAGTTTAAAAAGAATAATTGACATTAATATCTCATAATTTATTAATTCCTTGATACTCATTATTATCTTATTCAATTATTTATGAAAAAAATGTATTTGCAAGTTTGAAAAAAATAACTCGAATTAATATCTCATATTTTATTATTTGTGTTACTTGATTATTACTGAAAAAAATATATCTGCAAGTTTGAAAAGAATAATTGAAATTAATATCTCATATTTTATTATTTTGTGTAGTCCAATAATTACTAAAAAAAAAATGCATTTGCAAATATTATATGAGCAATTTAAACGAATATATTTTATAATTTTGATTATTGTGCAGGTCAATTATTACTCAAACATTTATCTGCAAATTAAAAAAAAAAAAATGATAATTCGAATACCTGATTATTCATCAAAGTTTCAGCCATTTACTCAAAATTCTTTCAAACAATTATCTTAATCTTCGTCTCACGAGGGTCCAATAAAAAAAAAGTAAAAAAAAATTCTCATTTCAGCTTTGTTGCTCGAGGCGAGCAGATTAAGACAGCTCTACTTCAGAACTTACAGAGTTGAAAAACATTACGGGGTTAGCAGTGGAAAATGGTATTTCGAGTTTGAAGTACTCACAGCTGGTCCCATGAGGGTCGGTTGGGCCAAGGCCGAATGTTCGCCCGGAAGTATGCTGGGAAGTGACGAGAACACCTGGGCATTCGATGGTTACAATGTAGGTCATTTGAGCTTTGCTAACCACAATCGTATACATATATATATATATATATATATACATATATATATATATATATATATATATATATATATACATATATATATATAACCGGATAATATAATTAATGCAATCTGACCCATATAAGACTGAAAAAATTTCGTTAAAAAATTTAAGAAATTTTAAATCAATGCTTGATGAGATAGAGAAGGTGGAGGGAATTCATCTAAATCCCCAAAAGCGTAAAAAATGGAATATACAGGTGAACGAGTAAAATTAATGATATATGTTTTTTTTTTTATATCTTAAATACGTTCATTTATCATAATTCAGTACTGTGAGTCCAACGATGAGAGTCCCAACAGGCATGAAAAATTGCATTTTTTTTACTAAAATGTGGTTTGAATATTTTATTGGTGAAGAAATTTCAGGTGACTGTGAAATACCAACGAGTAGAAATAATTATTAATGTTTTTTTTTTGTCTTTTCGTTTAAGTTAAATTTTGTTTGTTTCATTCGTTAATTTATTATAATTTAATATTGTGAATTAGTACAACGATGAGGGCGTCCAAGTGGCATGAAAATGGTTCTGTTTCAGACTACAAAAATTTGACAATTTTTCCATCCATCATAAAGCAGACGTTTTATTCCCCATTTTGCAAAGTTATGAAGAAAAATTGTATAATTTTTTTTTTCTTTTTTTTTTTTTTTTTTATCAAATGTATTTTACATTTTTTAATCGTGATGAAATGTCAGGTGACCAAAGTTCACGGTGGTAGCAGCGAGTCTTTTGGTCACAAATATCAAGTGGGCGACGTAGTTGGCTGTTTCATTGACGTCGTGGATGGAACTATCAGTAAGAGCCCCTATTTCCCAAATAAACGATAGAGGTCTGCTCTATATGTATATATATATACATATATATATATATATATATATGTATATTTGTGTGAATATATGTATATATATTTACGTATATATATATACGTATATATAAAATACTATATATACGAAATATTTTTTTTTCTTCCCATTATTTCTTTAGTGACTACTTTGTCTCTGTCTCGCTCAATGTTATTCTATGTTGATTTTGGGTTCTTTTTCTTCTTTGCATCCCATCCTCGAAGAATGAAAATAAAGTTCATATTCGGGACTGTGGCTTAATATTAAACTCGAGATCACGGAAAATATCGGGAATTGTCAATGAAATTGAAAGAAAAAAAAAAAAAAAAAAAAAAAGTTCACCACTTATTTAATTTGTGATGAAAAGCTTCTTTATTATTTATTTTTGTTTATTTTTTTCCACTTTTGTAATGTCTCATTAAACCGTTACGTTAATTACGAAGCAATTAAAAAAAAAAATTAAACAATAAAAAAAAAAACTTTTTCGACGAAAAATTCCTCTCGTTTTTATTTATTTTATCATCAAAAATTACGAAGAGATGACGCGATAATTTACGAGAATGGGGAATATCATTTGCTGGACGAGAGTTTCTGAATTGTTGAAATCTTTATTTTAAGGAGGAAAAAGTATACTCGAGCACGGCCGAAACGTTTGGCAAGCAATGGCAGGTTGGAGACGTTGTCGGGGTTTTCCTGGATCTTATTGACCGAACAATTAGTAAGACGGAATATTTAAGCGACAACACGCTTCACAGCTGCCAATATTTTCAAAGCTATATAATCTCTGATTGTTCGAGACAGATTACTGGATATCAGATAAACGAGATTTTTTTTTTGTTTTTTTTTTCTTTTCATATATATTTTTCAAATTTGGAATATTTATTTTTTCTCAATTTTCAAGCAGCAATTTCAACGAATCACAAACGTTCTCTTGGCGAGTGTCAATTAATCGCAAAGTTATTTATTAAAAAAAAAAAAAAAAAAATATTGATGACCTGCGCCATAATATAAATTATTTTATATCATTTTCGATATATCGAAAAATGACAAATTCGCATTAGCGATATACTAATAAAAAATGTTATCGTATCAAAATATCGATATGACATAACGAAAATTTTACAAAGCTCTGAATGACTGCCATTGCTCCCTGTTCCAATGTCAAATGATTGCCATTTTTCAGGCTTTCAGTGTCATGTATATATATATATATATATATATATTTTTATCTCAAGCTCCAAATCGATCGAATAATTTGCCGATCGATTTTTCACACCACTTTTTATTGAGGAAATATTTAAGAATGAAAAATACACAAAAAAAAAGAGCATTACAAAAAAAGCTCACGCTACCGTCTGTCGCTTGTGATTCGATAGACGAAATCACACGCTTTTACCTCACGTTATCTTTTTCGTATCCAGTATTCTACTCGGTATTATACTGTTAGTTAAAAAAAAAAGACAACCAAAAAAATTGTGCTTTTTCACGTTGGCTTTTTTTATAGTTAACTAATCACTAAACCAAGGGTAACCCCATTTATTGTCAAAAAAAAAGATGTTTTTAACAATCAACGTAATATTATAATTCATGAGATTCACGAATTTTTTCAATTATCATATTTTGCCATTTTAATACAGAATGATAAAAAATTAATCGTAAGAAAAATTAAGAAATTTGTATCGCACAAATAATTAACTAATCCTTGAAAAAAATTCCATTCATTATCAAATCCATCTCTGTCTCTCTTACACTAAATACTGTCTGTCGATTGTGATTCGATGGACGGAATCACACGCTTTTACCTCACGTTATCTTTTTCGTATCCAGTATTCTACTCGGTATTATACTGTTAGTTAAAAAAAAAAAGACAACCAAAAAAATTGTGCTTTTTCACGTTGGCTTTTTTTATAGTTAACTAATCACTAAATCAAGGGTAACCCCATTTATTGTCAAAAAAAAATATGTTTTTAACAATCAACGTAATATTATAATTCATGAGATTCACGAATTTTTTCAATTATCATATTTTGACATTTAAATACGGAATGATAAAAAATTAATCGTAAGAAAAATGAAGAAATTTGTATCGCACAAATAATTAACTAATCCTTGAAAAAAATTCCATTCATTATCAAATCCATCTCTGTCTCTCTTACACTAAATACTGTCTGTCGATTGTGATTCGATGGACGGAATCACACGCTTTTACCTCACGTTATCTTTTTCGTATCCAGTATTCTACTCGGTATTATACTGTTAGTTAAAAAAAAAAAGACAACCAAAAAAATTGTGCTTTTTCACGTTGGCTTTTTTTATAGTTAACTAATCACTAAATCAAGGGTAACCCCATTTATTGTCAAAAAAAAATATGTTTTTAACAATCAACGTAATATTATAATTCATGAGATTCACGAATTTTTTCAATTATCATATTTTGACATTTAAATACGGAATGATAAAAAATTAATCGTAAGAAAAATGAAGAAATTTGTATCGCACAAATAATTAACTAATCCTTGAAAAAAATTCCATTCATTATCAAATCCATCTCTGTCTCTCTTACACTAAATACTGTCTGTCGATTGTGATTCGATGGACGGAATCACACGCTTTTACCTCACGTTATCTTTTTCGTATCCAGTATTCTACTCGGTATTATACTGTTAGTTAAAAAAAAAAGACAACCAAAAAAATTGTGCTTTTTCACGTTGGCTTTTTTTATAGTTAACTAATCACTAAATCAAGGGTAACCCCATTTATTGTGCAAAAAAAATATGTTTTTAACAATCAACGTAATATTATAATTCATGAGATTCACGATTTTTTTCAATTATCATATTTTGACATTTAAATACAGAATGATAAAAAATGAATCGTAAGAAAAATTAAAAAATTAGTATCGCACAAATAATTAACTAATCCTTGAAAAAAATTCCATTCATTATTAAATCCATCTCTGTCTCTCTTGCACTAAATACATTAATTGCATGGCGTAATTTTTTTATTCATTATTTCCTTCATCAGCTTCCATTGCCTTATTTATTTTCGTTTTTTTTTCCTCTCATTTGCTCTAATACAACAAAAAATTATCGTTTATCTATGACAAGTTTAAAAAAAAAAAATTTAAGTGGCATTATCGTGTCACAAAAATAAATTCGCCTATTAGTGGCTGCACTTTTTGGCTTTTTATGTTCGATAATATCAATGGCCTGTTTGTACATGTAATAATAATGCTTACTCATTGTCTTTGGTCTTATGTTTAATGTAAAAAAATAACGAAAATCGAACATTGATCGTTTACATTTTGATAAAAATTAAAAAATAAAAATACTCCACTCAATTTTGACGTTTTTGAAATAATTTGTAAACGATGGTAGATCGATATTCGTGACAATTTTTGAGAAATTTCGTGCTCACAGACATTAACAATATCTTGTGTGTATGCAGGCTTTTCCCTCAATGGTGAACTTCTCATGGATGCCCTTGGCGGTGAAACTTCATTTGCTGATGTTCAGGGCGAATGTTTCGTGCCAGCTTTTACACTTGGTGTTGGGCAAAAGGCAAAATTGACTTTTGGCCAAGACGTCAATACACTGCAGTATTTCACGACATGCGGCCTTCAAGAAGGCTACGAACCGTTTTGCGTGTAAGAATTTTTATCATTTAGGTCGTTGAGTAATTTATTTTCAATTTTCTCAATTTTTCAATTTTTCAATTTTTCAATTTTTCAATTTTTCAATTTTTCAATTTTTCAATTTTTCAATTTTTCATTTTTTCAATTTTTCAATTTTTCAATTTAACTAAATGTCCCTAAATTTTAATCTCTCCTCTTATCAATCCAGCAACATGAATCGCCATGTGACCTTCTGGTACACAAAGGACCAGCCAATTTTCGAAAACACCGACGACATGGCAGATACTCGAATAGACGTGGCAAGAATTCCTGCGGGTTCTGACACTCCACCCTGTCTAAAAATTTCGCACAACACATTCGAGACGATGGAAAAAGCAAATTGGGAATTTTTACGTCTGTCACTTCCGGTGATTTGTCAATCAAATTTTATAACGGAGAATGAAAAAATGCGAAGATGGCAGGAAATAAAAATGCGACAAAACAGACTCATGGCCGAACAGATCGAACAATCGCAGCATCAAGCGCCTTCGGCTCAAATGGAACAAATTATGAAATCGGGTTTTAGCATGAGCGATATTAAGGGTAAAGTTTTCTTCACTTTTTACAAATCAAAAAATAAAAAACTAATAAATTTAATAGCAATTTTAATGCAATTATTATTATTATTATTATTTATAAATTTAAGGATTGCAAAGAAATTATTCCGAAGACGCGGTCGAAGATGCTGAAATGATGAAAGAATCGCCATTGCCAATGCAAAGAAATCGACCATCAAGACCACCCCGAAAAAATTCACTCTACGGCTCCAATGCCGGTGCTCTCGATCATGCAACGAGCGAGGCTGAGATAAATGGCTACGGTGAGATGAACGGCGATGTCAAAGATGACAAGAAAAAACGTGGCCGATCACCCTTTCGGTGAGTGAAATGAGAAAAAAAATAAAAAAAATTGAATAAATAAATAATTAATTACATTCGAATAATTTGGTAAATTTTTTCAATAATTATTTTATACCGATACGTTTTCGCTGATTAATAATAACAATTAGAATTCTATTTTGTCAGCAAGCTTAGCAAAGAGATGGAGGATGTGCCGTAAGTTGCCTCGTTAAAAAAAAATCTCATTCAAATTCATAAATAATTTGCTTCACTTCTTACGAATGTTTTTTTTTTCATTTACATCAAAATCTGATTAAAAATTTGATTAATATTTTTTTTTTACGGGCTCATTCATTCATTTATTTATAATTATTATTAAATTTTAGTAATTATTATTTATTTATTGATTTATTGGTCAATAATTCATTTCAGATTTTTCTCTCGTAAGGCAAAATCTCCCGATGCAAAAGCTAAAACTCCCGAGCCACCGATGCGCTCCGATATTTCTGACATTGACAAAACAATGCCTGGAAGACTTTCATCAAGACCAGCCCAAGTTCGAGTCTCAACGGTAGTAAAAAAAAAAAAAAAAAAAAAAAAAAAAAAACAATTATTTCATTCTCAATGAGAACATTTTTTTTTTTTTTACCAATTTCAGACCGATCTCAAGGTCATACCTCCTCAAATTCCCGAGAGAAATGCACCAAAAGCGATGTCGGTAAATTTGACCGGAAGTGGTGTCGAAGCGATAGGAAATGAAATTTTTGATCCTGACTGTCTCAAGCTGATGAATGAATATTTTTACGGTGTCAGAGTATTTCCAGGACAGGATCCAACTCACGTTTACGTTGGTTGGGTCACTTCGCAGTATCATCAGCATACGAAAGATTTTAATTTGTCAAGAGTACGAAAAGCTTCGGTGGTGATCGTCGACGATTATGAACGTCCGGTCGAGCAGTGAGTTGATTTTTTTTTTTTTTTCAACGGTTCGCAATCAAATTTTCTATCGTTGATTTTAATATATTTTTTTAATACTAATTTTTGTATATATTTTAATTTTCGTTACTACTAATTTGGTTGATACTTTTGCCATTACTGATTTTTTTATTATACCAATTTCTATTTTATACGAATTTTTTTAAATGCTGATTTTTTTAAGTGCTAATTTTTTAAGTACTAATTTTTTTAAGTACTAATTTTTTTAAGTACTAATTTTTTTATGCACTAATTTTTTAAGTACTAATTTTTTTAAGTACTAATTTTTTTTAAATACTAATTTTTTAAATACTAATTTTTTATATATTTTTTTGTCTACCAATACTGATCTTTAATTGATTTTTTTTTTCATTTTATATTAAAGAGTGGACAGACAAAGTTGTTACATGGTACGAGCCGATGAGCTTTACAACGAGGTCACGCAGGACGCATCGGGCAAAGGTGCATCTCAGGGAATGTTTGTCGGTTGTTTCGTCGACACTGTGACTGGCTGGGTTTCCTTTACATGCGAGGGCAAAGAAACGAGCCATAAATTCAAAATGGAACCAGACACGAAACTTTTTCCAGCAATTTTCGTCGAGGCTACGAGCAAAGAAATTTTGCAAATTGAATTGGGCAGAACATCAACGACCCTTCCATTATCAGCGGCTGTATTACAAAATTCTGAGCGCCATGTTATACCTCAATTTCCACCAAGGCTCAAAGTTCAATGCCTGAAACCACATCAATGGGCAAGAGTGCCAAATCAATCGCTTCAAGTCCACGCCCTTAAATTATCCGATATTCGAGGCTGGTCGATGCTCTGCGAGGATGCAATTTCAATGCTTGCACTTCACATACCCGAGGAAGACAGATGCATCGATATTCTCGAGCTCATAGAAATGGACAAACTTTTAAGGCGAGTTTACATTGAAATTAAAAAAAAAAAAATTATTAAAAAAATTAATTGTATCAATTATATTTCATTATTTTATTATTCAGGAACAAGTAAAATTTATTAAAAAAATTAATTGAATCAATTATATTTCATTATTTTATTATTCAGGAACAAGTTTTAAATTTTCAACAATTTTTTTACTAATTTTTATTCAATTTTTCGAACATTTTTCTGGTTTTTATTTGAAATTTAATGTTTCGAGTGTCTAGAGGACAATTTTATTTTACATTTTAATTTCGTTGCGTTGAAAAAATAAATAAATAAATAAGTATAATAATTATCGAGCAGCTCACGCTCTCTGTCAAAAAAAAATGATAATTTTTTTAAATTTCATTCCGTATAATATTACAATTATAAACTTTCAATAATTTTCCAAACAGTTTTTTTTATAGATGAAAAATAGTCTAAAACCGTAAAATTTATTATAAAAATTAATTGAATCAATTATATTTCATTATTTTATTATTCAGAAACAAGTTTTAAATTTTCAACAATTTTTTTACTAATTTTTATTCAATTTTTCGAACATTTTTCTGGTTTTTATTTGAAATTTAATGTTTCGAGTGTCCCGAGGACGATTTTATTTTACATTTTAATTTCGTTGCGTTGAAAAATAAAAATAAAAAAAATAAGATAATTTTTTCCTTCCAATAATAAAACGTGAATTTGTTTTTTTTTTGCAGTTTTCACGCGCACACGTTGACGCTTTACGCTGCGCTTTGTTATCAGTCGAATTATCGAGCAGCTCACGCTCTCTGTCTTCACGTTGATCAAAAACAATTATTGTACGCAATTCGTGCCGAGTACATGTCAGGACCTCTTCGTCAAGGATTTTACGATCTTCTCATAGCTCTCCATCTCGAATCGCACGCCACGACGATGGAAGTTTGCACAAACGAATATATTATTCCTTTAGGTAAATAGAAAACAATTTTTTTTTTTCAAATTAAAAAAATCACAAAAAAAAATAAAAACAATTTTTTTTTTTCACCAATTAAATAACAGGCCAAGAATTGAAAGATTTGTACGAAGATGTAGAAATGAGACACAGTCTGAGATATTTAGAAACCGAATCGGTTCGTCCACAAATGAAAATGACTGATATCAAGTAAGTGATTTTTTTAAACAAAAAAAAAGCTAGATGTGACCCCTTAACTAATCAGCCGGCATCAAGGGATATTCCTTCCAGTGAGAATCAAAATATCGAGAACATCAGAAGTCTCTACAGTCCATATTTTCCACTGGATATCGTTCGTGATTACGTTATGATGGCCCTCAACGAGGCTGTCGAGGTCAATCAAGTTCACAATCGCGACCCCATCGGTGGAAGCAACGAAAATCTCTTTCTGTATGTCACTAAATTGGCCTTTTTCGAATTAAAGAGAAAAAGCTCTCTCGCTGCATCCACGACAAGCTTTTTGCTGTTACACAAATCGAGGCTGATGAAAAAAAAAACAAAAAAACAAAACAAAACATTTTTTACACACAGTGAATATAAATTAAAAAAATATAATTATTTTTATCCGGTTTTTTTCAGGCCTCTTATCAAGCTTGTAGATCGTTTGCTTCTCGTAGGAATGCTCAGAAATGAGGATATATTTAAATTGCTCATAATGATAAATCCTGAAACTTGGGATCCAACTTTTGACAAAGGTAATTAAATTTAATGAGTGGAATATTTTTTTTTCCTTCAATTCTACGTATCAATTGAATAATATTTATATTATTAATATTTATTGTAATTTAATAATAATAATAACGATAATTTAGATACAATTTTGTATATTTATTTAATATTTGTTTACTTAATTTTATTTCCAGAGGGCAAAGATGAACACAAAAAGGGTTTGATGCATATGAAAATGGCCGAGGGAGCAAAATTACAAATGTGCTATTTGCTTCATCATTTAAATGACATACAATTACGTCATCGTGTCGAGTCTATAATAGCATTCAGTCATGATTTTGTTGGTGATCTTCAAGCTGATCAATTACGTCGTTACGTCGAGATAAAACAATCTGATTTACCATCAGCTGTTGCTGCTAAAAAAACACGTGAATTTCGTTGCCCACCGAGAGAACAAATGAACGCGATATTGAGCTTTAAAAATTTAGAGGATGACGATCCTGATAATGTTCCATGTGGCGAGGATCTTATCACCAAAATGAATGAATTTCACGGTGATCTCATGTCGTACGTTTCGTTGCACGCACTTCAGGAAGCTGCTGATGCTGCTAACGAGGTCATTGAAATCGAAAAGCCTGGGGCGATGAAACGTTTGTTCAATTTTATCAACGCCGTTAAAGAATTCGAGGAGGAACCAAAACCCGAGCCTGAGCCCGAAAAGAAAAAAACTCCAGAGGGTAAATATTTATTGTTAATTTTCATAATCAAAAAAAAATTTAATTAAATTTGAAAAATTCATCACGAAATTCATCATTTATAATTTAATTTAATGATTATTTTTCACATTTAAAAATGAATCTAAGATAAATGTAAAAAATCATCAAAGTGAGAATAATTCGAAGAAGAGTTAGAAATTTGTAGATTTTTTTTTTCATTTTTGCCATAAAAAAGAAAAAAAAAATTCTTGTCTTTCTTTAGAATTTACAATTTGCTTCAAAATTCTTCCTGATAAATTTTGCTAGATTATCGAGATGATAAAATTAATAATGATGGGGGAAAAAAAATGAAGTTAAATTTGAAAAATTCATCACAAAATCATCATGAATAGTTTATAATTTAATTTAATAATTATTTTTTACATTTAAAAATGAATCTAAGATAAATGTAAAAAATCATCAAAGTGAGAATAATTCGAAGAAGAGTTAGAAATTTGTAGATTTTTTTTTTCATTTTTGGCATAAAAAGGAAAAAAAAGTCTTTCTTTAGAATTTAAAATTTTCTTCAAAATTCTTACTGATAATTTTTTGCTAGATTATCAAGATGATAAAATGAGAGGGAAAAAAAAAAAAACTTAATTTTTCAGAGGTATTTCGTAAAGTTTTAATAGCAACGATTGTAAAATGGGCAGAGGAGAGTCAAATCGAGACACCAAAATTAGTACGTGAAATGTTTAGTTTGCTTGTGCGCCAATACGACACAGTTGGTGAGCTTATTCGAGCCTTGGAAAAGACATACGTGACAAATAGCAAGACCAAAGTCGATGTGCAACAAATGTGGGTCGGTTTGAGTCAAATAAGAGCTCTTTTGCCAGTACAAATGTCACAGGAGGAGGAAGATTTGGTTCGTGAGAGACTTTGGAAATTGGTCAACAATCATACATTTTTTCAACATCCTGATCTCATCAGAGTCCTCAGAATACACGAAAATGTAATGGCAATAATGATGAATACTTTGGGAAGACGTGCACAGGCACAATCAGATGCTCAAACTCAGGCACAAGTTACTGAGACTGGTGAAACACCATCAAAGGAAAAAGACACCTCGCACGAGATGGTTGTCGCATGCTGCAGATTTTTGTGTTATTTTTGTCGTACCTCGAGACAAAATCAAAAAGCAATGTTTGACCATTTTGATTTTTTATTAGAAAATAGTAATATATTATTATCAAGGCCATCGTTGAGAGGATCAACACCACTCGATGTTGCTTATTCATCGTTAATGGAAAATACAGAATTGGCACTCGCCCTCAGGGAACATTATTTAGAAAAAATTGCTGTTTATTTATCACGTTGTGGACTTCAATCAAATTCTGAATTGATCGAAAAAGGATATCCAGATCTTGGCTGGGATCCAGTTGAGGGTGAACGTTATCTTGATTTTTTACGTTTCTGCGTTTGGGTCAATGGTTAGTGGTCATTGAATTAAAATAAAAAAAATTATTCCTCTACGAGAACAAAAAAAAAAAATTTATTCCATAATCATTTATTTTATTTTTAGGCGAAAGTGTCGAGGAAAATGCTAATTTGGTCATCAGACTTCTCATTAGAAGACCCGAGTGTCTTGGACCAGCTCTTCGTGGCGAGGGTGAAGGTCTTCTTCGGGCCATTATGGAAGCTAACAAAATGTCCGAGAGAATCGCTGATCGACGTAAAGTAAGTTTTCTTTAAAGAAAGAAAAAAAAAATTCGATCGATCAGCCTCACGTGAATTGAAAGAAAATTAAAAATATACATTCCGTGAGTAAGGAAAATCCCTGATTTTGATTTTTTTTTTTCCCCCATAAATTCAATTATCGTTTTTTATTTCCCGAATGCAAACTTTTATAAGTTGGATTTTTTTTTTTTTCATTATTATCGACTGTGACTACCATAAATAATGAGAGTTGAAATTCTAGTTCGGCATGATGGACGAAGAAAATATTTCTTAATTCATTATTTTTTGTTGTGTTGAAAAAAAAATGTTTGTACAAATTTTATGCATCATAGACAGAGAGAAAATATTTTATTTTGTAATTTTTTTTTTTACCCACTCATTCGTTAAATTGAGACCTATTTTTATTTTTTATTCCACCCCCCCCCCCCCCCCCCAGAGAGCCTTTTAGCCATTTTGAATGAAATAATTTGTCCAAAGCATGTTAGAAATCCCAGCACTAATAGTTCATCAATTCAGCTCTTTAATCAGGTACACGACGAGGCTGAGGGTAATGCAATTGTCGCACAATTTGAGCATCCATTGCCTGAATCTGACGATGATGAGGATTACATCGATACTGGTGCGGCAATTTTGAATTTTTATTGCACCTTGGTCGATCTTTTGGGTCGTTGTGCTCCAGATTCGTCGGTTATTGAGCAGGGTAATTTTTTTTTTTACATTTACATTTTTTTTGACTTAAAAAAAAAAAAGAAGAAGTCAGAAATGGAAATTTAATTTATTTTTTTATTTTTTTAGGAAAAAATGAATCACTCAGAGCGAGAGCTATTTTACGATCTCTGGTCCCACTGGATGACCTTCAGGGTGTTCTCTCGCTGAGATTTACCCTCTTAAATCCAGCTGCTGGTCAAGAAAGGCCAAAGAGTGATACACCATCTGGCTTGATACCAGGACACAAGCAGAGCATCGTCCTTTTTCTCGAACGAGTTTACGGAATTGAGACGCAGGAATTATTTTTCAAACTGCTGGAGGAAGCTTTTTTGCCTGATCTCAGAGCAGCCACAATGCTCGACCGAGTAAGTGTCAATTAAACGTAGAAAAAAAAATGTTTCTGTATAAAAAAAAAAAAATTGAAAAATCGTCCCAATTTTTACTTTTAATTTTTTTTAATTTTTTTTTTTCAACAGAATGACGGATACGAATCCGACATGGCATTAGCCATGAACAGATACATCGGTGTCAGTATTTTACCATTGCTCATACAGCACTCAAAGTTTTACAACGAGGCTGACAATTATGCGAGTCTTTTGGACGCGACTCTTCACACGGTTTATCGTCTCAGTAAAAATAGAATGTTGACAAAAGGACAACGTGAGGCTGTTTCGGACTTTCTTGTTGCATTGACGAGGTCAGTAGAATTAAAAAAAAAATTAAAAACGTTATTTAACGAGCGAACATTTGATTATGTCATTTTTTATTTTTTACAGTCAAATGCAACCCAACATGCTTTTAAAACTTTTACGAAAACTTACGGTGGACGTTTCGAAATTGTCCGAGTATACGACAGTCGCTCTGAGAGTATGTAAAATTACAATTATCAATATTATTATAGTTATTTTCATAATTATCACAATTATTTTCATAATTATCAAAATTATTATAATTATTTTCATAATTATCACAATTATTGTGATTATTAAAAAAATATCACAATTATTATTATAGACTTTAAATAAAATAAAACAATAATAAATCGAATTTAATTATAATGGTGGCTTTTCTTTCAGCTTTTGACACTTCATTACGAGCGTTGCGGAAAATATTACGGATCGACTGGGGGTCAGGGTGCATATGGAGCGTCCAGTGATGAGGAAAAACGTCTCACGATGGTTCTCTTTAGCAATATATTTGATTCTCTATCAAAAATGGATTACGATCCGGAATTATTTGGCAAAGCGTTGCCATGTCTAACAGCGATCGGTTGTGCTTTACCACCTGATTATTCGCTCTCGAAAAATTACGACGACGAATGGTATGGCAGTAAATCTGCATCAACTCAATCACCGGATGGTCCGTACAATCCACAGCCGATAAATACTTCGAGGTAAATTCAAATTTATTTTTCCTATTTATTGAATTTATTCAAATTTTTTATTCTTCATTTTAATTTGATTTGATTTTTTGTTTCTTTTTTTATTTTTTATCAGCGTCGTCCTGAACAACGATCTCAATCAGATAGTACAAAAATTTTCTGAGCATTATCACGATGCTTGGGCAAATCGAAAACTCGAGAATGGATGGCAATATGGTGATCAGTGGTCCGACACAAATAAAACACATCCGAGATTAAAACCCTACAATATGCTCAACGATTATGAGAGAGAAAGATACAAAGAACCTGTCAGAGAAAGTCTTAAAGCTCTTTTAGCCATAGGATGGAGTGTGGAACACGCAGAAGTTGATGTACCATCGACAAATCGTAGCTCGTTGAGAAGATCATCAAAAAGCCAGGTCACCTATATGATAATGGAAATTTTTAACTAGAAAAATGATAAAAATTACAATTTTTATAATTTTTATAATTTTCATATTTTTTATTTAATTAAATCAACCCTTTTCGTAAATTTATAGGGTGACTCAGCATCTCCTTTCAACTACAACCCTCATCCCGTCGACATGACGAATCTTACTCTGAGCAGAGAAATGCAAAATATGGCTGAAAGATTGGCCGACAATGCTCACGATATTTGGGCAAAGAAGAAAAAGGAAGAATTGATTGTCAATGGCAAGTGAATGATTAAACTGACAAGCAATTCTCTGCACTAAATTTCCTCAAAAAAAAAAGAAAAATAAATAATTCAATCATAATTTAATTCTCGCAGGTGGTGGAATTCGTCCACTACACTAAAATTCCTAAAAAAAAAGAAATTCGATCATAATTTAATTCTCACAGGTGGTGGAATTCATCCACTGCACTAAAATTCCTAAAAAAAAAGAAACTCAATCATAATTTAATTTTTGCAGGTGGTGGAATTCATCCACTACACTAAAATTCCTAAAAAAAAGAAATTCAATCGTAATTTAATTCTCACAGGTGGTGGAATTCATCCACTACACTAAAATTCCTAAAAAAAAAAGAAAAAAAAAGAAATTCAATCATAATTTAATTCTCACAGGTGGTGGAATTCATCCACTACACTAAAATTCCTCAAAAAAAAAAGAAAAAAAAAAGAAATTCAATCATAATTTAATTCTCGCAGGTGGTGGAATTCATCCACAATTGGTTCCCTACGATCTTCTGACCGACAAAGAGAAACGCAAAGATCGCGAGCGTTCGCAAGAATTTTTAAAATATCTTCAATATCAAGGCTACAAATTGCACAAACCAAATCGTGGGGGAGCCGAGACTGAAGTGGCTGGCACGGGTGCTGCAGTTGAATTACGTTTTGCTTATTCATTGCTGGAAAAATTAATCGCCTATTTGGACAAGGCAACGATAAACATGAAATTATTAAAGCCATCAGATACTTTTAGTCGTCGAAACAGTTTCAAAACATCCACGCGAGATATTAAATTTTTCAGCAAAGTCGTTTTACCTCTGATGGAAAAATATTTCAGTACACACAGAAATTATTTTATTGCCGTTGCAACAGCAACGAATAATGTCGGTGCTGCATCATTAAAAGAAAAAGAAATGGTTGCTGCACTTTTTTGCAAACTTGCCAGTCTTTTACGCTCGAGACTGGCAGCTTTTGGCGCTGATGTCAAAATAACTGTTCGTTGCTTGCAAGTACTTGTCAAGGGCATTGATGCCAAATCTTTGGTCAAAAATTGTCCAGAATTCATCAGAACTTCCATGTTGACATTTTTCAACAATACAGCCGACGATCTTGGCCATACAATTCTCAATTTGCAAGAAGGAAAATACAGTCATCTGAGAGGAACTCATTTGAAAACTTCGACTTCCTTGTCATATGTCAATAGTGTCGTACTTCCTGTACTCACAGCCATGTTTGATCATCTGGCAGCCTGCGAGTATGGAAATGATCTTTTACGTGAGTATTTTTCCATCAAAATTAATTGAATTCTTTCTCTTACTAAAAAAACATTTTTTGTTTTTTTTTTTTTTTTTTCAGTCAGAATAATGAATACAAAAATAATATAAAAATAATTGAGAGTATCGAAAATTATCAAAGATTCGTTTTTTTTTTTTTTTTTCTAGAAATAAAGTAACTAAACTCTTATAAAATAATGATAAATGATTGAGAGAGGAAAAAGATTGAAGGATTTAATTAAAAGTGACAAAAAATTTTAACAGTTTAATTTAAAAAAAAATTATAATAGATATGAAATATTTATAAATTTTTTTTTTTTTTTAATTTCATTGCAGTCGATGAGATTCAAGTAGCCTCCTACAAAATGCTCGCTTCTCTCTATACACTGGGAGTCGATGCAACATTGACCCACGATAGAAAATATTTAAAAACTGAAATTGAGAGAAATAAACCAAATTTAGGTTCATGCTTGGGTGCTTTTTCGAGCTGTTTTCCAGTTGCATATCTCGAGCCTCATTTGAACAAACACAATCAATATTCCCTACTCAATAGAATAGCCGATCATTCCCTAGAGGCTCAAGATATAATGACAAGAATGGAATCGAGTATGCCAACACTCGAGACTATTTTAACAGAAGTCGATCAATTTGTCGAGTCTGAAAAAACATACAGCGATGCACCTCACGTCGTTGACGTTATTTTGCCATTATTATGCTCTTATTTGCCATTTTGGTGGGCCCAAGGACCGGACAATATAACACCAACAGAAGGGACTTATGTCAGCATGGTCACGAGTGATCACATGAATCAATTATTAAAAAATGTATTAAAATTAATTAAAAAAAATATTGGCAATGAGAATGCACCCTGGATGACAAGAATTGCTGCATACACTCAACAAATTATTATTAATTCATCCGAGGAACTTTTGAAAGATCCTTTTTTGCCATTGGCAGAAAGAGTGAGAAAACGTACCGATACGATGTTTCACAAGGAGGAATCACTTCGTGGTTTTATTAAATCGAGCACTGACGATACCTCACAAGTTGAGGCACAAATACAAGAGGACTGGCAACTTCTCGTTCGTGATATTTACTCATTTTATCCATTATTGATAAAATATGTTGATCTTCAACGTAATCATTGGCTCAGAAATAACATACCCGAGGCAGAAGATCTTTACAATAATGTTGCAGCAATATTCAACACGTGGTCAAAATCACAATATTTTTTAAGAGAGGAACAAAATTTTATATCTGCCAATGAAATTGATAATATGATATTAATAATGCCAACTGCAACTAGAAGAACCGTAACTGTAACTGATGGTTCTGCACCTGCTGGAGGTGGAAAGGTAAGAAATTTTATCATTTTTTTATTCCTTTTTTTTTTTTATATTTCATGATGATAAAAAAAATATATATTTAAATTTCGTTACGATAAAACAAAAATATTCTATTATAATTTTGCGATGGACACGATTTACAACGATGTGAGTTTTTTTCATGTACATTTTTGTTGAAAAAAAAAAATTTGTTTATTTTATTCTGTGTAATTTCAAATGTGTCGTTTTTTTTTTTTTTTTGATTTTCATTTTATTTTTTTACTATTTTTGCAGAAAAAAAAGAAACACCGAGACAAAAAGAGAGACAAGGATAAGGAAGTTCAAGCATCCTTGATGGTTGCTTGTTTGAAACGATTATTGCCCGTTGGACTGAATTTATTTGCTGGACGTGAGCAGGAACTCGTTCAACACTGCAAGGATCGTTTTTTGAAAAAATTCGCTGAATCTGACATTGCTGAATTTGCCAAAACTCAATTGACACTGCCCGATAAAATTGATCCTGGTGATGAAATGTCATGGCAGCATTATTTGTACTCAAAATTGGGACAAAAAAAAGATTCCATGGAGCCTGTCAAGGCTCAGCAGCTCGAGGACGTTGTCGCTAGAATAACTGACATGGCTAAAGTCTTGTACGGTTTGCACATGGTGAGTTTTTAGTTTGAAATAAAAAAATCAGGATTTCTTTTATTTTTTCCAATAATTTTATTATTTTAATTGTTTTTATTTTTTAATTCAGGAAACTTTTTTTTATCTTATCTACATTTTTTTTTCGTCCCCCAAATTTTTTTTCAGCCAAAAATACGTTATTTTTCTCTAATTTAGATGAAAATTTTTCGTTATTTTTATTTTTATTTATTTTTTTATTTTTTTCCTCGAGTAGATTGATCATCCTCAGCAGCAGAGCAAGAATATTTATCGCTCAGTCGTCTCGATTCAACGGAAACGAGCTGTTATAGCTTGTTTCCGTCATCTCTCCCTACATTCCTTACCCAGGTAGCTCATTATATTTTTTTTATTTTGTTTTTTTTTTTTTTAATTAATTCTTTTTACCATTTTATTTTGATATTAATTTATGGGTAAGTTTGTCGAAAACTTTTCTTTTTTTTTCATAACAAAATTAAATCCCTATAAATTTTTTTAAAATTTTTATTTAACTTTAATAACGTTTTTTTTTTTTTTTTTTACATTTTTAACAAAATTAGCTGTATTTCTGTGTGTGTGTGTGTGTTAACGCTGCTAACAGGCGACAAAACCCGTACCATCTCGTGATGGATGGAATCGAGTTTTGTGCGCAGCTAGAAAACGAGCTGCAATTGCATGTCTGCGTAGCGAACCGCTCTACAAATTGAGAAGGTAATTGAAATATTTATGATAAATCATCAAAAAAAAACAACAAGAAAAAAAAATAAAAAATTACTCTGCTTCTAACATTTTTTAAACATTTTATTAAATTTTTTTAAAATAAATTTTGAACTATTTCTAAATTTCCATTTATCGAGGATTTGCTGAATTTTTTAAAATTTAGGCACAGAGCGATCAACATCTTTGCGAGGACATATTATGAACTTTGGCTACAGGACGAGAATGTAGGACAGGAAATAATGATCGAAGATCTAACGGTAATTGTCAATTAAAAGTTGAAATTTTTAATCGCAAATTTAATCAGAAAATAATTTAATAATTCAATAATAATAATTATTATTATTATTATTATATTCTAATTTAATAATAAACATTATTATTATTATTATATTCTAATTTAATAATACAAATTCTTCATTTGATATTTAGCAATCATTCGAAGATGCCGAAAGAAAAAAAATGGAAACACCAGATGACGAAAGCAAACCAGATCCACTGACTCAACTGGTAACAACTTTTTGTCGTGGGGCAATGACCGAACGTTCAGGTGCCCTTCAGGAAGATCCTTTGTTCATGAGTTACGCTCAAATAATATCAAAATCTTGTGGCGAAGAGGAGGAAGAGGGTGAGGATGAGGAAGGAGGAGGTGGCGAGGAAGAAGGTCGTGCTTCGATCCACGTAAGTTTATTCAAAATTTGCCTCACCTTAATTTTCATGTATTTGTGAATAAAATTTAACGATTTGAAAGAAAAAAAAAAATAATAATGAAAAAATGAAAATAATAATAATAATAATCCCTCAACTTCCTTCGGACAAACTAAAACTACAAAGCACGTATTAATGCACGTTCTATTTTTTTTTTGTTTTCTCTATCTTTCCATCTTACTAATCGGCCCGCAGCCGATACATAAACTAATATTGGTAAGATTCGAGTGGTTGGAAAATTTATTTTTCAATTACATTTTATGGTTAAACATTTTTTTTTTTTTTTTGTTTCATAATTTTTTTATGCCTCTTTGACATTTTCAATCAGTTAATTATAACAGAATGTTGATGAATCATACGATTCGAGCCTCAAAATTTCATCATTTTGTAACATGTTTTGTGTAACAGTGTGTAATTTTTCATGCTTGACTAAAAAAAATCTCAAGAGGCCGATGCACAAACTCATGGTAAGACTCACGAGCCAATAATAGCAAAAAAAAAATCGAATTTTTCAAATTATTCCACGAAAATTTGTCATAATACTGAAAATAATTCAAATTATTTTGAATTATTATGAAAAAGACATTTTTTTTTTTACAATGATTAATCATTTTTTCACAATAATCACCAAATGGTGTCCATTATTTTCCCATAAAAAATAATTCCACTTTCTCATCGATGATTTAAATTTAATGAGAATAAAAAAAAAAAAAACGTAATTTCAAACGATCGCAGGAGCAAGAAATGGAAAAGCAGAAGCTTCTCTTTCATCAAGCAAGATTGGCAAATCGTGGAGTAGCAGAAATGGTTCTTCTTCACATATCAGCCTGCAAGGGTGTACCAAGTGAAATGGTGATGAAGACACTCGAGCTTGGAATTTCCATTTTACGTGGTGGCAATATTGAAATTCAACGAGGAATGTTAAATCATTTAAAGGAAAAAAAAGACGTTGGTTTTTTTACATCGATAGCTGGTCTGATGAATTCTTGCAGTGTACTTGACCTCGATGCTTTTGAGAGAAACACAAAAGCTGAGGGTCTCGGTGTTGGCTCTGAGGGTGCTGCTGGTGAAAAAAATATGCACGATGCTGAATTTACATGTGCTCTGTTCAGATTTATTCAATTGACCTGTGAAGGTCACAATCTTGGTAAGAACTAATAAAATTATTATTATTATTCAAATGATCAATTTTTATTATTTTTTTTTTTTTGATTTACAGATTGGCAAAATTATTTAAGAACACAGGCTGGTAATACGACAACGGTAAATGTTGTTATTTGCACTGTCGATTATCTCCTGAGATTGCAAGAATCGATAATGGACTTTTATTGGCATTATTCGAGCAAAGAATTAATCGATCCAGCAGGAAAAGCAAATTTTTTCAAAGCCATCGGTGTTGCCAGTCAAGTATTCAATACTCTGACTGAGGTCATTCAAGGTCCCTGCGCACAAAATCAACAAGCTTTAGCTCACTCAAGATTGTGGGACGCAGTTGGTGGATTTCTCTTCTTATTTTCTCACATGCAGGACAAATTGTCAAAACACTCGAGTCAGGTTGATCTTTTGAAGGAATTGCTCAATCTTCAAAAAGACATGATTACGATGATGCTCTCCATGCTTGAAGGTAAAATTTATCGATCATTTCAAATTTTTTTTTCTTATTAAAATAAGTTTTTTGTGTTTTTTTTTTTTCTTCTTTTTATTCGAAATTTTCATCATTCAGGCAACGTCGTGAATGGAACGATCGGTAAACAAATGGTTGACACACTGGTCGAATCGGCCAGTAACGTCGAGCTCATATTAAAATATTTCGACATGTTCCTTAAATTGAAAGATCTCGTTTCATCGCCAAGTTTCCTCGAGGTTGACTTAAACAGCGATGGTTGGGTTTATCCAAAAGATTTTAAGGAGAAAATGGAACAACAAAAGAGCTACACTAGGTGAGAATATTAGCCAAAAAAATTGATCAGAATGTTTTTCTTTTTTTTTTAATTAGAGGAAAAGAAAAAAATTCAACTATAGCTAATTTTTTTTTCTAATAGACTTTTACTCATTTCTCTGATACTTTTAGCGAGGAAATTGAATTTCTCTTGGCATGTTGCGAGACAAATCACGATGGAAAAATAGATTATGTCGCTTTTATGGATCGTTTTCACGAGCCAGCCAAAGAAATTGGTTTCAATCTTGCTGTATTGCTGACAAATCTTTCCGAGCACATGCCAAACGAGCCAAGATTGGCACGTTTTCTCGAGACAGCAGGCTCGGTGCTTAATTATTTCGAGCCATTTTTAGGAAGAATTGAAATTCTCGGTGGTAATAATAAAATTGAACGTGTATACTTTGAGATCAAAGAGTCGAATATCGAGCAATGGGAAAAGCCACAAATCAAAGAATCAAAAAGAACATATTTTTACAACACTGTCGTTGAGGCTGGAGAGAAAGAAAAACTTGAAACTTTTATTAATTTTTGTGAGGATGCAATTTTTGAGATGCAACACGCGAGTGCATTAATGGCTGTCGAGGAAAGTGGTGGAATTGGAAAAGCAAGAGAATCCTCATACACTTACATGACCGAGGATGATGAGGAGAGAAATAAAGATCCGATAAGAAGAGGAATTCAAGCATTCAAAGATGGCGTTTATTTTTTTTTCTCAATGTTCTCACCGACTAATATAAAAAATAAAATTTCCGAGATGCAACAAATGACAATACCAGAACTTTTTATTGGTTTCTTCAAAATGATATTTTACGCCTTTTATTATTCTGGCTTTGGTGTCGGTTGTGTTATTAATTATTTCATGAGGCTACTTTTGACACTTATGAGAGGACCAAATTTGGAAGAACCGATTGTTGAGGTCAAAGAGGAGGAGGAAAAACCTTTGAGACATTTGCCTGCTCTTCCTCCAACACCAGACGAATCAAATTTACAAGTAAAAATTAAATTTTTCATATTATTTTATTTTTTGCCATTAAAAAAAAATATTTTGTCTTTAGAGAGATTTTTATTTTTTATGTCTGACAATTTTTTTTCACAAGGTACAAGCTTTTGGGATGGACATAACGAAGGAGGAAGGAGGTCAGATAAAAATTGCAGCTCACGAATCTGCAGCTTCGACGCCACAATCGAGCATGGAAGAAACAGGCGAGAGTACACCTGAAGAAGGAACTGCAGAAGATTTGCAGAGAGGCGAAGGTGGATCCGGTGAAACGGAACCAGTCACGTTAGCAGATTTGCTGGGGTATGAAAACCATTAAATTTTCATTTGTTTTTTTTTTTCTATCCTCCCACTTAATAACTTTAATAAGAATAATTTTATAATTAATTTAAAGGTTAAAATATTGAGATTCGAATCTACAAAAAATTTTAAGATTAATTTCATTACAGATCTGATTTTTTTTTTATTACCACCAAAGCCCAATATATATTTTTTTTCTTCTTAGATTGAATTTAAAAAAATCGTCTGTTCCTAATCGTTTAATTATTATTATTTTTTGTTGTTGTTGCAGAGGCGAACAGGCCAGAGCTCAGGCAGCAGCATCAGCCGAAGCTGCTGCTGCCCAACAGGCAGCAATGGCAGCTGTTGAAGCTGAAGCTAAGCAAGAAATTATTGCTGAACCCTCTTCAAGCTCCAGCCTCGATCTGTCCCAATACACTCATCGAGTTGTTTCTTTTCTAGCTCGTAATTTTTACAATCTCAAATACGTTGCTCTCGTCCTTGCTTTTTGCATAAATTTCATGCTGCTCTTTTACAAGGTAAAATTTAATTTTTACGTCCAAGCGACTAAAGGAGAAAAAAAATATGAAATTTCTTTATCTCTCGTTGGTAAATTTTTAAGGTCACATCGTTGGTGGACGAATCAGCAAATGGGGAGAGTGGCGAATCCATTGCTGATTTATTGAACGAAATGTCTGGCGAAGGAATTTCTGGTTCTGGTTCTGGCTCTGGTGCTGGTGGTAGTGGAATTGAAATTGGAAGTGGAGGAGAGACCGAAAATTCAGAGGAGGAAGAAGATCCTCCAGAATTTGTTGAAGTTTCAGAAGATTTTTATTACATGGCACACGTTATGAGATTAATGGCTGCTCTTCATTCTATCGTATCTTTGGCCATGCTCGTTGCTTACTATCATCTCAAGGTAAAAAAAAAAAAAATCGTCATGACAAAATTAGAATTTATTGAATATAAAAAATGAAAAAAAAAAATCTCTTTAGGTTCCATTGGCAATTTTTAAGCGTGAAAAGGAAATAGCACGACGAGTAGAATTCGATGGTCTCTACATTTCCGAGACCCCCGAAGAAGATGACATAAAAGCTCACTGGGACAAAATGGTCATATCGGCAAAAACATTTCCGGTCAATTATTGGGACAAATTTGTAAAGAAAAAAGTACGACAAAAGTACAGCGAGGCGTATGATTTTGATTATATAAGTAATCTTCTTGGAATGGAGAAAACGTCGTTTAGTCAACAGGAAGAGGAAGGCTCTGGACTTTTACATTTGTTAGTATGAATAATTTTTTCTAATTTTAAATGATTGAAAAAAAAAATTGAATTATTTAATTGTTTTATTTTTTTTTTTCAGCATCATGAATATCGACTGGAGGTATCAAGTTTGGAAGGCTGGCGTTACCATTACCGATAATGTGAGTTGTTGAGCCAAATTTTATTCTTTTATTATTTTTAATGATGCAAAAAATTAATAATAAAAAATTCTTTCAGTCTTTTCTGTACAGTTTATGGTACTTTACGTTCTCGGTTATGGGCAATTATAATAATTTCTTCTTCGCTGCTCATTTGCTCGATGTCGCTGTTGGTTTCAAGACACTCAGAACGATATTGCAATCAGTAACGCACAATGGAAAACAGCTCGTGCTGACTGTCATGTTATTGACGATTATTGTTTATATATATACCGTTATAGCATTCAACTTTTTCCGGAAATTTTACATCCAGGAAGAGGATGACGAAGTTGACAAAAAGTGTCACGACATGGCGACGGTTTGTCTCAATTTTTAAAAATATTTTTCCATTAATTTTTGTCTCAATTCCTTTTTTTTTTTTCATTCTAAGGGCCAAAATTGGAGTTGAAAGTTTACTCGTAACATTTTGAGTTTGAACTTGAGGTCAAACTTGGGATAAAAAATTCAAGCGTAAAATTTACTCCATAATGAAAGTTTTTTATTTCTGTAATTTCTTCATTGCAGCTTTTTTTTCATTAAAAATATTAGAATAATAATTATTATAATTATAATAAAATTACATTTATGTATATTTCAGTGCTTTGTCTTTCATCTGTACAAGGGAGTAAGAGCTGGTGGAGGTATCGGCGATGAAATTGGTGAACCAGATGGTGACGATTATGAAATTTATCGAATTATGTTCGATATTACATTTTTCTTCTTCGTTATTGTCATTCTTCTTGCCATTATTCAAGGTGACCAAACACACAATTTAGTTATTTATTTTATGTGGACAAATTCTCACAAATTGCTTTTCAGGTTTGATCATCGATGCTTTCGGAGAGCTTCGTGATCAATTGGAGAGCGTCAAAACCGATATGGAGAGTAAATGTTTCATATGCGGATTGGGCAAAGAAACTTTAGATACGGTGCCTCACGGATTTGACACGCATGTTCAGCAAGAACATAATCTTGCGAATTACATGTAAGTTTTATCAAGAAATAATTTAATAATTTAATAATTTAATAATTTGATAATTTAATAATTTAATAATTTAATAATTTAATAATTTAATAATTTAATAATTTAATAATTTAATAATTTAATAATTTAATAATTTAATAATTTAATAATTTAATAATTTAATAATTTAATAATTTAATAATTTAATAATTTAATAATTTAATAATTTAATAATTTAATAATTTAATAATTTAATAATTTAATAATTTAATAATTTAATAATTTAATAATTTAATAATTTAATAATTTAATAATTTAATAATTTAATAATTTAATAATTTAATAATTTAATAATTTAATAATTTAATAATTTAATAATTTAATAATTTAATAATTTAATAATTTAATAATTTAATAATTTAATAATTTAATAATTTAATAATTTAATAATTTAATAATTTAATAATTTAATAATTTAATAATTTAATAATTTAATAATTTAATAATTTAATAATTTAATAATTTAATAATTTAATAATTTAATAATTTAATAATTTAATAATTTAATAATTTAATAATTTAATAATTTAATAATTTAATAATTTAATAATTTAATAATTTAATAATTTAATAATTTAATAATTTAATAATTTAATAATTTAATAATTTAATAATTTAATAATTTAATAATTTAATAATTTAATAATTTAATAATTTAATAATTTAATAATTTAATAATTTAATAATTTAATAATTTAATAATTTAATAATTTAATAATTTAATAATTTAATAATTTAATAATTTAATAAATCAATTTTACTCCATTTTCAGGTTCTTCCTCATGCATCTCATCAACAAACCAGACACCGAATATACAGGTCAAGAAACATACGTCTGGAACATGTATCAACAACGCATGTGGGATTTCTTCCCAGTCGGTGATTGTTTCCGTAAACAGAACGAGGCCGTGGAAGCTTAGAATTTTTCATAATCCCTAAAAATTGCGCGAAACAAAGAAAAATAAAAAATAAAAAACAAGATCAAAGTCTTAAATATAAATGGTAACGAGTAAAAAATTTGCGCAGACTTTCGAAATCAAAAGAAAAGAAAAATCAACTTTTTAAACCTCTAGATTTTTTATCATGTTATACAGCAAAAATACCTCGTGTGGTATAGACGTAAATAATATACGAAATTTCCTTCATCAATCGATCGTACGTAACACAAAAAATCCCTCGCGAACGATTCTTAACTTTTTGCAGTCCTGCAAAAAAAAAAAAAAAAAAAAAGAAAAAAAATCGTGATCGGGTTTACGATTGTAAAATTTCATAGACAATGTATAGATAGCGAATCTCCTTGATAGATTTTACGAATCGAGAATTTTTAGCGTACGAGAAACTCCCGCATTAAAAAAAAAAAAAACAAAAAACTCTCAATCGACGAGAAACGACGATGTGACGTCTTTTTTCTATGTCCTCGTTGAAAATTTACCTATTTTTCCAACTTTATAACGGTGCAAACATAAGAATGAAACGAGTTTAAAGAAAACTCACACACACTTGCGAAAAAAAAAAAAAACTAAATCTATTGGGGGTGTTTTTTCATCGATGACACGTGAAATCTCACGATCGTGTATAATCCAGAGACGAAATAAAAAAAAAAAACAATTTTCTTCCAACTATAAATAGATCTTATTGTAATATTATTCAATAGAAAAAAACAAAAGGGAGAACTAAAAATGCACAAATTTATTTACAGCGTGTATCTCTTAAAATAAATTAAAAAAAAATAATAATAATAATAAGAGGATAAAGGAAATAAAGTATTGTAGTGTTATCACAAGCCTTAAATCGTATTGTGAATAAAATTTAATTATAGGCAAATATCTTTGAAATTTTGCCCCTTAAATCGTCCAAGAATCATCGACGATTGTGCAAAAATATTTTTACCAACGATAACATTACGAGCTTGAGGCAATCCTGCGACTCTTATGTCTGACTGCTAGAGATACACTTTGTATGAAAAAAAAAAAACAAACAAAAAACAAAAAAGAATATATATATAAAAACAAAAAAGAAAATCAAATTTTATTATTGCCCTCGCGTTTATGACACATATCGATAGTGCATTGCTGATAACAATTTTTGGTAATCAACGGTATTAACGATGGCAAATAAAATTTATTTATTATTATTACTATTATTATTATTATTATTAAATGTAAGTTAAATATATGGAAAAATTATATGAGAATGCGAATTTCCGCTTCCATTGTAAAATTGTTTGATCGCTAATATCGTCGACTGAGTTTACCATAATCTGAGAATGTCAATATATATTGTAAATAAAAAAAAAACAAACTCTTTGGCAGGTCTGCCCAAAATAGTCTGAACGAGTTGAATTTTTTTAAGCGTACATTTAAAATCGTAAAAAAAAATGAACAAAATTGTTTTAATTTGTGATAAAAAAAAATTATTAATAGTTCGATTAAAAAAAAAAGAAAGAATTTTGATGAAAATTCGTGGTGCAAGTTCATTGACATTGCTGACACGATGAAAAAGGGGAGAAAAAAATGAATACTAGATGGTTATAAGGGTGGCTGAAATGAGTCTGAGAAATGGGGGATGAAATTTAACGTTTACCCGATAGAGAAATAACGGGGTTGTTTTTTAAGCGTACATTTAAAATCGTAAAAAAAAACGAACAAAATTTTTAAAATTTGTGATAAAAAAAAATTATTAATATTTCGATTAAAAAAAAAAAGAATTTTGATGAAAATTCGTGATGCAATTTTATTGACATTGCTGACACGATTAAAACGAGTGGTAGACGGTTATAAGGGTGGCTGAGATGACTTTGAGAAATGGGGGATGAAATTTAACGTTTACCCAATAGGGAAATAACGGGGTTGTTTTTTAAGCGTACATTTAAAATCGTAAAAAAAAATGAACAAAATTTTTTTAATTTGTGATAAAAAAAAATTATTAATAGTTCGATTGAAAAAAAAAATTATTAATAGTTCGATTGAAAAAAAAAATAAAGAATTTTGATGAAAATTCGTGGTACAAGTTCATTGACATTGCTGACACGATGAAAAAGGGGAGAAAAAAATGAATACTAGATGGTTATAAGGGTGGCTGAAATGAGTCTGAGAAATGGGGGATGAAATTTAACGTTTACCCGATAGGGAAATATAGGGGTTGTTTGCGCAAGCGCTCATCGAATCACGCCGTTTGTGACTTTATAAGTACGGGTGAAAATGCACCCTTGCATGGGAGTGTCAGCGGGCAGTCGCTATTGCAATCAAAATTCTAATATGCAACCGAGAAATGGAATATGCGATAAAATCGAAAATTACATATCCGAGCTCAGCCAGTGGTTAGTGATTTTTATTTTTTGTGACTTTTATCAATCTCGAAGTGATGAATTTTGTGGATTTTTTTTTTTTCGTCGGCGTGCATCCGGTCTCTCTCTCTCTCTCCCTCTCTCAATCTAAGAGGGGTGTTTCCCGGGTTAAAGTTGGCGGTTGTTTACTATTGCGATTTTTCGATCCCCTTTCACACAGGAGGCAAAATATATTCGATTTTTTTTTTTTTCATCGTGAGTTTATTTTATTGAAAAAAAGAAGGGAAAAAATTGCCAACTTTTTGGACACTTTAAAAATGTTGTTCTTTTTTTTTTTTACTGTCCTTTGTATTTCAGAGCCGGTACCGGAAAAGGTTGGGTAAAATTTCAATTTAAAGCTGAACTATCGCAAGAACGTGATGTGATAATATTTCAAATTAATGTGACATATATATATATATATTTTACAATAATTTATTTTAAATCTTGAAGCTAAATTCGGAAGCTTTTTTTTTCGTTTATTTTTTTATTTCCACGCTTAATCGGTTAATCGGAAATGGTTGGGGACTTTTTTTTTATAGCCGAACGATTATAGTAAAGACGTAAATGATTTTTTAAATGAAATTGTACGAATTAATTAAAAGGAATTTCAGGAAAAGTGAATTTTCATTGAGATTCAAAGTTAAATGAGTTTCTTCTTTCTTATCGACTGTAGGTCGGTATGGAGGACAATAATTCTCGGACAATTTTTATCAATAGTCCTTTACGCAATGACGCAACTAAATCATCACATAAACACAGTCTCAAAACTTGGTTTACCAACAGGTGAATTATTTAAATTAATTGTTGCTGTGTAGTTTGGTAGAAAAATTGAAAATTAATTGAATTAATTAATAAATGGATTTTTTTTTGTTTTTTCAAAAGGTCAAAATTTGCCACACTATGCGATGATGTGTCTCGTTTATACAACGTGGATGTCATGCAGAGGAGCAGGAAATGGACTTTTGTCTGTGATAAAAGCTCGTGGATGGCGATATTTATTATTGGCTTTAATAGATGTCGAGGCAAATACACTGATAACTTCTTCCCATCGGTTTACGAGCCTGGCCAGTATACAGGTTTGTGAAATTTATTAATCCTATTTTTTTTTTTTTTTTTATTACGGAATTAATTAAATTGATTTACTCGTTTTTTTTTTTTTATTTCAATGAAGCTTCTCGACTGCGTTGCCATACCGGTGGCTCTGGCACTTTCTTGCCTGGTACTCGGTGTACGATATCGAATGGTTCATATAGTAGGAATTTCCGTATGTCTGATGGGTGTTGGTTGTCTCGTCTGGGCTGGTATTGATGACAATAAAGATTTAAGCGCAAATGGTAAGCTTGAAATACTATTTTACCCCCTCCCCCCTCCCCCCTGATATATACAATTTTTTATTTATTTTTCAGTTCAATTAAATATTAATGAAAACTTCATGGTCATGAACATTTAATTCCCTTAATATATTCCATATATCAACGAAAATTTAATTCTTCATGATCCATATATTTCATACATAAATAATGAAAATAAATTTTCATGGATTTTAAAATTTCATTCAATGGCCTGAAGAAGAAACTTAACTTCCACTCCCAGACCCAAACACTCCACTATGTGCTCATTCTCTTCGTAATCGTTTAATTTCTCAACTATCACTTAATCCAACAAACTACGATATTTAATTTTTTTTTTAACTCAAAATATCTACTTTAGCGATTTTTTTTTCATTTTCCAAAAAATTCCAGGGTTTTAAAATTTTGTAAAAAATCCACCGTTACCATGGAATGAATTTTCTTTTTTTTTTTATTATCACAGGAAAAAATCAGTTGGTAGGTGATATGCTGTGTCTCGGTGGTGCAGTTCTATTCAGCGTTATCACAGTTCTTCAAGAGCTCGCTGTAAAGACCGTCGATATCATCGAGTATCTTGGCATGATTGGCTTTTTTGGGACAATTCTAAGTTGCATTCAGATGTAAGTCGAATTTTAATATAATTTAAATTTTTTTCATATCTTCAATAATATAAATTGGAAATAATTCTCGAAAATTTAGGTCCGTTCTCGAGCGTCTACAAATTGAATCAGCATCTTGGGGAATTGCCGCACCGGTGATAATATCCGCTCTGATTTTTTACTGCATCACCCAATTTGTTTTCTTCTCTCTCGTGCCGGTTATTCTTTTCGAATCTGGCGCCACGGCACTTCAATTGGCACTTTTAACAGCCGATTTCTTCAATGTCCTCATTGGAATGCTCACGCATCAGTACAGAGTATGAAAATTAAAATAGCAACTTTTGTTTTGTTTTTTTTTAAATTCTTTCAGACAAAAAATTAGATTAATTAATTTTTTCCTCATCTCTTTTTTTAGTTTCATACGCTCTACTTTCTCTCGTACACTCTCACGATGACTGGAATATTCATATATGCGATAAAAAGAACGCCAATGTCGTCAAACTCGAGGAGACAACATGTCGAAGCGCCAGTTCCAGATTATAGGTAAATTTATTTCAATTTTTTTGTTTTTTCCTCGCTGCATCATCATTTTTATCTTCATATTTTCATCTTGGAGGTACAAATTCCGTCCTCAAATCGGACAAATTTTTTAAAAATATTTAAATAATATTTTGTCAATTAAAAAAAATGTTATTTCTTAAATATTGAAGATTTTTTTTTTTTAATTCTTACTGCTCGAGTCCTTGTGTGAATTTTAATAGTAAATTTGGCAAATTGTCCGGCTGACTATTAATGATAATGATATTTTTGATAATCGGCCATGTCATTATAGAGCCTGGAGCATAAATAAAAATATTTAATTTTAATTTTGCACGTATGAGTTTAAAATATTTTTTTAAAAATGTCTAATTTTCGTTCAATTGAAAAAAACTGTAATTATTTTTCATGACTCTCGAAAACTTTTGATTGAACACGGGGCGTAAAAGTGACGTAATTTTAAGAAGAATGTCTCATCCTGATGGTGGTGAAGTGGAAATGGCAACGAGCTCTGGGATGTCAGCGGTCAGCGGTACACTCGATATAAAAGCATCGACACTCGGAAGTGAGCGTGAAACGATGGAAGCTACGAGCTTGCCACTGAGTGTAAGCTCAGACACGGCCTTTACGTCTTTCTACGGTAGCCAAGCGAATTTGTAGATAGATAGTAAAAACTTAAATTTCATTGCCAAAAAACGTGGAAGAAGAAGAGGAAGAAACAAAATATAATTAAATGACTTTGCGGTTGTATAATCTTTGATATTATCTTATCTCAAAATTTCAAAAATGCCCTCTCTCTGTCTCCCTCTCAAATTTCATTGATGAAATGAATCTGAAAACAAAAAAGAATTAGCGTAGAGAGATTACGATTTGTATGTGATAAACTGAAAAAAACAAAAAAAAATGCTTCAATACATGACATTGGGGAGTCACAATGTGAACGACCATTAATAATTGGAGTCATTTGTAAAAATGTATCGCTTCGTAATTCGATTGCGACGAAAAAAAAAAGTGCTTCACATCACGATCTCGGTTTATAGATAAACTGATTAATATAGAACGACTGCCTAGAAATATAAGTTTAGAGTTTCATCGATGATAAATATATAAACGAAAATTCATCCTGCGTCCTGGAAAAAAAAAAAAAAATCTCATAAAAATCAATTAAAACGAGCGCCTGATTCACATATAGATTTTTTTTATTCGATCGAATAAAACAGAAATATTGAGGATATCCGAAGTCCGATTTTTTACTTAAAGTTTTATAGTAAATTCAGCATTTTTGAGCTCGAACTCAAATCTCTCAGTATTCGTAAATAAAAATTGTAGCTTGAATCTACGCTTAATATCAAGATCAAACTTTACTTTTATAAATTTGGGCGAGATAAATCATTTGGACAATTTTGTGATATCTAAATATTTTTCCTAAGTATGCTAAATTTTGCGTTTTTCATTGATTTGTTTTTATGAGATTTTATTTCAACAGGAAGAGAGCTGAAACACCATATAGTAGAAGAGTGGAAAAAATGTATATCAACAATAAGTAACGATTAATAACGATAATGATTTTTTCTAAATAAGCTCGTGAAACGATTAAGTAGCATAGCTATTGTCAACGAAGATAGACCTCTATCTTCGTTGCTATTGTATAACTAGAAAAAAAAAAACAACGTCGCACCATGGCGTATATATAAACAGATCAAACTTTTTCAAACAAATTAAAATTTGTCATACTTTTTTTCCTACCAATGAAACAATGTGCCAAATTTCATCTTAATAATAAACTAATTCAATTTATTATTTATTATTAATTACGCTAAATATTATAGATCTAATATCCATTTTTTTTTTCTATCGTTTACTGTCAGACATGTGACCGAAATTTGCATTCTGTAGTATAATTGTTTTTTTAAAATTTAATTACAAGCATTACAAGCAATTATACATATAAAATATTCAGTTAAGGAAATTTTATTGAAAAATTGTATTTTTTATATGATTTTTACTCACGCGTTTCGATAATATTATACGGCGATTTAAAGTCCCGTCGAAACAGTCATCTGTTTACATTGAAAACAATACGAATAGATTTGTATTGTCTGTTTTTTTACGCTCGATTAGTTGGCGCACAAAATGTTTAGCTCGTCGTTATACTGATACTTTTTGAATAAATTCAATAAGCAACATAAACAATATTTTGTTTAAATAATTAATAATTGAATATTCCAATTCACATCTCTAAGTGTACAATCGTCGTTGTCGTTCAAGACCGCCAGAGTGCGCTCGTGAGGTATTCGACGGTGCTGCCACAGCTCACCGCGAGTCTCGTGCGGTCTGTTCGGGAAGCTGGTTGTCAGAAAACGAAAACTTTGCAGTTTGCTTTTGCTGTGCCGCAATGGCGGGGTCCATTGAGATACCGCTTCGTGACACAGACGAGGTAAGTTTTTCAATCATTGCAATGATCAAAATTCATTTCTAAACGTTAAATTGTTTATTTATATTGGACTCTATAAATAATACGACGACAGTGCAAGACACACCGAGTTTTAGACAATTTGAAATGACCTAACCTCAAAAATGAACTGTGCAGTCTGCTTGTATGCTCGATTTTACTTATTTTCTTCATACACAAACTTGTAAATTGCGGTTTAATTTATTTTCACTCGCCGTTGGAAACGTTTCGCGTCTGTTGGAAAAAGATTCATGTAATTCCGCATGTGATATATTTACGATTGAGTCGTGTAATGTTTTGTTTTTTTTTTGATTTGATTGAAATTTGCAAATGTCGAGTAAAATTGATAATGCTCCTAGCAATGTTTTCATTAGAGATTCTCGTGTTTTCCCATTAAGGTGATGTGAAATCATCTCGGTCGGTAACAAAAAGTATAAACAATTTTTCTTAAGGGACTTTGAGATTTCATGCAGCAATAAAAAATAAGACAACATTACTCTAAAAAATCAGCATTTTGTGTGAATTTACTTCTTACTGGAATCTTGACGTTGCAAAAAAATTATTTACAAATTTCATTAACGACCGAGAGAGCTACTCTTACATTTATGGACGTTTCACATTGCCTTAATATTAATTTTTTAACAAATTCAGCATAAAGGAAATAAAAATTTCGTGCAATGCTCAATTAATTTTATTTATTTTTTTTTCAATTCAGGTGATAGAATTGTGTCTCGATCAGTTACCCGAGGGCGATGAAGTCCTTGGCATATTACGGCAAGAACATGCCCAACTCAATATATGGGTCAATCTGGCCGTAAGTATATTATTATTGATCAGTTCGATTTAGCCGTTAATTCGAATTTCGGCGGATTAAAAAAATTTAATTATAATTTAAACAGCTCGAATATTACAAACAACACAAAATCGAAGATTTCATCAAGATCCTCGAGTCATCGCGTAGCGATGCAAATGTTGAATATCGAGATTTCGAGAAGGATCAAATGCGAGCATTGGACATGCTCGCAGCTTATTATGTACAGGAAGCAAATAGAGAGAAGAACAAAGACAAAAAACGTGATCTTTTTACAAAAGCAACGCTTTTGTACACAACAGCGGACAAAATCATCATGTACGATCAGGTAAAAATTTAAAAATGCTCATATTTCATGAAAATTTCATTCACTAATCGTTTATTTTTTCACAAATAAATATTCATCGTACTAAAAAAAAACGTTTCATTGCAGAATCATTTACTCGGACGAGCCTATTTTTGTCTACTGGAAGGTGACAAAATGGAGCAAGCAGATGCTCAATTTAATTTCGTACTCAATCAATCGCCCAATAATATTCCCTCACTGCTTGGTAAGGCTTGCATCGCCTTTAACAAGAAGGATTATCGAGGTGCTCTCGCATTTTACAAAAAAGCACTGAGGACAAATCCAAATTGTCCGGCTGCCGTGAGATTGGGAATGGGACATTGCTTCATGAAGCTGAATAATCAAGAAAAAGCTCGTTTGGCATTTGAGAGAGCACTCCAGTTGGATGGTCAATGCGTTGGTGCACTTGTTGGCCTTTCGGTACTCAAATTAAATCAACAACAGCCAGAAAGCATCAGAACTGGAGTGCAAATGTTGTCAAAAGCTTATACGATCGATTCGACTAATCCGATGGTTCTCAATCATCTCGCGAATCATTTTTTCTTCAAAAAAGATTACAACAAAGTTCAACATTTGGCTCTCCACGCTTTTCACAATACCGAGAATGAAGCTATGAGAGCCGAGAGTTGTTATCAACTCGCTCGAGCCTTTCACGTTCAAGTAATTATTATTGCACAACATTCGAATAATTTTTGTTTCTCATTCAAACTGGAATATCACTGAAATTATCTCAAATTATTATCTTTTTTTTTGTTTCATTCAGGGCGATTACGATCAAGCTTTTCAATATTATTATCAGGCAACGCAATTTGCACCTGCAGTTTTTGTCTTGCCGCATTTTGGACTCGGACAAATGTACGTTTATCGCGGTGATTCTGAAAATGTGAGTATAAATGATACGAATTTTTTATTTTTTTCAAGAGATTTAACAATTCAATGAACATGGCCAATTAATTGTTATTATTATTTTATTAATCAAAGGCAGCCCAATGTTTCGAAAAAGTGCTCAAAGCTCAACCGGGCAATTACGAGACTATGAAAATTCTTGGCTCTCTGTACGCAAATTCGAGCTCACAGTCTAAGAGAGACATTGCCAAAAATCATTTGAGAAAAGTAACTGAACAATTACCCGATGATGTCGAAGCCTGGATCGAATTGGCACAAATTTTAGAACAAAGCGATTTAGTGGCGGCTCTCAGTGCTTATGGAACAGCAACAAAAATGTTAAGAGACAAAGTTCAAGTTGACATACCACCAGAAATATTAAACAATGTTGGAGCTTTGCACTATCGGTGAGTAATTTTTTTTTTCATCGTTTTATTATTTCACAAATGAATATAATTGTAATTAATAATTAATAATCATTATAAATAAGGAATTAATTCGATAATCATGAGATATTATATTTTATTATTATTATATATTTTGGCAGATTAGGAAATCTCGAAGAGGCCAGAAGTAATTTGGAAGAATCTTTGGCACGTTCAAAAACTGATGCACTTCACGATCCAGTTTATTACAATTCCATAGCAGTCACAACGACCTATAATCTGGCACGTCTCAATGAGGCTCTTTGTGTTTTCGATCGAGCTGAAAAATTATACAAGGACATTCTCAAGGAACATCCGAATTACATGGATTGTTATTTGAGACTCGGTTGTATGGCAAGAGACAAAGGACAAATTTATGAGGCTTCGGATTGGTTCAAAGATGCTCTGAGAATAAACAACGAGCATCCAGACGCATGGTCGTTGCTCGGCAATCTTCATTTGGCCAAAATGGAATGGGGACCGGGACAAAAAAAATTTGAGAGAATTTTGAAAAATCCTACAACCAGCGCCGATGCTTATTCTCTCATAGCTTTGGGAAATATTTGGCTGCAAACGTTGCATCAGAGTGGCAAAGACAAGGATAGAGAGAAACGTCATCAGGACAGAGCATTGGCGATGTACAAACAGGTAAAAATATTTGTGGCCAATTTTTTATAAATAATTTGACGAGGCTCGTTAAAACTTGATCATTTATTAAAAAAATAAAACCTTCCTTGACTCGTTATTTCAAACTGCGAGAAAAATGCTCGCTGTAATTCCCGAAATTCGGATGTAAAAAATAAAATTTGTCCTTCAGGTCCTGAGAACCGACCCCAAAAATATTTGGGCAGCAAACGGTATCGGCGCGGTTCTCGCTCACAAGGGCTGCGTCAACGAGGCGAGAGATATTTTTGCACAGGTGCGCGAGGCAACAGCTGAATTTTGCGACGTTTGGCTCAACATCGCTCACATCTACGTCGAGCAAAAACAATTCGTGAGCGCCATTCAAATGGTATCGTAATGAACAATTCTTATTATTTCCAACTCTCGCATGATTTTTTAAAGATAAAAATTTAATTCCTCGAGATTATTAAAAAAAAATTAAATATTTACTTTCAGTACGAGAATTGTCTTCGTAAATTTTACAAATATCATCACGTCGAGGTACTTCAGTATCTTGCAAGGGCGTATTTTAAAGCTGGCAAGCTAAAAGAGGCAAAAATGACTCTTCTTAAGGTGAAATAATTTAAATTATTAAAATTTTAAAAATCAAACTGAAAAAAAAATTAAAAATTATCAACGAGCAAATTTTTCATAATTTTTGTGACCTTTTTTTTTCTCGCAAAGGCTCGGAGAGTTGCACCTCAGGACACGGTTCTGTTGTACAATATTGCCCTTGTACTGCAGCGACTCGCGACGCACATTCTCAAAGATGAAAAATCAACATTGACGACTGTACTTCAGGCTGTTCACGAATTGGGACTTTCGCACAAATATTTCCAGTATTTGGCAGCTCATGGCGACAGGATGGAGCAGCTGGCAGAAACGGAGGCACAGAGATGTCAGGATCTTTTGTCACAGGCCCAATATCACGTTACCAGAGCGCGAAGATTGGACGAGGAGGAGAAAATGCTGAGAAGAAAACAGGAGGAGGAAAGGTACGAAAATAAATAAAAAATCTTCGCTGATTTAATCGAAAATGAAAGAAAAAAAAATGAAATAAATATAAAAATTTTCTATGGATAATTTTAGACAAGCATTCAAAATGCGGCAAACCGAGGAACAACGAAAACTCGAAGAATTACGTCGTCAAAAGGAAGAAGCGATGCTGCAAAAGCGTCAAGAGTACGTCGAGAAGACGAAAAATGTTTTGCTGTTTGGCGAAATGCCAAACGAGAAGGGCGGCAGAAAAGGGAAAAAGACAAGAACCGAGCAGTATGTCAGCGACAGTGGCGGTTCTGGCAATGACGAGAGACGACCGGACGATCAACCGAGAGAGAAAAAACGAAAGAGAAAGGCCAGCGGCGAGGGAAAAGAGAGAAAAAGCAAGGGACGAGTACGAAGAAAGAACGAGAGCGGTGGTAATTGAGATTTACAAATAATCAAAAATTAATTTTCCTTTATACTCGTTTTTTTTTTCTTCTTTTTAATTGAGCAATTTTAATTTTTTTAAAAATATTTTTGCAGGTTCGGACAGTGATCGACCGAGAATCAAACGCGGAAGAAAAATGGGAAGTGGCAAGAAGGACAAAAGTTCGCGTAAAAGCATTTTCGAGCCTTCCAAGAACAATGCTCGCTTCCTCTCGAAGGAAACTATATCGACGAGCGAGTCTGAGAGTGATGGTGGCAAAAAAGCAACAAGCGGGTGAGTTTTTTTTTTCGAATTTCCGTGTCATTTGTATATTTTTTTCTATTTATTTATTTTTATTTCTTAATTACGAGAGGATCGTTTTATTTTTAAAAAATAAGTTTGTTTCATTCAATTTCCCTCTTTGATGATTTAATTGTCATGAAAAATTTCCCTGCTTATTTGTTATTTAGAGTGAATAAAAAAAACATTATCAGTCTCAAATGATCGATCGATGATTAAAATAATTTTTTGTTATTTTTGCTTTTTTCATTCGTTACAGCGACGAGGTAGGCAATGGCCAAGCTACACACAGTAAGAAGAAGAGAATTGTGTCGGATTCCGATGGATCTCGGAGTTCGCGTTCACGTTCAAAATCAAAGTCACGAAGTCGTTCGAAAAATTCGTCACGATCACGCTCGGGTTCGCGCTCGAAGAGCCGTTCAAAGTCACGCAGTCGTTCTGGCTCGAGATCGAGATCAGGCTCGAGATCCGGAAGTGGCTCGAGAAAGAGTCGTTCACGCTCGAGATCCGGAAGTGGATCGAGAAAAAGTCGTTCACGCTCGAGATCCGGAAGTGGCTCGAGAAAGAATCGTTCACGCTCGAGATCCGGAAGTGGCTCGAGAAAGAATCGTTCACGCTCGAGATCCGGAAGTGGCTCGAGAAAGAATCGCTCACGCTCGAGATCCGGAAGTGGCTCGAGAAAGAGTCGTTCGAGATCGAGGAGTAAATCACGATCGGGCTCCGAGGGACGTCGATCGAGGAGCAAAAATCGCTCAAGGTCAAAATCACGATCGGCCTCAAGATCGAAATCGAGATCGAGGAGCAAGAGCAGATCTCGATCCCGTTCTAGATCAAAGAGCGGCTCACGCAGTCGAAGTCCCAGCGGTTCGGCACGGTAAATAATTTACATGAGAAAACAAAAAAAAATCATAAATTGATGAAAAATTTGAATTTTTTAATTTTTTTCTTTTACTTCTTACAGCTCAGCATCTCCAGTATCGCGAAAATCGGTTTCCGGTAGTGACGTCGGTTCTCGTCATTCTAGCTCCGAGCGAGGAGGCAACAACAGCGATTGAATATTCTCCTCGATTATCCTCGATTAACCATAACGAGAGCGTGAGTTTCAGTGACAAAACAAATAAAAAATTTAAGAACATATATATATATATATATATATATATATATATATATACTTTTTATACGACAAAAAAAAATTGCATTCACGCGTCATGAAGAAAAGAAAGAAATGAAGAATTTACGTTCGTCAGAATTAACAAATCAAGAGCGTTTGCGAAATGTTTTCACGGACCGGCAGATTTATCGATGTAAAAAGAAAAAGAAAAAAATGTTGAGCTACGAACCGGTCAAGACTTTTTGTTCGACATCTTCGATATTGGTGTAACCGATTATTTTTCTTGGCAATAGAATTTTAAGGATGCACCTCAATTATGATAGAAAAACTTTATCAAGACGATTCACTTTTATTTCTCGTTTGCCTCAATTTCCGTATTGAGGAAGTTAACATTTTTTCCCTCTTTTGTCCTCGCTCGAGTTCGTTTTTTTTTTTGTATTATAGGCCGAAAGAAAAAATCCGATCGCGTCTTATTTTCTCATTAATTGTCTCATAATTGCTACCAGAGTACTCGGTACTGGATTGGCAGAGTGATCGAATCTAAAAAAAAAAACGTATCCGATATCTTCGATATTGATGTGACCGATTATTATTTTTCTTGGCAATAGAATTTTAAGGATCCACCTCAATTATGATAGAAAAACATTATCAAGACGATTCACTTTTTTTTTCTCGTTCGTCTCAATTTCCGTATTGAGGAAGTTAACATTTTTTCCCTCTTTTGTCCTCGCTCACACAGCTCACACATTTCGTCCCTTTGCCCTCATTCGAGCGTTTTTTTTTCTTTATCGTAGGTCGAAAAAAAATCCGATAGCGTATTATTTGCCGATTAATTATTTCGTAGTGTCAATTATTCACTCAACCTGAATGTTGATATGTAAAATCTTGTCGAGTTCCATCGTCCTTTTTGTGTCCTCGCTCCTCGCTAATTGATCGCCGAATTTCATAATTTTTCTTCAATTACGTAACACACGAATAGATTTTAAAAAGAAAATAATAATAATAATTGTCAACTTATCAGCGGACATGTAAATATTGTATTGAGACGGCGTTGTGTTGAAATGGAATTTAGTATGTTTTGACGTGATTGATACAATAAATACATTAATTGCCACGTGCAAAAAAAAAGCAACGTAAAATTCAATTATTTCGTCGTACGTAAATATTTTAGGATTATGGGATGGCCATTCGAATTGGGGGGAAAATGGAACAGATGGAAAATTTTGTTAGGCCTGAAATAGTCAAAGATTTTTTTTTGTTGTTGAAGCAGTAATGAATAGTCAATAATCAATAATCAATAGCCAATAATGGCAAATCCATGAATTTTTTCACCATTTAATTAAATTCAATATTTTTTTATTTGTGAATGAGTTTGAAAAAATTTTGAATGCTTCCAGCAGCATCTGATGTGACGAAGATAAGAAACAAAAAGATTTTTCAAATCAAGAAAATTATTCTAGAATATACGAATTATTTTTGGATTAAAAAATGATTTTCTTATGAAGCAAAAATTGAATTTTAGAAAAATTAACTTTTAGTAATGATGAAAATTCGGATAGTTCTGATTTTTGTGAGGAATCGATGATGGTCAGGAATATGATGTAATTTTGATTTGGAAAATTTAAAAATGTCAGGGGGAATTTCAAGCTCAAGGTTCAATTGTCACACTCTGTATGAGGTCGTGACACGTTCACTGACCCCGAAAAATCGTTAAATATTCACGTCTGCATATTACAGCATTGCAGGGTATATGGGAGTCTCGACAACTCATAATTCGTAAACGCCAAGAAATAAGTGATGTATTTCCACTGCGAGGCTTCGAGACGGTCGATATGACATTCGAATGGATGATAAATTATTGAACCCTCCGCAACGTCATTGAGGGGGTGAATGACACTTTACCGTTGATAGTCGACGCTTGACTTACCCGGAAGTCCTATATTGCTCGAGAACATTTTTTTACCGTCGACGAGAGAGAGAGAGGGGGGGTGGGGGGGTGAACATGATAAGGAAATGTGAGAAAAACGATTGTAACGACAGACGAGGATTCACAGAGCAAGAGGCGAAATCAACACAATTTCAGCCCTTGCAACTTTGTTGAAAAAAATAGATTTTACATCCAAGTTGACTAAATTTTGTACAAATTTTCGTTTAAATATTTTACCTTTATGTGTGTATTTAATTGAGTCATTTATCACCAGATGGAGAAATGTCGTTTTTCAAAGCTTTCCATTTAATTAACATTTAATTACACTAAAAAAAAAATGTACTTTTTCTAGACGATTTGAAAAATTTAAGAAAAATTTTGACAATTTGATTATTTATCATCGAAGAGAAAATTTTTTAATTTGTTTTGATTTTTCAAGATTTGGATTGAAATGTCATGTATTTGATACACCTGGCACATGGCATATATTATGGGGTAATTCGAGGCACCACCAACAGCAGTGCAAGATTCCCATCAGGGAATCTCAAAGTTCAATTGGTTGGACTTTGTTCGAAGCTCAACGGGGAATGCGCTCCCGCATAAATAGATAATGAAACGAGGCCGCAATTTCGAGCTTGCATTTCCCACGAGTGAATAACTTGGAGATTCTACGATACTCCAGAGTACTCGACAAATAATGGGCGAGATAAACGAGGCAGTTTTTTTTTTTTCGAAAATTATCCAAAATCTTTGAATAAATGGACGATTTTTTGAGCTATTTTCATGTCTCAAAATTTCTTCACTGAGCTGAGTTTTCTTTTCTCGAGCGAATTTTCCACGAAATTCTCATTCCATTATTGTCGAGACTGAAAGTTGATGGAAAAACTTCTCACGAGGCCGGAAAGAGAATGAAACGAAAAGAAAATAGAAAATAATACCGAGAGCCACCCCGTTGGCAATTCAGTCGAGGGAAAATTGCCCGAAAGCCTACAAATGTTTATTCTCTCGTCACGAGTTTCGAGTGTGGATTTATTCTCACTTTCATTCGTACTTTCTCTCGCTCAAGCCCAGCCATTTTTTTTCCAAGCTTCCTCTTCGATCTTTTTTTTGCCATCCTTTCTCCTTGCACTCCCTTGAGAGCTAGAAATTTTTCTTTTTTCTGTCTCCAACATCGCAATGGATCCAATTTACTCGAATCCTCACCACTCTTTCTTTTTCTTACAAACACACACAGATGAGTTTTTATTTATTTTTCATTTTTGTTTTTATCAAAATTTCCGGAAAATCATTTTTTAATTAGCCCCGCGACGAATTTTTGCAATCTTCACGAAATTGAACGCTCGAAACAATTTTTTTCCAATAATTTCATACACTTAAAAAAAATGTGAAAATCGATCGCTCGAGACTTATTTTTTTCCAACCAGAGAGATAAATTTTATTTTTCAATGAAGAATTTCTATGCAAGTTTTTTCGAATCTGGAGCTTGTCGAATTTGACTTCACACTGTACGTCGCTTCGGGAAGAACGGATCGATGTTTTATCTCATCATGGACCAATTTGGAATTCGCAGCGATGAATTGTTTATCGTTTATTTGGCGATTGTTCCAAAATAATTCCAAAATAATTCCGAAATAATTCCAAAATTTTGAATTTTCAAGCAAGAGCCAACGACGATCGAAACACAAACAGAAATTAATAATATTTTTAACATTAATAATGAACTGTAACAAAAAATACTTTTACCATTTTTTTAAGCAGGCAATCGACAGTTTTTCCAACGAAAATAGACTGCAAAGTCATTTTATCCGAAAACTTGGACAAGAGAGAATTCCTTGACGTGGCTGTGAGCTCTGAAGTTGATTCTGTGAACGAAAATTTGAGTTTGACAATTCATGAGCAAACTCTCAGGTTTGTTAGCCAAGAGTATAAGAAGTTTTGAGGGTCAAATTTATATATATATATAGTTTTGAGAATTTGTCCATCTGGAAAGATACAATATCGTATATATATATATGATATTGTATCTTTTTATATATATATATATATATATATATATATATATATATATATACAATATTGTATCTTTCCAGATGGACCAATTCTCGAAACTTCTTGGAAACTTCGCGAAGATGGTCATGCTATAATAAATATTGCTGCAATCGTTGGCCATACATCAGTTTTGTTTTTCAAACTGGAAAACTCTGTCGACGATTATTTACTGGATTTTTATCAGATGGCGAATGATTGCTCGGAGCTTAATCATGCAAGTCATTGGATTGGGTTCGTATTTACAATTGTCTTAAATTTACGAACATAAAAACGAGAAACGAAGCCAACTTGAAATTTTACGATATTTTAGCCTCGACCAATTTCCATATGGTAATTAAATAATTTCGTCTGCACAATAACATAAAATCGAATAATAATTTCTCTTGGCCAAAAATAATTTCACATCCAATTATAATTTAATATCCAACATTTAATTGAGACAATTTCTAAATTCGTCAAACACAATTGCATGCATGAAACTTTAGTTATTCTGACGAATTGAGGATATATGAGCATAAAGATGTGATAAGATTTAAGGACGATCATTGTTCCAATTTTCCAGAGATCCTCGATTGCGAGAATATGACATCGACACGCGATTTCGCGTGCATGCCCAAAGTCGCATTGCGTCACTATACTCGAGTGCGTTAAGGGATGTATATAATAATAATAATAATTCAATATATATATAAAAAGGCCTAATTTCTCCCCTTTTAGTCAATACTGGTACATTCATCATTCTGGCAAATACATCAGCACTTTCGTGCACACGAGAATGACGCTTGCACGCAATTATTAGAAGGGAAAGTGATGGATCTTTGATGGTCGAGTAACTTTGCTAACGATCGAGCCATCTTGCCCTTTCACACATTGACGAAAAAAAAATTCTCTGCTCTAATTTCATTAGAATTTTATAACATTAAGTGGATAAGCTCATTGTCGTATTAACACAATAATTATTATTCGCGCAAAGTTCATTTAATAATATTTATTAAAGTGTCATACGTAATTTCAGGGTATATAAAAGTCATCTCGAGGATGATGGATAATCTTAATAAAGGAGATAATTTTTTTCACTCGTTAACATTCCACCTCGAATTTAGGGACTGGCATAGTTCAGACATTTCGCTCATTTGAGCCTTTATTTTTTTTTTTTCGTAGATCGAAAAAATCAGCCCCAGCACAAAATATACGAGTTCTAATTTCGTTCGAATTTTACCATTTAAATGGAGAAGCTCATTATCATATTAACATAATAATTATTATTCGTGCAAAATTAATATAATTATATTTAGTAGTCTTGAAAAATCACTTGGAGGATGATGGAAAATCTTCATAAATGAAATACAATTTTTTTTCACTCAACGTTTCACCTCGAATTTAGGGACTGGCATAGTTCAGACATTTCTCTCATTTGAGCCTTTATTTTTTTTTTTCGTAGATCGAAAAAATCAGCCCCAGCACAAAATACACGAGTTTTAATTTCGTTCGAATTTTACAATATTAAGTAAGCTCAATTATGATGGGCAGGTCGATAAGCTCGAGTATGATGGAAAAGCTGATAGTAAAGGAGATAAATTTTTTTCACTCGTTAACGTTCCACCTCGAAATTAGGGACTGGCACAGTTCACGCATTTCGCTCATTTTCTCTCATTCGAGCCTTTTTTTTTCATAAATCAAAAAATCAGCCCCAGCACAAAATATACGAGTCCTAATTTCGTTCGAATTTTACAATATTAAGCGGATAAGCTCATTATCATATTAACACAAAAATTATTATTCGTGCAAAATTCATATATAATTATATTTATTAAACTTTCATATATAATTTCGGGGCATATAAAAGTTTATTTTATTTTCTTCAAGTTACGGAAATAGAATAAAATTGAACGTATCAGAACGTTTTTTATTTTCACTGAATCACCCGAGTCTATCAGTGTGTCGTGGTGCGCGGACGCACAACCCCTGGACGAACGAGGGGTTGTTCAGTCTGCTATCAACCGCGTGTCGAGACGGTTCTCTCCAATAACACTACATAATACACAATTCGGTCATAATCTCGCGTAGAAACTTAACAATTGACTATTTTTTTTTCTTTCTTTTTGTCGTTTTTTTTTAAATTTATTTTTTTATTTTTTATTTTTTCGTACAAGTTCGAGACACATTACGGATGAGAAGATTAATGACTATCGCGTCTCCCGAGTGAGCTAATTACAATAAATTTTTGTACCATCGTAGCTTCAATTTTTTTTAAATTTTTATCTTACTCGTTCGCATTTTCTTTGGCTGCAAAAACTCGATTTAAAACTTAAAAATTCAAAACTTTAGTTTTTCGTAAAAGTTCGAGACACTTTACGGATGAGAAGATTATTAATGACTATCGTGGCTCCCGGGTAAGCTGATTATAATTAATTTTTTTATTATCGTAAATATACTTTGACATCATAGTGGTTGGAATTTTTGGCTGTATGAGCGAGGCAAATAAATTCTGTGACAATTTAATTGCAATGAAAAATTCTATTAAAAAAAAAAAAAAAAACACATTTTCATTCAAATTGGATAATTTTTGTTTTCCCCTCCATATATCGTTATCGAGTAATTTTCGTCGAATAGCGAGAGAAAATTCTGTGTAGCAAAGTCCAAGTGATATAGAGGTCGGTTAAAATTTCGGTCTCACCGAATGGCAAATTGAATTGTCACTGGGTAACCCGTGCACTCAATTAAGATATTCAATTACTCCGATGTGTTTACTACGATATTTCTCATCCCTGGGAATATCGTAGAAATCAAATCGCAGTATTGTGAAAATTTCTTTTTGAACAGAAAAAAATAAGAATTTATTTTTCTTTCACAGAAAAAATTGAGGAAAAAATTTAAATTGAGGAGAATTATTTTTTTACCACCAAAAAAAAAAAAAGAATATCCTTTGTCCATTTTTGCTTCAAGACGTTTCATTTCAATAGGCCGCTCGTTATTTATCACGATCAAATAAATGTGGTCCAGAAATTATTTCTTGGGGAGCTAACACGGACAATTTATTTATTTATTGAGATCTTCGATCTCTATCAATCATAAGAGCTAAGAGCATATGAGCTGTATAAAACTTTTTCATATATATATAGAAATTCCAAAAGTTTTATATAGTTTGTTCAGTTAATATTCCTCTGCCATGAGGAAAGACGTTTATTTACTAATTAGACTTATTTATTTATTTATTGAGATCTCCGATCTCGATCAATCATACGAGTTATGTTTATATATATATATATATGTGCCAACTGGCAAAATGTCTAGTTGGCAGTTGGCAGATAATGTATAAAACTTTGATATATATATATATGTATATATATATATCAAAGTTTTATACATTATCTGCCAACTGCCAACCGGACATTTTGCCAACTGGTGCCATTAATTGCCAGATACTAGGGCAATATATATGCATATATATATATATATATATGTATATACATATATGAATTTAACGATATGAGTTTCAACCCTTGAAACTATTCCAGATGTTGGAGCATAAACTCCAAAGCAAAAGCTATATTTGCTCGGTCAGTTTATGTGCTTGTGTGTATTTATTTGCAAACTTTAAACTCGTGACGTGCAATTGAATTGCTTCCCATCCGAGAAATTTCATATATTCGAAAGGGTTTTCGAGTTTCCAGCCACGATTAATTATTCTAGACATGTAAGCCGATGTTTTTAGTGGTCGAGAGATGTCCATTTAGAGTGGTCAATGAGCTCCAAATTCAATGTGCCTCACGCTGGCAAATTTACCTCCTATTATACAAGACATTGACGAGGGCATCACGAATAATTGATTATTAGGCTTCGCGTGAAGTAAATTGGAGAGCTTGAAAAATCACATCTGCCATTTTTAATTAATGTTTAAGATATATTGCACTCAAGTTACAGTTTTTCCTGAGAGCCTTCACTCTTCAGGCTTGATGGCGAGTAAGGGTGGCAAGTTTCGTGTGGGTGAAAAGTTGGAAGACGAAGGAATAAAAAGTGAAAAGTACAAAGTGAGCTTTTCTGAAACTGAGACGTAATTCTCGACGTTCCAAGGCTTTGCTACAATTGCTCGGCAACTTAGTAAACCCATAAGTATTCTTCTTCTTCTTCTTCTTCTTCTTCTTCTTCTTCTTTTTCTTCTTCTTCATCTTCATTATCTTCATCTTCTTCATCTTCTTCATCTTCTTCATCTTCTTCATCTTCTTCATCTTCTTCATCTTCTTCATCTTCTTCATCTTCTTCATCTTCTTCATCTTCTTCATCTTTTTCATCTTCTTCATCTTCTTCATCTTCTTCATCTTCTTCATCTTCTTCATCTTCTTCATCTTCTTCATCTTCTTCATCTTCTTCATCTTCTTCATCTTCTTCATCTTCTTCATCTTCTTCATCTTCTTCATCTTCTTCATCTTCTTCATCTTCTTCATCTTCTTCATCTTCTTCATCTTCTTCATCTTCTTCTTCTTCTTCTTCTTCTTCTTTTTCTTCTTCTTCTTCATCTTCATCTTCTTCATCTTCTTCATCTTCTTCATGTTCTTCATGTTCTTCATCTTCTTCTTCTTCTTCTTCTTCTTCTCCTTCTTCTTCATCTTCTTCTTCATCTTCTTCTTCTTTTACTTCTTTCATTTTTGGTGAGTTTGTATACAGGAGCTTGATATATCTATATATGGTCGTAATTCGCTGATATGGGCGATATACTTATAAAGCTTCCATAAGCTGCCATGAAAGTTACTCACTAAATTTAGATCATTACTGGTGGGCCCTCATCTCATGATAAGGGATGATTTATTGAGGTACCTTTATGCACTGATTTTAGACAAGAACGTCTATAAGTCTTTTCTAAGACGTCCTAATAAAAAACATGGCTCTGTCTATATAGATATTCACCTCATGTTATCTGGACTCATCAGCAGTTGTTATATATATATATATATATGATAACATCCATAAGTGGCGACGATAGTCAGTGACCAAATTTTGTTTATTATTGGTGGCACTCTCATCTCATGATGAGGGATGATTTCTTGAGGTACCTTTATGCACTGGTTTTAGACAAGGACGTCTATAAGTCTTTTCTAAGACGTCCTAATAAAAAACATGGCTCTGTCTATATAGATATTCACCTCATTTGATCTGGTGTCTGGTGGTATCTGTTATCTTAACATATATAAAATGACGTGAATATATATATATAATAAAATCCATAAGTGGCCACGATAGTTAGTGACCAAATTTTGTTCATTAATGGTGGTGCCCTCATCTCAGATCCCAATATTAGCAACAATTTCACCTAAATCGCTCGGAGTATTTACAACTTTCAACTTTTGTTTCATTGTCGGTTCCTGTTTGAGGTTGAGCGGACGATATGCGTAGGAATAGGATAACTGTGTAATTATTCCAGGCATGCGATGTTTCAAATACCTCGGGACATGTATTCGGGAATTTCGGAGCTTGCTATGCCCGGAGGTGCGATGATTGAACGATATTCACACCCGTACATTTTAATGGCTGTTGTTGTTTGTACAATTTCACACGAGTTAACACAGAGATAGAGAGAGAGAGAGAGAGAGAGAAATTTTGGACCACTAGTTGTAATAGTTGTTTGCGGTTCATAAACAACAATTTTGTACAGTGTAAATTTGCAACGAAGAAAATGGATAAATATTTTTTTAAATTGTATTTATCAAGTAGTCATAATTGTAGTCAAAAATCAATTGTAAAAGTCAATTGTAGTCATAAACAACAATTTTGTACAGTGTAAATTTGCAACGAAGAAAATAGACAAATTATTTTTTCCATTTGTATTTATCAAGGAGTCATAATTGTAGTCAAAAATCAATTGTAAAAGTCAATTGTACTCAAAAATCAATTGTAAAAGTCAATTGCAGTCATAAACAACAATTTTGTACAGTGTAAATTTGCAACGAAGAAAATAGATAAATTATTTTTTCCATTTGTATTTATCAAGGAGTCATAATTGTAGTCAAAAATCAATTGTAAAAGTCAATTGCAGTCATAAACAACAATTTTGTACAGTGTAAATTTGCAACGAAGAAAATAGATAAATTATTTTTTCCATCTGTATTCATCCAGTGTAGTTGTATGATTTATTACACGAGAATAATCTGCAATGACAGAGAGTGAAAGGAATCGACGACCCAAGAGATTCACGAGATTCGCTACTTTTCCGCTGTGTATTCAGATCTCCTCCTATCAGATAATTTGATAAAAGCCGCTGTATATATATATATATATATATATATATATATATATATATAGAGAGAGAGAGAGAGAGAGAGAGAGAGAGAGAGAGAGAGAGAGAGAGAGAGAGTGAGAGAGAGAGAGAGAGAGAGAGATATGAAAAGTCAGTGTCACAATAGAGATTTGACAAACGAAGATGGAATGATATGAGAATACTCGGCTTATATCAGCGAAACTTGAGCCTTAATCGTAATTCATCATTAATTGTAAGCTACAAAGTTTGAACGAAAACTTGAATTCGAACTTTAATTCTAATAATAAATTCAAGTTTGAGCTGCAATTCCTGCTTATAACCCTTCAATTGTATACTAATACACCTGCAGCCACATGAAAGGATTTCGAATATGAATAAATTTTGAAGGAGTGGGGGAGGGAGGGAGGGAATTTGTGAAATTATAAAAAAGTTACAATGAGGAAAATAAATAATAGTTAAATTTAGCTCAAGCTCAACAAATAATATTTGACAATTTAATACAAACGCTAATTATACGTCGTGAAGTAATAAAAATAAAAATAATAACAAGCGATGAAAATAAATAAAATGCGTAAATATTAAAAATGGTAATAACATGGGTCGAAAATAATGAAATGATTATTTTTCGTGGATGTTTACTTGGGAGGGAATTTGTGAAATTATAAAAAAGTTACAATGAGGAAAATAATTAATAGTTAACTTTAGCTCAAGCTCAACAAATAATATTTGACAATTTAATACAAACGCTAATCATACGTCGTGAAGTAATAAAAATAAAAATAATAACAAGCGATGAAAATAAATAAAATGCGTAAATATTAAAAATGGTAATAACATGGGTCGAAAATAATGAAATTATTATTTTTCGTGGATGTTTATTTTTCTCAAGTGCATCCACTGTATTTTATTACGGAATGATGAAAACCCATCCCGATGGTAAATCGACCAAGCGAGTAATATGGCAACATTGAGGAAGGGTTAGAAGGGTCGACAAGAGACTTTTGTGACGATTAGATAATTCCCCAAGTGGTAACTTGTTCGCATGTAGCCAGCTCGAGTTTTCCATTCACGATAACGTCTCGTTACGTGTCCTCGATCTTCGTCTCTATTCATCGGATATACTTATCGTTACGCTATGCCACTATTGTGCGATGATGTGGGCGACAAGATTGCTAATTATTCATGAATACGTTGCAAATTGGGTTATTATCTATATATATAGATATTTTCAGTTATTTAGTGAGTCAGTGATATTTTTGCTTATATAAGCGAAAATACTACTGACTCATCACGAAATCTCAGCAACTATAAAGCCTAAACTATAAAACTTGAAATTTGGCAGGTCCTTATACGACTTATAGGCATCCATTAAAAAGGGATTTTTCGAAATTCAACCCCTACGACGGTAAAAAGGGGTAAAATGTTTTTACATTGAATCAATGTGTGCGAATTCGTGGGTGCCAGCTAGGGTGTATATATATATACACACATACAAAATATTTAAATATATATATATATTTACCTGGTTAATTTGCATGGATTTGAAATTTACTATACAATGCTCTTAAATACTGTATAGAATTATAATTCTCTTTACCGAGAATTTCCTAAATGATGGATTGTATTTTCATGGATTTTTTATGCCCTTTTGATGCAGTAATTCATTAATTTAGAGGAATTAGAAATTCAGTACAACGGAGCTTTTAAATACTACGTGGAATAAAAATTCTCTTCACAGAGAGAATTTTTAAATGATGGATAGTTTTTTAATTCATTTGTTATGAACTTTTGAAGCAATAATTCATTTTAATGTCCTGGGACATTCATAGGGTGTATACATTTATATTGTATGCTTTAGATATATGTATACACATTTATATTGTATGCGTTATATATATATATATATATATATATATATATATTCGTAGAGAAATTACGAGGGTCGACGTCACAGCGTGGTACATTGTATCATGGTATAAAATATTGCCCGAAGCTTATAGTCCTGCACATGGTCTTATACATGTTACACCAGGCGGGAAATTCATTTTATGAACGTGAGATAGATAGTGTGTTCACTGACACAGTGCTCACGCTTGGAAATCGGACTATGAGATTTTCATGCGAGCTAAAATATATATTCTCGCGTCTGTGCACTTTCCCACTCTCGTGATGATCCCAACGAGCCTATGGACAGAGAAAACATTTTCATGCGTTTCTGACACCCGCCAGTTCAACGTGTCAGAAGTGCACCGAGAGGAAGAGAGAGAGAGAGAAAGAGTGCAATTTGATTTTCACTCGGACAGAAATTCTCTGCGAACGGTGAATAATAACTCGGGGTAAATTTCACAATGGTCAATCTAGTTACAAGACATATTTAGTGCATTGCCATGTGAGACAATTTTAACCAAATATATATATTGAAAAAAATATATGCAAAAAATTCTTTCTTCACAATTTACATAAAATCAGAATTTGTACAAATTTTGTATATCAACATGAGAGATTATTTGCCCAAATAAACAGAAAAAAACGTAATACCATTTTGTTCGCCATAAATTTCGTGAAAAATGGATTTAATACCCGACAGTGGAATTATATAATAAAAATTTTATTTGATACATACTACATATGACGTCGTATATATTCGAGTATCAGATGAAATCTATTTTTTATGGCAAATATTGAAATTACGAAAAGAAAAAAAATTGTGCTAAGGTCTGACCAAAAACGTATTTTACTACTGTGGACATTATCATTATCATGCGTACATGCGTTTCCATGCGCGAGAGAAACAATGAGAGAGAGGAGAAGGGGGGTAGGAAGAGAGAGATGATAGTGTGACAATTTGATTTTCACTCGGACCCAGAAATTTCCGCCAGAAATTCCGAGGAAATTATTTAATATCCGACAGTGGAATTACAGAGTATAATTTTTTTTTTTTTTTAATACATGCTGAGTACTGCGTTATTTATATTCGATTGCCAGAAAGAATTTATTTTATATGGCAAATATTGAAATTTTGAGAAAAATAAATTCGTATTGAGGTCTGACCAAAATCGTATTTTACTACTGCGAAAGCCAAGCCAGCCCCTACATGGCGGATTAAATCATTTTCCCATGGCAAAAAAAAAAGAATAATCAATTAACTTTGACTTGTGTTGAATCGTACGAGAGCTAAACGCACGTAGAACATACATAAGCTCTCGAGAGACCAAGAGATTGACTTTTGCGATTAGTGTGCTTTTATATGCGTTTCTAAATCCGAACACGCCTCGAGCCACTACCCCGTTGCTTCTGAGTAAATATTTTTATGCGGGATCCGTCAGTTTCCCCACTAAATCAGATTAGCACCCCTCGTGAAGAGCTCGAACATCAGCCTCTGTGATCTAATCGCAGAATTTACGATACACACACACACACACACACACACACCCCATATAGATATAGTTACGAGTAAATGATAAGAAATACGTGCGAGCTTTCACCACGCCAGAGGGTGAGAATTTAACGAAGGTTCGTTATCAAAATGAATATACGAAAATTCCTAATTCCTACCCTTAAATCCCTACTTTAATAAGATCTATTATATCGTTTTTTTTTGAAGAAAAAAAAGATCTCGATCTACGGATTTATTTACGAATATTTAAAATATGGTAATGAGCGATAACATTAGTTATCTCACTCATCCACTTTCATATCAGCATAAAATCGATAAAAGCACGAAATATCGACTCGTTAAAAAAGGGCCTACATTTTTTCGAATTTAAAAATGTAGTCTCGGTCATTAAAACCGATAGAATGTCGACGATAAAACTATGATAATAACGACGAGATTAAACATTCCATTATTACGAGATATGTGTATATATATTATTATCGTAATGGGTAAGTCCCATTGTTGTTTTAGGTTGTTGGGAATTTCGTAACACGTTTTACATGAAAGTCTTTGGTGATAAATTTGGTGGTAAAACAAGTTTGTAGAGGGGTGACAGAAGCCATCGCTGCTTAGCTCGGAAATCCTCTAAAAAGCACACGGTTATATATATATATATATATATATATATATATATATATATATATATATTGCTTTTAAGCACTATACATATACGTATGTACTCAACTTAACGTAAACTCGAGTGGATAGCCATCACCTCATGCCACGAGATATTCCTTCTATCAGGGGAGAAATCTACATCCAAGTGGCGTAACTTATAGGCCACGATGAGCCTTAACGAAGAGGAAGGCAAAAGCTCTCCCCTCAACGTTCTACATCAGAACGGATGGTGCATCATGTCCTGCGATCTTGGAGTTCTCAAGTCTCTCATTATACATCGATATATGTATATATTCAGGAGGCAGCTGATGCACTTCGTTCCCTTGCAAAAAAAAACAAAAAAATCATGAAAGTTTTACAGTTTTGTATAATTTTTTAACTTTCATAAAAAACTCGATGTCTTTTATAATTAGCAGAGAAAAATGTAATCGGATAGAGGAGTGAAAAAAAGATGGTTTTTTTTTTCATTAGCAATCAAGAAAATATTGAAAATCACCAAATTTTAAACAATTTTAAAATTCAAATATTTTTTTTCACCTATAAATGGAAAACAATTTTTTTTTCTAAATTCATTTGAATGCTTGAACTGAAAAATCCACAAAAAGCCGATTTAACAGCGGCCATTGGGCAATGGATAATCAATAAAACTGGAGAGAGTGAGAATTTTTTTTTTTCTTTTTACATGAGAGATTTAACTTTTGTGATATTCGCAATAATTTTTCAAAGTCTCTCAACTTTGTTTTCCCGTCAGTATCAATAAAAATCTCTAAAGCTCTCACCCACTCGTATTTTATTGATATATAAAAAAAAAAAAAAAAAAAATCATTGAAAGAGACGAAAGCTCAGAAAACTTTGACGTTACTCGACAGCTTTTACGCGTGTAGCTTGAAAAAGTTTAAGCTCCTGGAGAAGGAGTTTAAAACTTGCGTTCTGGAATTATATCTCATTTGCGTTTGAAATTGTCACAAGAATTTTTTTTATTTATTATATAAATTTTTTTTTTTTCGTTCGTCCAAAGTCACGATAGTGGATTGAACGAGTTTAGTTGAAGAAAATATGTAGCTGAAATTTTGAATGTATTCTGGAAAACAGTAGGGAAATATCATTCTTATATTAAATGTTATTCACTCGAAAATTGATAATAAACGATAAAATTTACTTTCTGTTACGAGTGTATATAAAGTATTTTATTTATTCACGAGTTCAGGCATACAAATAACTTTTACGATGAAGCCTGTGAAGATAATACGAGCTTTTTCCTCTACCTTCGTCTCGAGGGAACTATTATACAAGTGCGTTTTTTTTTTCCCAACCCTAATTGACAAGAAGACCCTTCTCGTATACACACTTTGTATACTAATATACATACACATCTATGTACGTAGAGAGATGCCAGAGTTTTTCACAGGCTTTCGTTTTGTGCCCATAAAGAGAGGTCCACACCGATCCTAAAAGTCTCTCCAAGCTTCTTCCATCATGTAAATTGCACCAATTTTCTCGCGAGACCTCTCGTTTTCTTATCCAACAATCTCGGCGAATCCTTCCAACTGAGTATATCCAGCCCTTTCTACCTCACGAGCTTAACTACGCGATGCCCAATGTGTATAATAAACACTTGACGATCTCGCATTCACAAAAAAAAAAATACCTCTCAATGTTGCTCTGGAAAAAAATACGAGGGCCCTGGGCGAGCTATATTTCTTACATAAAATCGTCGATCAGTGTGATGGATTTTCCAATTCATCATTGGATCATTTTTTTCTAAGCTTCAATAGTATAATATAATTTGGTGATGAATGATGAATGTATTTATTTATTTATTAATTTTACGTTTGTTGGAATAATTCTTTCATTTCTCCGACTCAATTGATTTTTCTTACCCCCTGGCGAGCTATATTTCTTACATAAAATCGTCGATCAGTGTGATGGATTTTCCAATTCATCATTGGATCATTTTTTTCTAAGCTTCAATAGTATTCTTTGCATTTTTTTGAAAAAATTATATAATCCATTTGGTGATGAATGATGAATGTATTTTTTTAAAATTAATTTTACGTTTGTTGGAATAATTTTTTCATTTCTCCGACTCCATTGATTTTTCTTACCCCCTGGCGAGCTATATATGGTGCAGAACATCGTCGATCAGTGTGATGAATTTTCCAATTCGTCATTGGATCGTTTTTTCTAAGCTTCAATAGTATTCTTTGTATTTTTTTGAAAAAATTATATAATCCATTTCGTGATGAATGATGAATGTATTTTTTTAAAATTAATTTTACGTTTGTTGGAATAATTTTTTCATTTCTCCGACTCCATTGATTTTTCTTACCCCCTGGGCGAGTTATATTTCTTACATAAAATCGTCGATCAGTGTGATGGATTTTCCAATTCATCATTGGGTCATGTGTGCGTTTGGATATCTTATGACGTAAGCTAGATAACCCTCGAGATTCTCTATTCAAGTTGCACGATGGCTTTGGTACGACCCTTTGTTCATAATTAGGGGTAGGGGTAAATGAAAAAGAGGGTCCAATGTCGAAACTCTATCGGGATAAAAGCCTGAGGATAAAAGATGAGGGTGTCTATGGCCAAGGAACTTGTCTCAATTTATCAGGATCCTGTAGAAACGACCTTGAATCTATTGAGTCAAACGTCTCTATAGTCCTGGCGAACCTAATCGGAAATAAATAATGATTTATGATTATTCACACAAAATTGCAAAATATATTTACATTTAAAAGCATAAAGAAGAATTTCCTGATTCAAAAATATTTTTTACATATGTGCCAAAATATTAGCTGGAAAAAAAATATATATATATATATTTAATTAAGAAAAAATTTCGCGTATACTCCCATGACATATATATATATATTTGGGATATATTCTCGATTTCTATGTAGACTCAATTTCTTCAGACTTAAAAAAAGAACGAATGTATACAATTAGGTATTGATGCTATTTCATGCTGTGCTACAAAGAGTTAATAATGATGATAGAGTTTAGTCCGAGACCATTTGGGACGACTGTCCGAGTTATCGATATTAACGGTTATACGTATACGAACAAAGCGAATCGACCGTGCAAAGCTCGTAAAATATTGATATTGATGGAAAAGTACTCGGATTTTTGCTGTGTGATTCACTAAAGCGTAGAAAGAGCGATATATATATATATATATGCCGTAAATGATAAATGAAATAGTGATGTGTCCGAACAATGTTGCAAGTGACGTACTCAGAGAAATAAGATATAGATATTATATCGTGATAGAAAAAGTAGAAAAAGAGATTTCATGAAATATTTATTTCTCAAAAAAAAAGATCGATTATTCGCCCTATGATGATTATTCATTATTTTTATTAATATTTTGGGGAATTCGTAATTTAAGTGCAAAAAATAACGAATGTATATTGATTGGTTAATTTATTAATGTATTTGGTAATTTACTCGTGAATTCGAATTCGGTTTTTTCCACTTCGATATATATATATATATTAATGTTCTCGTAAATTCGTGGAACTTTGAAAATTATTTCGGCATTGCAGGCAATCATCCCAGTATATAATTCTACCTGTTTAATTTACGATACGTTATCGCTGACAACTTTCATCGAGTTATCCAATAAATGCGCAATTTAGATGTAAATGATGATAATAACGGTATATCGATCGATCAAAAGCTCGCATATTGTCAAACAGCTTCAAATTCAACACTCTACCATTAGTATATTAATACAATCAGCATAATAATACAGTATTTGCAATTGGATAAAATTATTTCACCTTTTATACTGAAAAGTAAACAATTTTTTTTATTTTTTTTATTATCTCTCACACGAAATACAAGTTTACAGCAAATGTGAATTTTTAAGTCAAAGATCGAAGCGATCGAGTCAATACATCGCCAAGGAAAAATTGGAAAAATATGTTACTCGATAAATCTATCGAAAATTCTATTTTAAAAATTGGAAAAATGCTGGAAAATCTAGCTAGTGTCGAGTATAATTTTCTGCCCAACTGGGATTTCGATTCAATCAAATTGCACCCATATTGCGAATTCCATCAGAGGACGAACGAGTGTATAAAAAAAAAAAGTAATGTCCTTAGCTCTATATATGTATATATTTAACACATAAAAATACAGAAAAAAAAATGGCTGATAGAACTGAGAGAACTAGTCTGAGATCGAAGGACTTTTCCACTAGTGAACTGATGGAGAGTAGGGGAGATCCTTTTCGAGAGCTTTGACAAGGGGATCCAGCCAAGAGAATATTATTCTTTGTATAAACTGTGCATGGGTATAATTGAATCGAGCTGAAAATACATAGAAGAGCTTTTTCCGTACACATACGAGAATTACTATGAGATTAACTTTCTTAATTAAGTGGTACGAACGTTTTTGTTTTTTTCAATATTTTTATAATGTCAAAGGAAAATTAGGGAATGGGTTTAATTTTGTTTTTTTTTTTCGTCCATAGTTTTTTTAGTTGTAGTCGAATTTTTAGTAAATTTTGGATTTTTGTCAAAGCTCGAAACGACTGTGTTACATATATGAATTTTGATTTACCACCGACGAGAGGTGACAAAGTTTTTGCGTTAAAAAAAATTATGCAGTCTGGGACATACTCGAGTTTATATCCCACAGGATCGTTTATCATTGACGTATAACCGAGTGATAAAATAGCAATTGAAACATACTGCGGAAATTCCCTCGATGCCAAAAACTTTTCATGATGGTTGCCTGGACCGTCGTCACTATTTTGAAAAGACACGTGCTCGGGGGGTTGAAAAAAATTTACGTCTCATAAAACTTTATTTTTCACGCGTAGTAAAATAAAACGTTCCAACGTAACTTTGATAACAATTTTGGATCTGTAGATAGCATGTTTTTGATCGATAGAGGAAAAGACTTAATACTTTTTTTTCTTTCTTTTTTTCTTGCTACTTTTTTGTTCTCTCGAACGTAGAAATATCTTTAGTGCTCGAGGGGGTTTTTTTTTTCACCCTTCGGATCTGACCGAAAGCTCTCTTAAATCGCTCTCAGGATCTTTTCGCTGTGGCTGAATCCTCTCTGACATTGTAAGCACCCAAAATCGGTTTTGCCCCTCGTAACCCTCCAAGCCTCTTTTTGAGGTGCGACTGCCCAGTCCACTCTCTGTGGCAATATTACGAGATCGCGTGTGTGTATATACAGTTTTTTTTTTTTTTTATTACCTTTTCCTCCTTTTATTTTGTCTGCCATCCAATTTGAGCTGACCGTATACGAGAGAGAAAGAGAGATAGAGAGAGCGCGAATAATTCTCGGCGAAAATCTTATTTCGTCCTTGTCAAAACGACCGGGTGAAATGAGATAAGAAATAAAAGCGTCTGTCGTGTAAAAATACGTTTTTACCGGTTGCGATATTTTTGCAATTTATATGTATATACGAAGAACAGCTCGATTTTTAAAACCACTCCAATTTTATATGGACCTCGTAAGAACAAAAGGGGAATTTCAAAGGATCTCTCAAGGACTTTAAAGCTGCTCGAACATTTTGATTTTTTTTTTATATTGTCTTCAGGGTCGACGTAACTTTGAAAGGCTTTGAGTAGCTGCAACGTAGAAAATTGCGAATACAATAAAAATAAAAAGATGAAATTCAATGTGAAATTTTTTGAAAAATTATTCATGTGACCGAAAATTGAAATTAAAAAAAAAATTGACGACGTATTTTCAGCTCAATAAATTCCTCTAAAATTAATTTCAATTCCCAATTCTATAAAGAGAAATGTCGTTTCATTTACAAACCCTTTGTTGGGGATTAAAAGTTTTCATGGATCATTCAAGCCTCCCACGCTTTCGAAACACTTTTTTCAAAAGATCGACGATATATATATATATATATCGCGATTCTATTCAGACTAAGCCGCGAATGATTGGGTCTCGGGTAACCGCAATCTGGCTGGCACGATACAGTTTTGGCTGAAGCACAAAAAAAAAGAAAATCGACGAAAGAATCGTGCAGAGAAAAAAAGTATAAAAAGGTAGAAATCGACGAACCACAAAGCATGCGCCAGAAGTATAGAAAAAAAGTCGAGAGAGACAGGGATAGAGTATTTCGTATTTTTTTTATTTTTTCGTTCTTTCTAACTCACGCCCTTTCACCCTCTCAGCCACCATTTTTTTTCATCGTTTGCCGCGAATTTCTCGCTCTTGGTTTTTTTTTTCCCTGTCTATCCGTTCTCGCCCCTTATCATTCTTTGTGCTTGCAAGCTCGTGAGCGCCAGCACCGGTCGTTTGAAATGGGACGGCGATACAAATGTTCGTGCAAGCTGTTGATTTTCCCAGCCAGTATTTTCGTCGAGCCTATATTCAAACTATACACACACACATATGAGGATTTACATTGAGAAAAAAATATACATATAGATCGACGAATATCCATGCTTTTGTCGATCCTGGCCATTCGTCATCCACGAGAGGGCACTCCAAGGCTCAAATAAACTCCACTTTCAAGCTCAAAATGCAATTCGGTTTTGATTCAAGCGTGAATATGTATGTTAGCTATATATGGCAATTTTAAAACTCTCGTATGAAGGTTTAGCGATGGGAATGTCCCTAGAGTTTTGACCAACTTGGGCACTGTCAGAGACAAACGGGACAGAAAACTTTGTGACGAGCAAAAAATAAAGAAATATAGCGAAAGGGTGTATTTTATACGCAATATTTCGGGTATATCGACCCTTCGTCAACATTCTATTCGCATAGAATAATTTTCCTTAATAAATATACTAATTTAGTTGCAAAATTTTACCGTTTGGAAAATATGAGAACTGACAAGAAAATCTGTCGGCCATTATTTTAAATTAGTATTTTTTACATTTTACATTTTGATTATTTTAGTTCATCCCGATATTTTTTTAATTGAATGTGGAAACGTCCCTAGAGCTTTGACGAACTTGGGCACTGTCAGAGACAAACGGGACAGAAAACTTTGTGACGGGGAAAAAATAAAGAAATATAGCGAAAGGGTGTATTTTATACGCAATATTTCGGGTATATCGACCCTTCGTCAACATTCTATTCACATAGAATAATTTTCCTTAATAAATATACTAATTTAGTAGCAAAATTTTACCGTTTGGAAAATATGAGAACTGACAAGAAAATTTGATTATTTTAGTTCATCTCGATATTTTTTTAATCGAATGTGGAAACTTCCCTAGAGTTTTGACCAACTTGGGCACTGTCAGAGACAAACGGGACAGAAAACTTTGTGACGGGGAAAAAATAAAAAAATATAGCGAAAGGGTGTATTTTATACGCAATATTTCGGGTATATCGACCCTTCGTCAACATTCTATTCACATAGAATAATTTTCCATAATAAATATACTAATTTAGTTGCAAAATTTTACCGTTTGGAAAATATGAGAACTGACAAGAAAATCTGTCGGCCATAATTTTAAATTAGTATTTTTTACATTTCACATTTTGATTATTTTTTTAAATGATTAAAAATTGATCATTGCTTATTATTATTATCATCATTGTTGTTATTATTATTTATTATTACTAATATTATTAATTTATCAAATGAATGATAATAATAATGTTTAAAAATAAATTCAAGTATAAGAATTTTTCTTTCAAACAAAAAAAAAAGGAATCGCATTTCTCCGTAAATAAAAAAGGGCACATCGAAACTTCTCCATCAGCTCATTCGATTTTCTCTGGTTACTTAGGTGGATCTGGTCTCTCAGATCACCACATGGGTGTCGGAGCTTTTTTAACATTTCACTCGGCAAATCGAGACGGTTTTTGATACGATCGGGCTCGATCCCAAGTTCCAAGACTCTCTCACTAAAAGCTACACGTCATGTAAAAGCATGTGCAGAGACTGTAGAGACAGAGAGAGAGAGAGAGAGAGAGAGAGAGAGAGAGAGAGAGAGAGAGAGAGAGAGAGAGGGAGAGAGAGAATGAGATTTCGTCTAGACACATGAAATTCCTGTGCGTATTTTGACAAATTCCTCAATGATAAAAATATCCAAAAAATAGCATAGACTGGACCAGAGTTCACGAAAGGAGTATCGAGGCACACACAGACATCAGTCAATCTCCTTTTTTTTTTTCTCGAGATTTGAACCTTTTTCAACATGCCGGTGAATTAAAAATCCATGAAATGCTTTTCATTCTTGCCACACAAAAATGCTCAAAAGGGTCGAGACGTTTAGGCCATTTCTATATTAATAACAAAACGATTACCATGCTCGTTCGTTAATAATTTTTTTTTTTGCTCAATAAATAATTTCCCGAGAGAAAAGTGATTAGTAATAAGAGGAAACTTTCTGCTCATATTTATCAGCTGAAATAATAATCGACTGGACATTGATATGAAGAGTAATTATCTTGGGCAAACACACGTCGAAATATGCCCAGATGGATGTATTATAGATTTATATAGACTTTTGCGTGTTACTGCTTCGAGTTCGTTGGTAGTTTGTCGATGTCATTTTCGATATGTATTTGTTGAGGAGAAGTATATGTGTAACTCAACTCCCATATATATATATATATATATATATTCTATACATGAGGGCATGTTCGGTTTGAGCTTTCGCTATTGTACGGAAAAACTTGTCAAACTGTGGTGGGCAACGTATAATCAATATCCATCTATATACATTTGTATTTGTATATATATACATTTGTATATATATATATATATATATATATATACTTTGCGATATGTACAGTTATAGAGTAGATCGTAAAAACTTGGGGTGATAAACCTCGAGTGGTTCGCGATCGAACTTTGACCTTTCGTTATATGGAACTTGGTGGTTCACTTCCCATCACTCGAGTTATCCGTTCGTGCGACTATATTTTCAACATCCATGCACACATTATTACAATCCAACAATAGTTTGAGGACTTTTGATAAAATTCCATTGTCGGATTTTCACGAGACAAATTTTGAGACAAAAAAAAAGTCTCGAGAAAATTGAACGAGATGGAAAAAAAAGGTAAAAGAATGTCCAATAATAAAAAAGTTTATTCTCGTCAGTGACGAATTGTATTTTTTATTAAATTGGAATGTCCGAGCTATGAGAATTTGGAAGAAAAATGACATTGCGAGGCCTTGCTGAGACAAACGGAGCTGGAAAAAATTTAACTCTTTTCAGTCACAGCTGACCTTTAATTGCCCATCACGAATTTCGTCAATGGTACTGATGGAATTGAAAATATTGAGAAAATCGATTTAATTGGTAAACTAGCTCATTTTGTTTAATCAATTAACAGATGAGATCATTTTTTTTTCAACCAAACAAACAGACGAGCTATTTGGATTGATGATAAATTAATTTTTCTCATCTGAAAATGTCTCGAGACATTTGAACGAGATGTAAAAAAAAGGTAAAAGAATTTCCAATAAAAAAAAAGTTTATTCTCGTCAGTGACGAATTGTATTTTTTATTAAATTGGAATATCCGAGCTATGAGAATTTGGAAGAAAAATGACATTGCGAGGCCTTGCTGAGACAAACGGAGCTGGAAAAAATTTAACTCTTTTCAGTCACAGCTGACCTTTAATTGCCCATCATGGATTTCGTCAATGGCACTGATGGAATTGAAAATATTGAGAAAATCGATTTAATCGACAAAGCTCATTTTGTTTAATCAATTAACAGATTAGATCATTTTTTTTTCAACCAAAGAAACAGACGAGCTATTTGGATTGATGATAAATTAATTTTTCTCATCTGAAAATGTCTCGAGATATTTGAACGAAATGTAAAAAAAAAGGTAAAAGAATGTCCAATAAAAAAAAAGTTTATTCTCGTCAGTGACGAATTGTATTTTTTATTAAATTGGAATATCCGAGCTATGAGAATTTGGAATAAAAATGACATTGCGAGGCCTTGCTGAGACGAACGGAGCTGGGAAAAAATTTAACTCTTTTCAGTCACAGCTGACCTTTAATTGCCCATCATGGATTTCGTCAATGACACTGATGGAATTGAAAATATTGAGAAAATCGATTTAATCGACAAAGCTCATTTTGTTTAATCAATTAACAGATTAGATCATTTTTTTTTCAACCAAAGAAACAGACGAGCTATTTGGATTGATGATAAATTAATTTTTCTCATCTGAAAATATGTCTCGTATTGAATTTCACTGGAGAAATGTGTTCGAGTCTCTCGCGAAGGAATGAATCCTGGCATAACACACGAGGTCTTTTTAGTCTTTGGGGAAATTAGCAAGATGCTACAGAGTCAAAATGAAAGCACTCAACAATTAACTTATACGAGGTTATTTATTGTATTGTGTTGAAATATGGAAGGAAATATCTAGAATACATGAAATGAGAAATGAGTCACATACTATCCATGAGCCTGCTCGATAGGAGAGATTTAAGGTAAATTTACTGAAAACTCGAATTCTCGTTTTTTCGATTCCTTCGACGATATATATTTTTTTTCACACATGAACGGAAAGGCCTGTTTTGCCAACTGTAGAGAGGGAGGAAACATATTTTTTGCGGAAAGAATTTCCTCCCTAGGGCGGAAAGAATTTCCTCCCTTGCGGGAGAAGGGCGAGGCGAGCCCTCCGCCAGCCTCGTCTTTCCCCCCTCGCGGCTCGGGCATTTCCATAACCTCAGGAGGGTAAAGGTCGGCTCGGGCAAGCTTCGTGTTCGGAAGCAAAAACCTATTTTCCTCCCTAGATGCACAATATACTATTACGAGAGCAAGTAGACGCTCACGTATGTACCAAATGCCAGCATATGAAAATTTCCGATTGAGGGAATTTGGTGGAAAAAAAAAATCTTGGAAACTTTTCAATCGTCACACTTCGTTGGCTGAAAAAGCGTCATTCTTTCCACTGAATGTTTAGTTTTTTATTCGTTTCTTTTCCATTTTTTTTTTCAAATAGAGCCACTTGGACTCCCTGCAGACTCTGACTACGCAGGGACGGAAAAAAAACTTTTTTTTTCCACCTTTTTCCCTCTGGTTTTTTTACGATAACTCGATATGAGGGAGAGAGAGAGAGAGAGAGAGAGAGAGAGATCGGTGGCAAAAGAATTTGGACAAAAAAAAACCGATTATTTTCGTCCAAGGCTCAAGCAGTTTTATCCTCATTTCTTTTCTTCCCTTAGTATCATTGACTTTTTTTTTCATATCTTTCGAATAATGGCCGGCGTATCCAGCAAGAAATTTCCGATCGATCAGATTTGCCGGGCAGCGGGGGAGGGGTGGGGGGGGGGGGGGGGGAGGGGGTGGATATACAATAAGATCGCGATTATATGATCGTTTATAGGCGTTTCTCGCCTATATCAATTCACAGCCATATTGCTCGCTTACCCCTGTACGTTTTCGCGAATGCATACATGGAACCCCAAAAATCCCAATCGAGAAATTGATGAAAAAAAAAAAATCTGATCGAAAGGGCGATAAAATGTTCGAGAGCTTTTTTTTTATCTTGAGGAGTAATTTTTTTTATCAGTCACATTATACGCATTATCAACGCATATTTTATGATTTAATGTAGCAAAATGTGTTGCCTGTAAATTTTTATATTTCTTTATTTTTTCGTATTTATATTGTATTTAATCCGAAGAAGACTCTATGACGTAAAAATAAAATTTATTTTAGCATTAAAGGGGGAAATGAATTTTTTAAATCTCCATCGAAATTCATCAAAGCGTATATCGCTATATATATTTATATATATATATATATATATAGATATCGGTGAATTGCGAGGTACAAGAGAGCAGCTTTTCAGAGTTAATTCGAAAGATCGATCGCATCTCCTCATTTTAACTGAGCGATGTGGAGACTTTCTCAGAGAATAATCGAATCGATTTGATGGAATTTATACAAGTGGTGGATTTGAAATACGATACGCAAAGTGTGCTGAGGCTGAAGTGAAATTATATAGAGATGGAGCGACGAGGTGAGTGAGGTGGGGCAAGGGGTGACAATTTCTCAGCTGCAAAATTTACTCTCCCGATTCCGCGGGGATGGATTTTCTTGTGGATCGTCATGGAAAAGCGTGAGAGCTTTTATAAAATCGGGTCCATCGAGTTAAACGTCTCTCGATCTCTCGCAATATCTATGCAAATTCGAATAAAAAAAAATTCCATCTACGAATTTTGTACGATTCTCTGCCTTCGTATAAATTTATAAATGTATTTGGAACATATTTTTTCTCTCTGTATATATATATATATATCTCGACAGTCAATTGGAAAAGGTAAATGGAAACAGTTAATTCCCGGATTATAAAATTTGATGACATTTTCATCGGTAATTCACGTGTGTAAATTGAAAAAAAAAAAATCGCCATAACACACAAAAAAATTATTTATTTTTTAACAAGTTAATCTGTGATACGTATTAAAAATGGATCCAAAATTTCGAGATTCCTCGAGATCGTTGAATTAACCAAAGTTGGCTTTACACCGGCAATAAAATATTTTACCATATAGGCAAATTTAAAAATTTTACAAAGCTGTTTTCCTCTAATCTATGTGCACGTAGATAAAATTTCGAGTTCATATAAGCACGAAAATTTTGCTAACAAAAAATCGATAGATTTTATTTTCATGAGTTTCTCTTTCGTTTTTACGTTTTTATTTGTGTCGACAGGTGTGTCAGAGCTCGTAAAACTTGAGTAAAAATATAAAATTGAGCTCTCTCGTATATTTTTAATGAAGGCACGAAGCTTAATGAGAGCTTTTATGGTCTTATACAGGAGTGCCATAAATTATATCAGCTAAAATTTCCTGAAATAGGGTAGAGAAACTTTTTGATACAAAAAAAAAATTGTTTAACTTTAAATGAAAAAAAAGTAACTTTCCGAGTAAATTATTAAAAGCTTCGATGAGCTTTTGGGCAGTGCATCGTCAGACTGTTACAAGCAACTAATAATCTTTACGATGCTGCTTAGTTAAAGCGTGTATCAATGACGTTAAAGGGAATGGAGCCCTTTGAAACGATCGGAGCTTATTATGGGTCCGTCCATGTGTTTTGGCAGGGCGTCCCCATGGAGACGCCAACGACGTAGTCAATCTATACATGACGGTTTGATGCAGAAACTATCCGAAGCTATTCTAGACACACTCTTAAGACGTTCAAACGATCGAGCTCCATCTTGTCAGAGAAGAAGACAGAAGATCGTAAGATCAAGAAACACGTTTAGCATTCCGGAAATAGAATAAAAAATTATTCAATTTAAAATATAATTTTTAATGTATGACCAGTATAAATTGAAATTTATATGAGCTGAATATATATTTTCATATGATTTGTCAATAATTATCATTTGATAAGAAATGAAAAAATAAATAATTCACATGATTTATAGAATTATTTAATATAATAAAAATATGAAATTTTGCCTCAAATATTCTCTCTGTACGAAGATAAATATTTTTGGCTCGAATAGCAAATAATTTTGTAGCCTAGCAAAAATATTTATCAACACAGTGACAGTGACAGATATAATGAACAATAATTCGCTACGCCAGGAAATATTATTTGTTAAATTCGACGAAGCATTGATTTTTCTCTCGATTTTACTTTAAAATATTATTTGATATTTATTAGTTCGAATAGAAAATTTATTTGCTATCGAAGCAAACGAAAAATTATTTTCTAATCGAACAGAAAAATTTCACTCCCTGTATCTTTACCCAAAAAAATATTCATAGTCTTTATTATAATATCAGCGTTTTTTTAAATTATTATTTTAGACATTAAAGGAATAAATACGATGCGCGTTACGTGGCAAGTCGTAAAAATATTTTGAAATAAATATCATTAAAACTACGGTGAGAAAACATTGCAGCAACTTTATTTCATTTCCATCAGCTTTTTTACACTGACGAGAGTCAACCGGAAGTTGGTAAAAAATAATATCGAGGAGGAAAAAAAAGTCATCCACGTATGAAACGAACGGATTTCGTAAAATGCGAGCCAGCTGTTCACGCACGAAGGGTGATGTATAAATATATGTATACATTGTTTATAACAAGATTGTGTACATACAAGATGTTTTCTGTATATAGTAAAAAATATGTAACAGAGCTCAATGGGTATCATGTAATGGCGAATTTTCAGTGCACGGTTTTCACGACTTCCGGCCTTTGTCTTTTATTCGCTACTTCTCTCTCTCTCTCTCTTGATACGTTCACCCACCAGTCGGCGATTTTTTGTAAGATAGAAAGAGGATTCTCTCAGAATTCAGTAATTTCACGCTACGTGGAAACTCAACCCAAAGATAAAGAGTCGAGCAAAAGCATCAACGAGCCAGTACATCAGGGAGAGCTTTTTTTTTATATATGCACTCTTATATTTCCGTCCCTGCAAATTTTTCTTGCTCAACTTTCTCACATTTTTCGTTTGCTTCCCACGTTTATGATGTAGACACATTTTGCACGAAAAGTAATGATCTTATTTGCGTCTCTCGCTGGCGTAAATTGGTTTGGTAAATAGTACAAAAATATTAATAATTTTTTTTTTTTAAGAAATATTAAATAATTAAATAAATTGTATTTGAATTAAACTTTTTTTTTTCATTAAATCTCCATTTTCTCCATTTATGTAATAAATTTCTTTTTTTTCTGTGCTTTTTTCCGTCGTTGTCGTAGGTTATGATTTTTTTGCGGATGAACTAGATTTAAAATAATTTTTTAAATTTTCACGAGACGATCCGTCAGACACGAATATATAATACTCTTTTTTTTTTTTTTTACTAGGACACTTTTCTCTCGTTTATTTCATGCTAATCCATGGCTAACCCTCAAAATGAACAAGGGATGAAAATTTACATGTATATATACATGTTTATGTATAATATATATAAGGTGTATATAAAGCACCTGTATATAAAGTATACATTCCTATATTACTTTTTACATGAACCAAGTAAAATTGATAAGACTTTTTGGCATGAGGCCCTCACGAATTTAAAAGCTTTTCAAGCTCTCTCATAATATTGATATAAATTTTATCTACCGTCGTGAGAAATTTTCGTGTTAGCGAAAAGGAGCAACCATAAGACCCTCTCTGTAGTTCTTTTGAAAAAGATAAATAACTTTTTTTTGCAAATAAATCATCCGTCATAATTTGCTCGAGATCACGCACGAAGAGCTTACAAATTTTCACTGTGTCCAGGAGCTCAACGAATCTCGGGGAATAATCTGATTTTCACTGTACAGAATATGAGAGGAAAATTTAAACGAAGATTAAATCAGAGATTAAATCACGCCCAAGCGTGATATTATTACTTGAGAGGAGCGATGCGATAAAAAATCGTTTCATTATTGTACATATAAAATTTTATTTGAGTAAATTAAATTTATTCGAATTTTGCAAAAATTTATTCACACAAAAATTATTTTGAGTGAATAAAAATTTTAAGCGAGAATTAACTAAAATTTTAGTACGTTAAAAAAAAAAAATCTTTGTTCAAGCAAATTAATTTTCATGCGTATACGAGGATGTGAATAAATTGTTTCTGATATATATTTTATTATATACAGTCCTGTCGAAATTTTTTTCGACGTAGCCAGAGCATCCAGCATTTTCTCCGGAAACTTTTCGACGAGAGTGTATGGATGCTCAGCACAAGGTGGATCGTTTTCTTTTTTTTTTTTTTCCTTTCCGGAACTGAGAGGATAAAGGACAAAGTCAACAGGAAAAAGAAAAGAAAAAAAAAGTGCTGCGTCGTGATCTCAACGCCTACATAGGTGTTATGGGTATATAGACGATTGTATATATATATATATATGTATAAGAAATAAAAGGTCTGCAAGAAGTTAATATATGTGCGAGAGCCCTTTTTTTGGAGGGCAGGAAGAAAACCTTCGCTTCCTTCATCGACAGTCTTACTCCTAATGGGGGGAAAAAACTGAAGCTCTCTCCCTCTCTCATTGGCCATTGACCGTAATTGAGACTCGTAATTAACAAGAGCTCGGGCGCTTCTGGGACCTTAAAGCCTTCTCGTTGAGATCCTTAATATACACCATTTCGTCTATACCAATGCATATATATATATATATATATATATATATATATATATATATTATCCCCTGTCTGCTCGGAGCTCGAAAGGCAGAAAGCTCCGTAATTTTGGGGTTTGGTCGAAACGATCTTTTTCCTCCCCCTTATTTTTGCTGGGGTGGAAAAAAAAAAAATCGTGGAAAAATGGCAGAATCCATTATTATGGTACTTGATTTATTACCAATATTAGGAAAAAAGATGAACGATTACATGCTATATATAATACACAGGGTAAGAGAAATATAACGCGAGGCTAGAATCCATTTTTCTTCAAGATAGAGTTGAAGACATGGACGAAAAAAAATTGATTCGATTCATTTGAAAATCCAGCATGTGTTTCATATAATATTTAATTAATTTTAATCTAAACAAATTTTATCGTATCTGAATTTAAAAACGAGTGGATTTAAGTTTAAAAAGACTCTTGAGAGCTTCCTGAATATTATAAAATCGAGTGTTTTCGTATATTCAAATCGGCTCACGTACAGCCTCGTCGGTTATAAACCCCGACCTATATTTTCTTGCTTTTATCGCTTCTCATGATATTCGGCACACGTAAACCATATTTTCATAATCGTGGAATAAAACGTACACGTGTTACATGAGGTTATATACTTGTCCAGATTTTCCAGAAGAAAAACATCCCTTTTGTTCTTTTGTTATTTTTAGCGTAGCATATAAACTGAGTACGTCGAGCCAATCGAAAGTTTTTCGACAAAATTTTTATGGATGTTCAGAACTCCCTATTTAAAAATCGAATTCATTTTTCGATGACACAAAATATTTTTTAGTCATTAACTTCACCCTGTTCTCCGTTATACACGTATACAGGTGATCAAAGGGCAAAGGTGATGATTAATAAAAATTCCGTGTCATCCAAAAATAAAATCATTTTTATTTTTATTTTTTAACTTAAAAAATTCTTTTTAAAAATAATATTTTACCGAAGAATAATTTCTCTTTTAGAGCAAAATATGAGAAATAGAAGCAAAACTTCATCCCCTAATATAAAATTTTTCGAGATTAAAAATATCATTCATATTGAGATTAAAATTTTTTTTTAACGTTTCATTATGGACTTTATCGTCTTGACGTCCAGATGGGGTCTCAAGATTGACCGAACTTTGGGTCAATGTTCCGTGCCAGGTCTTCAATCTTGGCCCAAAATTTATCACTCCCTTTATATATAAGCCCAGTAGTAATATCAACGTGTTAACATCGACAGAACATGGGGTAGGCAATTTCTTGAAACATCCCAATCTCTCGAAAATTGGTTACCACGGTCTTAAGACCGTGCTGGTGACCCAGCGTTATGGCAAAAAATTTCGCAACGCTAAAAAAATATCGTTGACGAGATTACAATGAGAAAATTCTCATTTTTCACAAAAAATCGCTGGTAATTGTTACTTTTTCTTGGGGTCTTGGATAAACGAGGCCTCTACTGACACATTAAAGTCAAAGGCTGGTCGCATGCGATTGGATAACGTCGAATTGAAAAATTTGGCATATATATATCTATATAATTATTATAATAATAATTATATATATATATATCCATGCATGTGTGAAAAGGCTTAGGGCTTAGGGCTTAGGGTTGATCCGCTCAGCATCGCTCAAAATAGCAACAGACGATTCATAAAAAAAAGCTCACTCATTGCAGCCATAAAATGACTGACATTTCATAACGATGAAAAGAGCTTTTTTTAAACGATTTATAATCCACAATCGTCCGATTAGGTGAACAGCCCTAAATGGCGAAAGTACTAACGAGGTAAATGGTAAAGTTTTAACGAGGGTTAGCGAGAAACCGTGTGCTTTAAATTGCAAAAAAATAAAGAAACAACAAACTACACACTCTGAAACAACTGAGTGTGGTCAGCAAAAGTTGGCTTGGTAACGAATGAAAAAAAAAAAAAAAAAACTACTTGAAAGTTTGGATATTTTTTCCATCTCAAACACGAAGCCGAGAGAATCAGCGCGGCTACAAACTCCCGAAACTCGCTCTTTTGAAGCTTTTAGCGATCTTGGCTCTCTGAACTCGTCAGCTTTTACGTTTTTCGGCTCTTATCGTGCGACTCCCTTCAAGCACCGCCATTTGGCTTTTGCTTCTCGCGAAACTGCACGAGGCATGGAGAGCCAAAAAAAAAAAAAACTTTTCCTTCGACCCTCCCTCGTTGAGAAGTTGCGATATATATATATATATATATATAGTAAATGTCACTTCCTGGGATAAATCGAATCGAGTCTATCGAGGGTGAGAGAGAAGGAGAGGAGAGAAAAAATTCTTCAATCTCTCGGCCCACCCTCTTGTTTATGGGCCATTGAAAAAAGTTTCTCTATCATATGTACACTATTTGATGGCCACTTTTCCACGGCACATTTTGGGGAAAAATGGGAATAAAAAGCTTTCCTCGAGGCTCTGGAAATACGATGAGAAAAATATATACAAAAAATATATAGATTGTGTACATAATGTTTTATGCATTTCGTGTCGCGTCCGGTGTTAATGCCGGATAATATATATATAAAGATATTTTTACGTATATCGAACATTTTATAGTTCCTTGACGTTGCAAGCTGATGATAAAGACCAGCTGCTATTAGACGTTATTTTTTTTCGCCTTTTCTTCACAAGGTACATTTTTTTATTTCATTGTCATAAACTTTATATTTTATCGAATGGATTTTATAGCATCAACATAATGCTCGGAATGATTTTTTTGCAGACGGTCATTTGACGATAAATGGATATAAATTGGAGTCCACATACATGTCGACGTGAGAAATATATTATTCGATATAGGATATTTCAACTGAGTTTATTTTTACTACTTCGTGCCAAATCGATTCGTCTAGTGTGTGCGTGTGTGTGTGTGTGTGTGTGTACTTTATCTTCTTCTGTTTCGTTTGACGTGACAGATAACAAGCGTGCTACAGTCCAAACCATTCACATAGCCCAGTATTTCGTAAACGTGTGCACATCACCAAGAAAGAGCGACGAGAAAAGCATGTGGGATCGATAAACATGCGCTAAAAGACGAGGGACAAATTGAAGAATACTCTCAGACTTGATGGGAAGTCTTTTTCTCCAGAAATTCTCGTGGCTATTTTACTTTTATCGTCTCGTTTATTTTTTATTTATTTTTTAATGGAGACAGAAAATTAGATTTTTTTTGTTGCCTCTCAGCAGAAAGTTCAATTTTTACTGATTTTACTTTTACAATAATTATGTGAAAAATTGTGTAAGAAGTGTGCTGATGGTGATCGTCGTTAAAATCGATGAGGATTCGGCGCGAACTTTTGAAAATATCGATAACTCGTTGTAAAATATCGATTAGTCGATTAGTTCGAAAATTATATGTAAAATTGATCTGGACTCGGGGGAACTTGTGAAAAAATCGATTATCCAAGTCACGTGAAATATATATTTATATGTATACATGCATATGTAGGTCATAACACATACATTTATATGTATACATACATATAAATTGAGGCATAAAAAAGAAAAAAAATTATAAGACTTAAGTAAATAGCTGCATGCACGAGTTTTGATACACATAGTTTGTTGGTTATTAAAACTCGCGATGAATGATATCGAATGAAAAATCTGACGGAAGTTCAGTAAATAGCTGCATGCATGTGAAATATGCAAACACCTTTATGATATAACTATATTGTACGACACGGCTACAGTATGATACGACTTGTATGATAAATTATATGGAAAAGGAGCGCGAGAGGAGGAGAATGTGAGCTTTTGTAAATTGTAACGTATAATTGTAGCTCGATTGTTATCGCGCGTGCAATTTTCGTACAATTCTTGATGCCAGCCCAGCTCTATATACCACTTTGTACGTCGTTAAACAAGCAATGTATGGACATATATACATTTTATATATATATACATTATATATATATATAAATATATATATATATAAATATATATATATAAATATATACATATATATATATATATATATATATATATATATATATGTATATGTAATATGGGACGTTTCGATTCGCGAAACTGTCCAGATGTGTGCTGTAAACCGCGAGGGTTAAAAATCCGTGCGCCGAAGCTGCCCTATATATTATATACAACGTTGCCCCATCGGCCCATCACATACACACATAGACAAGGGTTCGCTTTCCGAGCGCTCTCTCAGTAACATCGGAGCCGTGAATGGGGTAGCTGGTCGTGTTTCACTCTCGCTGCTACAGCATTTCTCACCCCTTTATACTCGTGCTTTGTCTCTCTATCTTCTCTCTTTTTATTTTTCTTTCTCTCTCTCTCTCTCTCTCTCGATCTCTTTATCGCTCTATCTCTATCTCGTTAATTAATATACCCACGAGATCGAGCTAGTCTGATCCATAAATAAATTGCAATTAATTACAATCGGTGCTTTTACCATACAATTTTTTTTTTTTTTTTTAAGACTTATTCCGAATTTACGATATGTAGTTCGATATTTCGGGAGAATCATTTTGTGCAGCGGGTGGAAAAAATAAGGGTGCGACGGGGTATAGGATACCCCGCCGTGTAGCTTGAACTGCGGATATGGACAATGAAGATGCCCGAATTTCATGATAACGCGATACGGTGAGTTTATCTTCTTTTTGACGAAGGGATTATCTCGTTTCCGGAAAATGGAAGAGCTTATTTAGTCAGATGCATAGACGTTTGAATGTAAATAAAAATAATGATAATAATTCTTGTATAAGAGAGAAAAAAAAAATCGGCGAAAGGAATTTTAATTGTATCATTAACTAATAATATTTTTTCTCCACTATTATTTATTGCGATGATAATAATAATGATGATAATAAATCCAGTTATAAATATAAGAGTTTGTGGAAAAAGTATTTACGTTTGTTATGAAATTTTTATTATTATTTGATAAAAATAGTAAATTTGGGATTTTTGGGGTGAATATTGTTGCACATGCAAAGCGTGCGTGTTGATTCAGTTAAATAAATAATACGATGAACTATGTTGAAGCTTTCGAGCTTTTTGTTGATAAAAATCACTCTAAACTCTACTATTATTTATTGAAATGATAATAATAATGATGACAATAAATCCAGTTATAAATATGAGTTTGTGGAAAATGTATTTACGTTTGTTATGAAAAATTTATTATTTTTTGATAAAAATAGTAAATTTGCACATGCAGAGCGTGCGTGTTGATTCAGTTAAATGAATAATACGATCAACTATGTTGAAGCTTTCGAGCTTTTTGTTGATGTTTGCCAGTGTTTCCATATGATACACCGAGACCTGCTCGTGAATTTCTGAAATTTACGAAACGTGAGATTTACGAGACGGGCGCAAAGTGGATTGCTCAAAAGGTAAATCCAGGCAATGGCTTATATTATATACATCTGGCATTTATTTTTATTTTTTATACTTGGAAAAATGAAAAGCCGTTTCCTTCACCTCTAGATCGTCTGGCAACGTACAAAAAAAAATTTTAGAAAAGCTTTTTCCGGCGCTTTCGGATATAAAACTGTGCTTAGACCCTATGAGCTGGATTACGTTGCATCTGGAATGCTCTCAGCAGTAGATTCAGTATCAAAACACGAGAGAGAGAGAGAGAGAGCTTTTATCAGGTGAAAAAATATTTTTTTTTTTGCAGTCATGATTAGCAATTCTCTGTGATGAAATATATATTTAAAAAAATATAAGATCAGCAAAAAGTAAATCATAGTAGTTTTTTTCACCTTGATGTATTTTATTCATTTTTATTCATTAAGTATTTTTAATTTCACTTTTATTACTACTAGAGGTTGTTTTTACCTTGCCCACTTGCAGTGGCAAGTAATTTCTTCTTTTGCTTTATACAAATATTCAGATGTCTACATTTCTGGATTTTTCGGAGGATTCTTCAGAATTTATTATTATTATTGTCATTATTATTACTACTAGTATTATTATTATTATTATTATTATTACTATCATTATTATTATGTTACATATGTTTTTTAAACTTTTTTAGGAGAACTCCCAGTTCAATCTGTACCTTGAAAGGATTCCAATAAACTTATAACTTTTTCCATGCAAGATGCATCTGGTATCTGATATATAATACTTCGAGCAATTTTCCCAGCCGTTGCCTCAGTATGACGTATATAAATGTCCGGTTGATGAAACTTTGAAAATGTCATATTACATCGAGCAAGCTTATCATGCCTCCATCTTGCTCTATCTCACAAAGTTCCCCACACTCAGGCCCATTTATCTGTCCGTGGACATCACCAGTCGTGAGACGGACAGATGCACTTTATGAAAAATTTAATATTCCCCAGAGGAACTAAAAACTTGGTCAATTTTATTTTGCACTTTTTCTCCATTTATACATCAGTTGAAAACTTTTTCAGCTTCGTGATTCATTCGAGTAATTGTGAAAATGATTTCATAGCCTCGAAGCTTTTAGTTACTTAACAATTTTCTTTCAGTGTTTACGATTTTTTTTCATCATGATAATAATGATTAATATTATTTGAGACGTCTTAAAGATTTCACTACGTTGGCAAGGATTCTTTTTTATTTCTTTGCAAAAAGAACAAAAAAAATCATTACCCCAAAAGTTAATCAGTTATGGAATTTTAAGATTCTTGGTCTGGTATGAAATTAGATTTTCTGATTAGCTCGCTAAAGGTAGAAAAATTGTAATTGTAAAAATTGTAATGGTTTTTTTTTTAAATTTTTTATTAAAAATAATCGACGTATTTCTTATTTTGAAATTGGGAAAAAATATATTTTATTTTATTCAGGCCAATGTTTTTTTTCGTTCTGGCCAGCTGTTGGAATTTTTTTTTTTTACTCTGAGAATATAAAATTCGACGTAGTTACGAGAGATATAAAAGTCTGACACCAGCCGTTGAAAAAGGATCCGATTACACTATATCTGTGGGTCTCGCCTAAGCTTTTTCCTTTTTCCTTATAAGCGAGAAAAAAAAAAAAATTCTTGATCAAATAATTAAGTATCAATTTTGTTTGTCCATTATTTCATCACATTGCCCATTGACTGACTTTTCACTCATTTTGTAATCGCAAACAATTAAAAAAAAAAAATTATAATATTGACGTTAATATTCATGATGGAAAAATTGGTGTTTTAATGAAGGAGAGATTGAATGTCTATCGAATTATTGATAAAATCATACACGTATGAGTGATCATCCGAGGCTGATCAAGCACGAATAGGTCGACAGAGTCTCTTTTCTCCTCCGATTCCTTGAGCTTTATTATGACACGTACGGTAACGAGCTTGGCTGTAGCTGCTTAATTCATGACCGTGAATGGGTATTTAATGAGTTCATTACAAATAATTAGTTCCTCCATATTTATTTATTTACAATTCTTTACAATTCGTTTTTAAAAAGTTCGAACTTTACATTTTCAAGGTTACGTTTTTTTTTTAACGATATTTTTATGAAACAATCGTGTCGAAGGGCGTGAGCGATATTTGTTCAAATCCCACAAACAGAATTTCATCTGGAATTTTCCGATTGCCTACCGAATCTCTCTCTATATATATGTATATATGTGTATGTGTATGTATATCTATAGCCGTCTGCAATTCCACCCTTATATCCGGCGTCTCTTTGAACCACCTGCGCACTTGGGGGAAAGAAATCAATGCTCGTGTTGTACGTAAAACGACCAAAGAGGCAACATGTCATTTTCCTGTGCCACAATCGTGTCATTCGTATCGTTAAACGTGTTGGCATTTGTGGACTTATTTAGATTTATTTTGTTGAAAAAAAATAATAATTTTCATGTTTTTCTGCATGAACAGGGAAAGGAGAAAAAAATAGACAACCAAAATATTTCTACTCATAAAATCGATGATTATAGAGTTAAAGTCACATTTGATATTTGTGAATTTTCGAAAGAACAAAATCTATGTATATCCTTATAGGAAATTTGAGAATAATTTAGGAATATTTATAAGAAATATTAATTTCCTGGTGGTCCATTTTACCTTTTTAGACGAAAAATGATAAAAAATATATTGAGCTTAAAAAATTTATTCCAATAAATAAAATTTCATATTTTATAAAGAATAATTTATAAAGAAAATAAATTTAAATTAAACAAAGTAGAATGTCACGAAGGTATGAAATCTTAAAAAAAAAAAAACGATGGGTTTGTATAACTGAGAAAGTAAAAGTTACTTTCCTCAAGCCAAAAAAATCAGACAATTGCCAATTAAAACAAACATGAAATTTTTTCGAGAGAGAGAGAGAGAGAGAGCATTTGCTAGTTTTTCTTGTTGTACACACGACTTATATTATAAAATAAAAACTTTATTTCACCAATTTATACCGCGATAAAATGGCCAAGTATAGGTAAAGGAGAAGAAGAGAATTTAAGGAGGTGATAAAAAAAAAAAAAAAAAAAACATTCTAACCCACTTGAGGGAAAAGAGGGGATGAAGAAAAAGAGAGAAACTCGGAGAGTTACATTCAAAGAAAAGCTAACTGTAACGAGTAAAGTGCGGATGTGGTGCATCAGCATTGCTCGTGAACGTTTGAAAGCTTTACTGATGTGCTGTTATTTTTTTTTTTTTTTTCGTCTCTCGACCGTGATTTCTTCATCGTGATGTATACGTTAGTTTCAACGTGACTTTGTCTCTGTATTTTCGTCGCACTGACGAAGGGCTCGTGAGAAAATCTTTTCTCTCTCTCTCTCTCTCTCTCTCTCTCTCTCTTTCGTTTTGGATCATCAGAGCGTGGCCCTTCAAACTTGCCTTGTCAGAATGAAACTAGGAATCCAACGAAGGATACTTCTATGTATATATATATATATATATAAAGCTCTTATGCGGAAGAATATCGCAAAGTAACTGGGACGTGGCGTTAGGGTTGAGCTCGTTACGCCTGCGGTCAGGTAGGTAATATCCGGCATTTTCTACTTCTCGCGTGCAGACTCTCTGAGACGACCGTAACTACTGAAAAGAGAGTGAGTGAGTGAGTGAGTGAGTGAGTGAGAGGGAGAGAGAGAGAGAGAGAGAGAGAGAGAGAGAGAGAGAGAGAGAGAGAGAGAGAGAGAGAGCAAGAGAGAGGGAGAGGAAGAGAGTAAGAGAGAGGGAGAAGAAGAGAGTAAGAGAGAGAGAGAGGCCTGGTTTATATACAGGCCATCCGGGTTAACGTCGTGCAAACTTGCAAAGTCTACGGTTGCCCCCGATGAAGAATCGATTCTGGGGCCGTTGGTCGCTCCGTTACCTGCATACGTAGATAGAGGGGTATATATATATATATATATATATATATATATATATATATATATATACAAATATAGTAGCTTGTACTCGACAACTACACTATGCCACACGGGTCAACATACGTATACGTATGCAAGGGCGATCTCTACACCTCTATGAATCACGATGTGTCGCGACCCCTCGAGTGATCTATTTGAAACGATTTTACTCCTTGTACATGCACGATCTGTGCTAATATCTACATCGATTTTGAGAAGCCATTTTATTCCTGATGTTTGACGTAATTTTATATTTCCGGCCATTTTTTTTATTACATTAATTAATTCATGACTTATTTAATTATATTTATTTATTTATAAATATATAATATGGATCTCCCATATATATATATATATATATTGTAGCTTGTACTCGAACAACTACACTATGCCACACGGGTCAACATACGTATACGTATGCAAGGGCGATCTCTATACCTCTATGAATCACGATGTGTCGCGACCCCTCGAGTGATCTATTTGAAACGATTTTACTCCTTGTACATGCACGATCTGTGCTAATATCTACATCGATTTTAAGAAGCCATTTTATTCCTGATGTTTGACGTAATTTTATATTTCCGGCCATTTTTTTTATTACATTAATTAATTCATGACTTATTTAATTATATTTATTTATTTATAAATATATAATATGGATCTCCCATATATATATATATATATATTGTAGCTTGTACTCGAACAACTACACTATGCCACACGGGTCAACATACGTATACGTATGCAAGGGCGATCTCTATACCTCTATGAATCACGATGTGTCGCGACCCCTCGAGTGATCTATTTGAAACGATTTTACTCCTTGTACATGCACGATCTGTGCTAATATCTACATCGATTTTAAGAAGCCATTTTATTCCTGATGTTTAACGTAATTTTATATTTCCGGCCATTTTTTTTATTACATTAATTAATTCATGACTTATTTAATTATATTTATTTATTTATAAATATATAATATGGATCTCCCATATATATATATACAAATATAGTAGCTTGTACTCGACAACTACACTACTCCACACGGGTCAACATACGTATACGTATGCAAGGGCGATCTCTACACCTCTATGAATCACGATGTGTCGCGACCCCTCGAGTGATCTATTTGAAACGATTTTACTCCTTGTACATGCTACGATCTGTGCTAATATCTACATCGATTTTGAGAAGCCATTTTATTCCTGATGTTTAACGTAATTTTATATTTTCGGCCATTTTTTTTATTACATTAATTAATTCATGACTTATTTAATTACATTTACTTATTTATGTTTTATTTTTTTCGAAAAACTTATGTAAAATAAATAACCGACGAACACTGGAAAAACTCCGAAGTTCATTTTTGCAATGATATGCACTGATGGAATTTCGATTAGAATTGAAGAATCTCATTTGATACGATTTTTGGATGTCAAACGATTTTTGGTGCATTGACGTGATTATGACACGTGAATTCGTTTTTTTTTCCAAATATATCGCTTACAATATCTGTGCGAGTTTTTTTTATATATTCGAGCTCACACGAGCATCATAGAAACTTCATTCGTCGTTTGCAGAATCCTCCATATATATCCAAGAGAGCTCGCCATATGCGACAGAAGTTTCAAAGGATGAAACGTTAAATAATATGCGAGTGCACGAGAAACTTGAAAGTATATATTTTGAAATGAACGAATATGTATAAAATAAATAAAAATAAACGTAAAAGGATTTTACAAACATGAGAGAAAAATCTTTGAAATATCTCCATATTTTACGAGAAAATATATATATCAACATTATTACATATCAACGTTACTCTCATCAAGATGTATATTTGTGTATCTTGGTGATACACAAATATAGTATCGCCAAGATACTAATGAGAAATCATAATAAATTGGACTAAAAATGATATAGAAACTGCTTTTTTACACTTCTTGTTACTCGCATTTATATTATATTATTATTTATATTATATATATTATATATTATATTATTATTTATATTATATATATTATATATTATATTATTATTTATATTATTTCTGGCAAGATTGAGTAGGAAAATTTTCGGCGTCTGCTGGAAAAATTACAAAAGCTCTTTATATGACTCTATAGGGGTGGTGATCGCTGAAGTTTACAATTTGTGTAGGAAAACTGCAGCAAGGAAAAACTACTGTGGAAAAGACGACGTTTTTATTGCTGAATAATTTAAATTTATTGTCAGCATTTCCGTGTACACGTTTGTGGTTTTTTGTATGTGTGCGTGTGTGTGTATATATTGCCTCAAATCCTCCAGTTTTCGCTTTTGGGAGATCTCTCTCTCTCTCTTGTTTTTTCTCGGTCATTTAATGTTCGTACATCCTCGTACGAAACCCGGTAAATAATCCACTTTTACGCGACCGTCCAGTTAACGTGTTTTTCACGCTGTTGGAGTCATTCTGTGTTCGGTTCGGAGGGAAAAGTACGAAAAATTTACAGCCTGTGCGAAAAAAATACGGGGTAAAGTGGATGAGGAGAAAAAATAGCGTCGTGAAAAGAACCAAATGAGTGAAATTCAACCGGATATTGAGCTTCTGAAAGCAGAGATTGCTTGTGGTGAACGACGTCAGCATTTGATAGCCACTTTTTTTTATAGACAGCCGAGGGTTTTGTTCGGAATTTTCGTAAAAGTGTGAAAAATCCACGCGATATTAATAGATTATTCGAGGCTATTTCAATAAATTTTACCGAAACGAACGCCAATAAAAAAAAAAAATGCAACATTTAGACGAAAGGAAAAAAAACATTACGATTTTTTTTTTCATAATCACGAGCTGTATATATTTATTTTTCTCAGAATAATTATTCTGAATTAATTCGTTGGAAAATGATAGGAAGCGAAAACTTACCGATTTAATTTTGTCTTTTGTTTTATTTTAATCAACGTGGTAAAAAAAAAAAAAAAAATAGGAATAAGGTAACACATTTCTGCAGGATCCAATAATCTCAAGCTGGTATGGATGTCGCGAGGACAAAAATGTAATTTCATCCAGCTGTACTGGAGCCACGAGAGCAAATGGACCAGCGATTGGTTGGTAATTGGATGCGGGGGAACTTAAATGCTGCCTATAGTGCGAAATCGAACCAACCGACATATTGCCATCGGATAATTGACCCGATGAGCTCCGTCGTGAAGAGGATCGATACATATCCTCTTCACAATCGAACCCCAACACCATTTCCGGGTAACCATTTTTTTTTTTTTTTTTTTTATATCCCAGAGTACGAGATGATTAATGACCGTATTCTGACCACAGGCATTGGTCAGGTTTCCTTCCGCAATCGATCTCATTGACACGATTGATTCGTGGAATTTTAGTTCGCGTGTGAGTCATCGACCCTCGTACACGCGCCAAAATGATTTTTTATTCGAACAGAGAGATTAATCATTCACTCAAATATCAGCCATAGAGTGCATAAAAAATGAAAATAAAATAGTATCGACACGTGATCTATCAAATATATCATTTCTGTTTGTAAAAGATTTTTTTTTTTACGTTTTTACTCTGGATAGATGTGGTGATTACATTAAAAAATGTGTGGGCGAATTGTGTTAAAATAAAATTCAATAGGCTGTCAAAAATAAATTGAAAATATATTCTACTAAATTTTCATTTGTGCCAGTGAAATTTCTTCACACTTTTACAAAATAAAATCCATTCATTTAGATTGAATTTTCGTCGATTGACCATGAATTGAACGCGAATAACCCGAGGCAGAATTCGTTAGTGATGAATAACGAAAAAAATCACTGAAACATTTTTATGTCAAAATAAATATCGTGAAAAAAATTAAAAAAAAAACTTTTACACTAATATTTTCATCGCTATAATGAATGTCAATTTTTTATCATCATGAAAATTTGTAATTATTTTATGAAAAAATTATTTTAGTACTTTTTTACAGCAAGTGAATCAGGTCAAACAGCTTATTCCGATGTTTTTTTTTCTGGTCGCAAATTCAAATGAAAAATATAGTCAGTTAGATGTGAAAATATCGTTTTACATTTTTTTCACAGTAGATCAGAGCTCAAAATGGTCGATCTGCCACTCGAAATGGCTGCTAGAATCGTCCAGCCTTATTTTGCTCTGGTAGGGAAATAAAAGGCTCTTTTGTCTCGAGAATTTATTGCTCGTAATTTGACCCACGAGTCGCGGATAAGGAAAGAATAACGAGCCACCCTTTATATTCGGACCCTTATTTTCGTTATTTTCTATCAACCCCATGGCTTATTATTAAACGAAATTTCGGCAGCACATGTGTATTAATTTATCGGCGAGAAAATCGCTAGTCTGTGCAAATAATCACGTGTACAATTTTGACAAACGAGCCTCATGAAGATTTTAATTTTATTAAGTATTTCAACGGAAAACGTTTGCTTAAAGGATTAAATTTTGTGATAAAACTTGGAAAATACGCGTATTTATAAATTGGTGGAATCATCAGAGCTGAAAATATGATAAGCAAAAAATAGGGGAGGAAATATATAATCGAATCTCTTGTCATTTTATCGAGTAAAAAGACTTTTTATTTGTTTGGATTATCAAATGAAAATTTCCAAAGCAAAAATCTTTGTATGTGTGCTATAACGAGCATAAAAATTAAAAAATGATGTGAAAAAAAATCCCATTTTTTTTTTAGTTCACAGAAAAAAATGGCGTGTCATCGTTTGGCTGTTTTTTTTTTCTTCCTACTTTTATAATCCTCGTGAGGTATTATCAAGAGTTGTAAAACGAGTGAATACAGATTTTCCCGACAGAGAGGAGAAAAAACATAAAGAGAATAACATACATCGTTGATAGTTTTATTCGCTTTTCCGATATAACAAAAGAAAACTCGATGAACCGTAAAGGATGGTATGTATGATTGTAAAAAAAAATATGTCAGTGGAATATTGTTTGAAAAAAAGTATATTTTCTTCGTGCATGGAACACACAAAGTACTTCAACCAGATCCAATTGGAAGTGCCGTGTAGAGCTTTTGCAGAGAAGGCTTTCGCGTTAAGCTCTGGCTCGGAGGATCGTACTCGCCATAGTTTGGAAATGTCAGGGCAAATTGAGCGTTTGCCAGAGGCTGAAGTAGAAACGGTCGGTGAACGTTATACTGGCAACATTCTATGCGCCCACATATTCTCCCCCTCTCGTGCATTCTATGTCTCTTTCTCTCGTTGGTTAATTGAGTAACGAGCGAAACGTTGCCTTTCAAAGACCGACTGGTACACATGCCATATCATGAAAACAAAGCTGCTGCATTTGCACCATTAAATACAGAATACAAGAGAACTGACAAACACACACGTATCTCGTCATTATCAAACTTCACTCTTTCGGTCAATAGTGATAAAAATTACTGATATTTCAACAGAAAATAAATTAAAAATTACTTTTTTTATATTTTATTTGACGAGATAATTAACGATAATTATCGTGAGAAGATTCTGACGAATTTCCAAAAATCATGCATAATAATTATTATTTTTAATGTGATGAAATTTTATGATGTGAGTGAAAAACTTTACGATGTAGTTAAATACAGAACAAAAGAACATTTATTTACGATGTAATTAAATACAAAATACAGATTAAATACAGAATACAAGAGAACTGACAAACACACACATATCTCGTCATTATCAAACTTCACTCTTTCGGTCAATAGTGATAAAAATGACTGATATTTCAACAGAAAATAAATTAAAAATTACTTTTTTTATATTTTATTTGACGAAATAATTAACGATAATTATCGTGAGAATATTCTGACGAATTTCCAAAAATCATGCATAATAATTATTATTTTTAATGTGATGAAATTTTATGATGTGAGTGAAAAACTTTACGATGTGCTAGTAATTGTTTGTTTTTTCACTTATAGTTTGCGAAGAAACTAAAATTGTTAAATATATCATGTGAAAGATTTTTCATCATGATATGGGAGTAAAAATGTTTCGTGTGTTATTTATTGAAGCACGAGATTTTTTTTTCTGTATCGGAGCAGCAGATACAAGAGTTTCGTGCGTGACTCGAACTTTCGTTCTGGCACAATCACATTCTCGTCTTATAAATAAAAATAAAAAAAAACATTCGGAATCTTTGGAGAAATAAATCCTTCTCACGTATAACGTTTGCGAGAAAGACGTGCGATGATTTATTAACGGGTCTTTTGACCGTTGAAGCAAAAACGAGCCAAAGTAGGAGTTCGCAGTTCGCAGGTTATTGAAGCTTCGAGCTCTCACATTTTCGCGAAACGAATAGAACGTGAAAATTTTATTGGAAAAGAATCGGTGTGGCTCGTTTCTAGCGGAATATTTCTCTTCAAATATTTCTTAATAAATGAAGAAATCAAAATTCCATTATGGAATCAGCAGGCACCAAAAAGTACCAAATTTCAAATGGTCATAACTTTCGTTCCTATTTGACCGATTTAGTTTTATATAGAGTGTTAAAAAAAAATCGTGATGAGTAAACTTAGAGTACACCGTTTGATTCATCTTGATATTATAATTTTTATCTCCATGAGATGACTTTGAAAAGCAGTAAAATCGAGACAAAAACTTCTCATCGTCCAAGTGGCCCCACGATAAAGCTTCTTTATGCCAAAATGTATAAAAAAAATCCCAGAGTCGATATAAAAGTAGCAACAAAAACAAGAAATGGTTTTTCTTAAAGTTTTTTTTTTTTTTTTGTGTTTTGATCGTGTTGCAGGTTTGAAGAGATTCCGTGATGTTGCTACGTAGCACGTCAACCCGGCGTACGAGGGGATCTCGTAATGCCGGGGGCACGCCTCAAGGTCACGTTGTGGGGAGTTCACCGGCCGTGTCAAGGGGTCGCAGAGCTTCCGTAGCTACTGACAAGGCATTGCCCCTGGGCGGAACAACGATTGACTACTTTATGGACAGACAACGTTCGCCACGTGGCAGTATGGTGCCCAACATAGCACTTGACAACGAGGATATTATACCGGATGAGGTTCGTTTGTTTTTTTATTTTTCTTCCTCAGCATTATTTCTCCCCATGACTGTTCCTAAATACATTCGTAATCGATCATATAACAAGCTGATGTTGTTTATTTTTTGGGGGTGGGGGTGGTTTTTTGTAGCCAGTGGGTAGGCGATTATTACCAGATCCAGAATTATGCACTTCCTCGAGGGTTGGTCTGATGCCAACACCAAATCGTAGTCCCCGGAATTCTCTGGTACCGGAGGAATACTCTCGAAGTCCACGAGGTTCCCTCGTACCACCAGATTCCGGTTACAATCGTAGTCCACGAAACAGTCTGGTTCCTGGCAATCTCGGACACTCGAGAAACTCATTGAATCCAATTGAGAATGGAGCCAGTCGAAATTCAACGCACTCATTGATGCCCGAGGGCTCGAGAAGTCCACGTGGAAGTATGGCAAACATCGAGTTTGACAGAGGTCCACGTGGATCGATATGTCCGGATGTGACGAGATCGCCAAGAGGGAGTATCAGTCAGGTGGATCAGGAGAGAAGTCCACGTGGCTCGATATGTCCAGACGTGACGAGGTCACCAAGGGGTAGCATAGTACCGATCGACATGGACAGAACACCCCGCGGATCGGTGATACTCGAGTATCATAATCAGAGCCCACGAGGCTCGATAATGCCCGAGCCTAACAGGTCACCTAGAGGATCAATCGCACCGGATCCTAATCGATCACCCCGAGGTTCCATCTGTCCGGAAGGCAACAGAAGCCCGAGAGGTTCTATCGCACCGCACGAGATCAACCGATCGCCGAGAGGATCGATTGGTCAACCGGCAGATTTTGACAGGACACCGAGAGGCTCACTTGGTGGCCAGATAGATCAGGAACAACCGCCCAAGAATCGAAGTCCAAGGGGTAGTATCGGGCCTGAGATTGACCGAAGTCCGAGGGGAAGTCTCGGTGGACACGAGAAACGAAATCCACGAGCTCTGACCCCTCAGGATCCCAGAAGAGCATCTGCTGATCAAGGTACATTTGCATCTAGTTTTTTTTTTAACTTTGATGCTTCAATTCTTTATTATATTCGGTTCAAATCATATCGAGGTCCAGTGTGTAATTTTTGAAAAGGGTCGTGTCATCGTCATCGGGTATATTTTTCACGACGATACGCGATATCAATGTAGGAATAAATTGAAAAAGGAGGGCCCAGAAAGTGAAGAATTTTCTTGGGTCCCTAGTGAAATGGTGTCGCGATCTCGAAACATTGCTCGTTAGGCAGCCTGTAAAAATATCAGCAGCTGCTCTGCCAAAGGGCCAAGCAACCCTCGAGAGAACGTCGTCGGGTCACGAGGTCGTTAAAGGTGTAGAGACATTCTCGTATTACGAATAAATGTGGCCGATGACGTCACATCGAGAACTCAAAGTACATTGATAAAATTATATAACGATGTCTCGAGTTCTGATAAGAAACGTCAAAGATATTTTGATGCAGAATATTGTGGAACAGCAAAAAAATTTTTTAATGAATTCATTCATTCCCTCCAGACGGATAAAAGTCTCACGAGTTTTTACAAAGCGAGTATATCGATTACAGGTACAACGACGAATCGCAACACCTCGCCATATCGACAGCGCGAGAGTACTTCGGGGACCGGAAGATCTACCGGAAATTACGGTCCACAAACCAACCTTGGATATGGAACGAACGCCTGGGCAGATTCTCGAAGAGCCAGCAGCTCCGTCTCACAGGTAATAATGACGCTTGTATATTTTTCAAAATATTGTATTTTCAAATAAACTCGATAGAAGCTTCTCTTTTTCGATTATCTCTCTTGCTCTCTCTCTCTCTTCCAGTAAAATAATTTAAAAAAATTTAATCAAACGAGCAATTTTTCCAGCAATTTTTCCACTGTTTTTATTAATATTTTTTTTTTTACTTTAGCCATATAAAAATTACGTATATTTTATTTTTATTTTCAAATAAACTCGATAGAAGCTTCTCTTTTTCGATTATCTCTCTTGCTCTCTCTCTTTCGGGAAAATAATTAAAAATTCGCAAAATACTGGAATTTTAATCAAACGAAAAGCAATTTTTCCACTGTTTTTATTAATATTTTTTTTTTACTTTAGCCATATAAAAATTACGTATATTTTATTTTTATTGAATAAACAAAAATAGAAACACGCGACAAGTTGGAAATTGAAGGAAAATTTAAGCGAGAAAACTAAACGTAATGGCTGACACATATGCATAGTCAGGTTTTTCATCTGCATACTCTATAATGCAAGAGTCGAGGACTAACAAATGTTCGTCAGAGCTGCAGCAGTGAAAAGTCTTTTCTCTCTCTTTCTCTCACGCTCTGGCACTAAAGACGATTGCTCTCGTCTCAAGACGAGGGGTGCAATTAAAATCGTCCGCGCCTTAATTGCCTCTTCGGTGCTACGAAAACGTCAGATACCCCATATAGTCTTTTGTCTGTGAGGATTAATATTGTTATTTCTTAATTTACGGTAGAATCGTTGGTGAAATATAAAGTTGCTTTTCTGGTTGAATGAAATTTCAAAAATAACAATGACTCATCGTTACTGGATTAAATTAATCGAGTTATATGATTCCACCTTTTGAGTGAAATTTTTAACATAAATAGAAAACATCAAATGATAAAATACGCAAGTAAATTAAATTGACCTACAAAATATGGGAGCTTGAGAGAAAAGAGTGGTTGAATTACTGTCAAAGTGACTATAGATTCTTGCTTTGCCTGCGGATGGACCATTATTATTATTTTTTTTTTTATGAGCACTCAACTCTACTTTGCCTTTTATAACTGGAATTTTCCGTACATCTGCCTGTGTAGTGGCTTGTCGATGCTAGACAATAGAGAGTGAAACTTTTCAGCTCTCACATCCACTCAACATCATATCTCAGTTAACTTAAGTGATCAAAAGAAAATTACCGATCTATGAACTTTGAAGTTTTGCTGTAAATTCTCCGTATAAAAATAATTATAAGCAACAACACATATATACAGTGCATTAACAGTCTCACAATAATTATAAATAATTAAAAAATTACTTTAGATCTACAAAATGAAAAATACGTTAAAATTCAATGTTTTTTTTTTGCTTTTGTTTCTTTTCCACGTGAATCTTTCTCAGTTAAACTCTCTAATAAAGAAAAGGTCGTGGGGTAATTAAAAAAAAAATCGTGTTCAAAAACTGCAGCAATTATGAAGAAAATGAGCATAAAGTTGGGACGAAACTCAATCGGCATGGAAATTTACGAAAATTTTAATAATTTTACTTACGCACGAGAAATGAAAAAAAAAATATATTAACCAAGAGAATTGTTATTACGATTGCACAATGATATAATTTGCCTCATCGATTAATGCACTTTCATCAAACGCCCTTAAAAAGTAATTTTTCTACGTTGTCTCTAAATAATAATTTTCCAACCGAATAAAAATTAAAATCCGTATTATTATTTTTGTACTTCTCGTTGGACGTTTTTTCTTCCATGGAGAAAAACATGAAGTGCAATACGGATTGAAGGTAGAGGATGCAATCGCGTGCAGGGAAGTGACGCAGAGAGGTAGAGTCGATCGTGAGACAGGATGAATCTCCAGGGCAGGGAAAAAGATCGAGAACGTGCTCAGTGCCCGGGGGCGAATTGATGAGGAATTATCGATCAAACCAAGAGAGAGCGAGAGAGATAGAGAGAGAGAGAGAAAGCGAGAGAGAGGGAGAGCGGGAGGGAGAGAGAGAGAGAGGGAGAGAGAGAGAGAGAGAGAGAGAGAGAGAGAGAGAGAGAGAGAGAGAGAGAGAGAGAGAGAGAGAGAGAGAGAGAGAGAGAAAGAGAGAGAGAAAGAGAGAGAGAGAGCGAGAGATAGGGGGGGGGGGGGGGTCAGAGGTCGGGGGGAGCTCAACTCTAAATCCATCTCGACTTCTGTTTTCAGTTTTCAGGAGACGAGTCCCGACGGCTTTGCGGCGGTGTCGTTAATTCTCTGGAGAAAGGATCTTCCGGATCCGGCCCACTGGGAGTCGCGACTTACGGTACATTAGTATTTCAGCTGAAAGACGCTCACCGCGAGGCTAGCGGTACATGCGATTTTGTCTTTCGCGCAATGACAGTTGTCAGCAAGACAATGGTGGTTACCATTTGTCTCGGTTGTCTCTCAACCATACCAGTCGTCATGCTCATCATGGGTGAGTTCACTGAACGATATAACTGAAAATTTGGATTAAATTCAAGCCTATATATTTTTAATATTTCATATCTCACCTCGCATCTCAATGCACAGGAAAAAATTACGTGCTTATTTCCGGCAAGATAAAATTGCCCATTAGTAAAATACAATTTTCAGAGTAGAATATTTTTTTTATTTATTTTACCTTTGAACTGTACCCATTCACGGTTGACGAAATAATTTTATTGCATGCAAAACCATTTTGATTATTATCAAGCTGCAGATGAAAATCGATATATCGAGAGAATCCCTCTTGGTTGATTTTATTTTCGAATTTATTCAATTTTTTTTTTTTTTTTTTTTATGTCCGTCAGTTTTATTGACAATGGCTCGATTCTGGCAAAAATCCAGAAGTATTCCTGTACAAGGAACAAACAGTCGCGTAGACCTGAATTATTTTCGTCAAGAGTGGTTATTAGAGCTCTTGAAAATTTCCACTCTCGTTATGAACGATCGCATGTCTGACTATCCTTATACTCAGACGTAGAATCCCATGACCCAACTCAAGGAACGTCGGACAATGCGATAAATCTTCGAATGATGCATTCATTCCAAGTTGATGAATTTTTACGAGAAACCAATTTAATGCCGGACATGAAAATTTTTAAAAATTCTTGTTTGACATTTAATTGTCTCTATCACGCGACAGCAGAGACGTGGAAATGAACAAAGTTCCCATGAAGCCACGAGAAAAGAACAATAAATTATCGTTTAATTATTTTTGATAAAAAATTTGTGAAATGGAAAAAAAAAAAAAAATTCCTCACTCACATTCGAGATTCTCGTATTTGGGTCACATTCGTGTTTTGTTTTTCCGGAATGCAACGAGAAAAAGAATTATTTGCCAATGTCATACAGTAGCAGGACGAATAAAACATTGGCCTGGCTGTTGGCCAATCATCGACATTTTTGTTTGCCTCGAGAATTTCGTAGTTTTAGGGAAATTCAGCCCTTCGATAAATTGATGAACAAACAGGGGAAATCAAACGCTCAAATACAAATACGACTGATCGTTTTACACATGAGAAAATAGACGTTGGAGTAAACTTTGGCTCCTGATTTGTACGCTGCGTGTTCATTAGAGTATTTATTTAATTAATAACAGCCTCTGCTCGCAATAAATTTATTGCATGTTTATCGCAACTCTCATCATTTATCTTTTTCTCTTTACCTCAATTTAAAAATGTTTCGCTGGACTCAAAGTTTTATTGATCTAAAAAAAGAGACTGAAAACCAAGTAAACACGTAACGAATTAATGCAGTGTGGATGGAAAAAAATAGAGAAAATGCAAAAATTTAATTGGGCCATTTAATTGTTTATGGAAATGCAAGGGTTCGATAAATCGATAAACAAACAGGAGAAATCAATCACTCAAATGCAAATATATGACTAGTCATTTTACACATGAGAAAATAAACGTTGGAGTAAACTTTGGCTCCTGATTTGTACGCTGCGTGTTCATTAGAGTATTTATTTAATTAATAACAGCCTCTGCTCGGAATAAATTTATTGCATGTTTATCGCAACTCTCATTATTTATCTTTTTCCTTTTACCTCAATTTAAAAATGCTTCGCTGCGCTCAAAGTTTGATTAATATGAAAATGAAAGGATTGATAACCGTGTAAAAGTGTAATGAATTGATGCAGTGTGGATGGAAAACAGTGCAAAAATCTCAAAGCCTAAATGGAGCCATTGCATGCATACAATCACTCACTATCAATCACTCGTGACTCTCTCTATTCTCAAACAGAGCCATTTGCACCGTGAATAATCGTAGGTGTACGTGAGCTCACGATAAACCGAAATATACAAATACAATTGTACTAGTAATTGCAATCGATGATCATCAGTATCATCAATCATTATCACCCACTAACTGATCTATGGAATAAAAAGACGATTTTATTTTGGATTTGCATTTGTACAACTCGTCCATGTTAATCTAGATAGAGCCAACTTCGTAACATTCGAAAAAAAAAAGGTTGAAATGGTCTATTAGCTTTGCAATAAACCAAAATTTATTTCCCTATAAATAAACTTTGACAAATAAAACTTTTTTGGAGTAAAATAAAATTGATTCAATTGACATCCAAAAATTTATATAAATTTTCTTAATCCTTTTTTTTTGTTACAAATAACTCGACGATTCAAATTAGTTAATTTTGCTTCTGTATTTGAAGTATTTTAATACTTTTTCAGCTTATGCGAATTATAAATTGTATGGCTTTGAAATATCCGTGTGTTAAGGTCTGCAGTTCAGTAAGGATTGCCCAAAAGAGCCCAACATACCACTCTACATGGTCGTTGGTGGTTCACTGGGAAGCTTCAGGATGTCCTGGGCACTCTATTCGCAAATTCGTTCCCGAAGACTGGAGAGCCTCAGTGTACCAAGCGTTAGATCGCACATTTCACCGATGAAATTGGTCTCCATAGCTCTCTCGCTCTTCCTATCAATTTGGTTCGTTCTAGGTGAGACATCCACGAAAATCTTCCACGACCATGACTCGTCACATTGATATTAATCATATCCATTTCCCATCATTAAATCTCTCCCACAGGGTCCTCAAACTTTACCACGTAATTCGCGAGTTACACCCAAAGTTTCCCATCTCATTGATCAGGTCACAGGTCACAGGTCATTTTAATCTTGGCGAACAGCATCAAAAATTTCACACAATTTTTTTTACTGGCAAATTCTTAAATTTATCAACACCACTCGTCTCACTAATTCAGTACTTTTTTCTATGCTCATTTCGGCTACAGGCAATTATTGGATTTTGAGCATAAGATGGCCCGAATACGCGCCAAGAGAATTTGATCCTGATCATTATTGCGATAAAAGACTCTACGTATTCTCGATGATACATCTAGGAATCGTTTATGCCGTTATAACAGCAAGTATCATCACCGCAATTGCTCTTGCAATTTGCAGATTTTCCGCATGTCCTTGGTTCGAAAGGTGAGTAAAAAATATTTACACAAGTACATGCTAAATTTTTTTTTTATTCAATTTTTATTTATATTATTTACTGGACATTCGTTCAGAGGTGAATAAAAATGTCTGAGATAATCCTGTGAAATATCGAATCGAGTGAACATCGATTTAAAATTTTCCTTCACCTGCCACGATGGGAGGTTAATCGACATGGCTAACTTTGATCAGAATTTATAGGGTTTAGTTTGTTGACTCGAGTTAATTGAGAGAAGCAACGATCGTGAATGGCACGCTAGCAATGTGAATTGAGCCACACCACAGAGCTCTCTATCCACAAAACACCTAAAGGCAATCAAGCGATGGTCAAACCACTCACGAATCCTTATGTGACCCTTTGCAATGGCTTGAATTAGGATTCCCTTATTGGTTATATAAATTCGTGAACAAAATGATCAAATGACAAATAATCAAAAGCTTCATATCGTCCTAAGATTAAAATCGTGTAGGAAAAATTAAATTTTCGATGATTCACCGAAGAACATTTTTTTTTACATTCGATATCTAAAATATTTTAGCTAACTCACATATTCAGCGTTTGATACGCGATTTGTGGATCTCGAAAAAATTTCGTGAACTTTATTTCTGGTCATTCGTGGTGATAAAATTACTCACAAATCCTCTTGTGGATGTGTGCAATGGCTTGAAGAGCAGCCTCTCAAATGGCTACGCAAAATTTGCAAAAAAAATAATTTCAATGTTCAAATATCAAATAATCAAAAGCTTGATATCGTCCTAAGATTAAAATTGTTGGCGTTTCATACGCGATTTGTGTATCTCGAAAAAATTTCGTGAACTTTATTTCTGGTCGTTCGTGGTAATGAAATTACTCACAAATCCTCTTGTGGATCTGTGCAATCGCTTGAAGAGCAGCCTCTCAAATGGCTACACAAAATTTGCAAAAAAATAATTTCAATGTTCAGATATCAAATAATTAAAGCTTGATAACGTCCTAAGATTAAAATTGTGTCGGAAAAATGTGAATTTCATTAATTCATCACGAAGAAACAAAATTTCTTCTCATTCAATATGGAGAATATTCGGGCTAACCCACATTCAGAGTTTTGCACATATTTTTTTTCTCCCGTGAACTTTCGTGAACTTTATCATCAGTATTTCGTTTTCTCATCTTGCCCGCTGGCGTATCTTTAAATATTGTAATACCAACCCAGCTTGAAATTTTATCCCCATACACACTCACGGTATACGCGAGGCAATGCAGCTTTGAACTGAGTCGGAGATTTATAACTGCAAATTTGCTTCGTATAAATAGTAACTCGTCAACTCTACACATACACACACACATACACATGAACTTTGAACACACACATACGAGCCCGAGTAACGCAACATATTTTCTCACAAAAAGTGGAAGCTGTATTGACAAAGAGAGAGAGAGAGAGAGAGAGAGAGAGAGAGAGAGAGAGAGCGCCACTTGTGAGAGACGAAGTTGCTTACACGGTACCCAGCATTCCCTCGCATCCTTTCAACTCCGATTCGCGAAAACGAAAAAGTGCCTTTCTGTCTCGTGAAAGCCTTTTTCCGCCAGACTTTTCTGACCCTCGTAGCAAAAAATTTCAAGAAAAATATTTTTAATTCTATATATAACAACCACGAAAGCTCTTTTTCTATTAATTTTTTAAATGGGAAAATCTTTCAGTGGAAAAAAATCATAAATAGGATTTTCATCTCAGGATCTAAATTGGAGAAAAAAGTTCAGGAAATTCCAGGATATTTCGTGCGACATTAAAAAAAAATTATTTTACAAAGTCCAAAAGGGCTTGGAAAAATCATTTCTGGGTTTCGCGATGTAAAAAAAAAAAAATCATAGCGATAAGGATGTTCAGTGTCCAAAGGATATTGCAGGACAGACACAAAAGCTCTTCGTCGATGAATTTTTCAAATGGGAAAATCTTTCTGTGGAAAAAAATCATAAATAGGATTTTCATCTCAGAATCTAAATTGGAGAAAAAAGTTCAGGAAATTCCAGGACATTTAGTACGACCATTAAAAAAAAATTATTTTACAAAGTCCAAAAGGGCTTGGAAAAATCATTTCTGGGTTTCGCGATGTAAAAAAAAAAAAATCCTAGAGATAAGGATGCAAAGTTCGGTGTTCAAAGGATATTGCAGGACAGACACAAAAGCTCTTCGTCGATGAATTTTTCAAATGGGAAAATCTTTCTGTGGAAAAAAATCATAAATAGGATTTTCATCTCAGAATCTAAATTGGAGAAAAAAGTTCAGGAAATTCCAGGACATTTAGTACGACCATTAAAAAAAAATTATTTTACAAAGTCCAAAAGGGCTTGGAAAAATCATTTCTGGGTTTCGCGATGTAAAAAAAAAAAAATCATAGCGATAAGGATGTTCAGTGTCCAAAGGATATTGCAGGGCAGACACGAAAGCTCTCCTTCGATGAATTTTTCAAATGGGAAAATCTTTCTGTGGAAAAAAATCATAAATAGGATTTTCATCTCAGGATCTAAATTGGAGAAAAAAGTTCAGGAAATTCCAGGACATTTGGTACGACCATTAAAAAAAAATTGTTTTACAAAGTCCAAAAGGGCTTGGAAAAATCATTCTTGGGTTTCGCGATATAAAAACAAAAAAAATCATAGCGATAAGGATGTTCAGTGTCCAAAGGATATTGCAGGACAAACACAACAAAAACGTCGCTCTGTCGTTTTGTTGGGCAGGTACAAATAACCACGGAGGTCCGTACGCTTGAGGGAGGGTGTTGGTGAGAGAAAAGCTGCGGGTGTCTCTAGGGGTCGTGAGAGAATCTCACTCGATGGCAAAGTCCTGGAGGAGCTGAACGAAGACGACGAGGATGAGGCAGCAGCAGGGGAGGTTGAAAACGAGGCCGAGAAACGACCGGATGAAATCATCGAGGGAGCGAGAGAGGTGCGTTGGGTCGACCAGGTCGTTCAGGAAGTCAAATATTGCAGCAAAATGCAGTTTCGAGCTCCAGACATAATTGAATTGTAACTGACGCGCCCCAACGGAAATAAGGTGAAAACAATTTTTCTTTCTTTCTCTCTTCTCTTTTTTTTTCCCCCATTCTTTTATTCTGACGGGCAATAATTTAGCTGGTAGAAAAAGTGCAGCCCGCGCGAAAGTCCCGCGAGAATAATAAATTCTTGGAGCGAGAAATAAAATGACGAAAAAATTAAAAAAACGAACAAAAATAATGGAAGATACGGAAAGCTAGACGTCGTCTAATTTTAAATTAGTTGCAAAAAATTGGAATAAAATTTAGACTAAGTGCTCGTGTATGAATAGACACATCGGAGGTCAGTAAAAAATAAAATCTCATATTAAATATATATTTCCATTTTTTTTTTAATTGTTACTTTCCTTGACGTTTTGATCTTCGACTGAAATATCGCGTCTCGCACAGCATTTTTTTCGTAAGGGTTGAATCGATTTTTTTTTTTTTTATTACGATTCGTCACGTATCAGCTGCATTTTTTTTTCGTTACCAAATATTTCTGATAAAAATCGACGACATATAAATTTTATGTGTATTTATCGCTTCTTTCGAGCTTATCATTTCGACCACTATTTAGCATTTTTTTATCATACAAAAATTCCGTTGGGCCGCACGTATTGTCGAAAATTTTGTGCAAAAATAAATTTATCTTATGAAAAATAATTAATTGAGACGGAAAAAAGGACGGAAAGACTCAATTAGTATTTTAATTCCAATTGGGGAAAAAACGATATAGCTTTTTTTTTTTTTTCACCAATTGGATTAATACTATTGTTCGTATAACGTATATTTAAGGGATGGACGTTGATTCGAGGGGTATGAATGATAAATTTACGTGTGAAATCGATCGATATGGGCCATTTTTTTTTTACACTGATAACGAATCGTCCTTGGATATTGCGTCCGTGAGAAGCTCGTAATGAAGTATAAGAGAGTCAATTAAATATAAAATGTGTAATAAGAGTGTGTAACGATTGCACGTGCATCGTATAACAAAATGTCATTTGGCCACGTAATATTACGTTACACAGGAGAAGAAGAGAAAGACGAATAAGAGGAGGGGAAAAAATGAGAGGTTCGTGACCCAATGTACGATTGAAGCTTTTACGTGTTTTTCTCCGATGGAGTACATGGGTGATGTACACATATATAATGTAAAATCACGCGTAAGGATCCGACCAAGCCCTTTAGAAAATATTATTGCTAATAATAATAATAATGGTAATAATAATAATAATAATAATCGTTGATGAAAGAGTTTTAGGTTAATCAGTGTGCTTAAAAAACATATTGCTCGTGAATTATTAATTATCACGAATAATCTCGACCAAGTGTTTATAATTTTTTTTGCTCGCGCCCGCGCAAAGGTTCGAAAACGGGTCCATTATCTCGTATAAAGGAAAAAAAAAAGAGGGTGTGAAACAAAAAATAATAATAACAAAAATTATACTTAGGAGGCATTTTCAAAGTAAAATAATAACGTAACTGGCAACCAGTTAAAGTTTTTATGCCGACGTCGTTTGAAGTTCATTATCTTGCAGCTTGACGACAGGAGTCATAAAAAAAAAATATATATATCACGAAATATTTATGATTAGTGATTAATAGATTGCAATTTTATCTATTTTATTATTGCAATTTTATCTATTTTCATCTAAACATTCGAAATTCGGTAAAGAAAAATTAATTCGAAAATTTACAATAATTCTTTCGATGGTTAGAAAAATATTTTTTTTTAAAATGGAATATTGCATTTTTTTCGAATTGATTTTTTACTGCTGCATAAAGTGACAATTTTTGCACCTTATCAAGGTATTATTTTTGAACGTCAAACTTTTTATCGTGAAATAAAAAAATTATTGTGAGAGTTATAAATATCCCCAACGTATCTGGAGAGTTTTTTTTTTTTTTTTTCCACAATGTTGGTGGAACAGAATTTTTCTTTTTCTTCATAAAAACCCGAGTGTTTGCAAATCCCCGAATATTGCTAAGGCATCACAGCCGGATATACGATCATAATCACAAACACGTGGGACGTGAGATATGTCATTTAATTTTTTTTCGATGATACACCAAAATCGTTTCACCCTGGTTTTGATCCGTGAGTAAACCGCGGATTTAGCCTGACGAGAAAATCCGAACGGACAATTGAGTAGCGTTGCTGGGGTTTTCTTCGATATCGTTGAATATTTTGCCGTACAGAAGCAAAAAGACAAAGACACACGACAAAACAATATCCAGGAAGCAAAAACTGAAAAAATGATTAAAAAAAAAAAAAAACTTTTCGTTGAAGAAACGATGGAAAAATAATAAGAAGAAATGATTTTTTACTGCTGCATAAAGTGACAATTTTTGCACCTTATCAAGGTATTATTTTTGAACGTCAAACTTTTTATCGTGAAATAAAAAAATTATTGTGAGAGTTATAAATATCCCCAACGTAGCTTGAGAGTTTTTTTTTTTTTTTTTTTTGGCACAATGTTGGTGGAACAAAATTTTTCTTTTTCTTTATAAAACCCCGAGTGTTTGCAAATCCCTGAATATTGCTAAGGCATCAGCCGGATATACGATCACAATCACAAACACGTGGGACGTGGGATATGTCATTTAATTTTTTTCGATGATACACCAAAATCGTTTCACCCTGGTTTTGATCCGTGGATTTAGCCTGACGTGAAAATCCGAAGGGACAATTGAATAGCGTTGTGGGGGTTTTCTTCGATATCGTCGAATATTGCCATACAGGCGCAAAAAGATAAAAAAATATCCAGGAAGCAAACACTGAAAGAATTATTAAAAAAAAAAAAAACGTTTCGTTGAAGGGACGATGGAAAAAAAAGAAGAAAAGAAAAAATCATTTCGACTAGTAAACCATAATATTTTTATATTGCGATCATATTTTATATTATAGCAAAAGCTTTGCAACGAAAAAAGTGAAAGAAGAAAATTATATAAAATAAATTTTTATTATAAATTTGTAGAAGACTCATTTTTCTCGATACAGTGAGATGATTTTTTGTTTTATTATCCATCTCGAGGTTACGACAAGAAAATGCCTAATATATAGATGGGAATCATACGGATAAAGGAACAGAAAAATATTTAACAATTTTTTCAAGTTATTGTTATTTAAAAAAAAATTATAATGTATTTTTGATCATCATTATTTCACAATTATTTTGTCATAAAATCATTTTTAATGGTTTCTTATATTCAAATGAGGGTCCTGAATGTGAATAAATAATATAATCGATATTAGTGTTCGTATTGGATCTGCCAAGCTCGGGAGGTAGCTGGACGAACGAGCTACACTGCAAAAATTTCTATACGGAAAAAATTACGTTAGACATGTACCTGACGCGTTATTACATATAAATATGTACGCGCACAATATCCAACAACGAGGTGCTATTTATTAATGAATTTTTTTTTTTTTTGTTACTAGATAATATCATGAAATATTTGAGAGGTTCGTGCGTCCATCCATGTCCCGTTTCTTTTTAAATATTTACATACTATAATGATTAATTTGTCTCGAGTTAATTGTTCAAGATTTTTTTCCAAATTTATTTATCACGTTGTCAATAATTATCGTTGAATTCCATGATATAGAATTTAATTATTTTTGTACAAGAGAAAAAAAATTATAAAAAATTGAGCGAGATAAATATAATGACGAACGTTTTATTCGCAATGGAGTGAAAATTTTACGATTGTTCCGAATTGAAAAAATTTCGTTTTTATCAAAGTTTATAATAATAATAATAAGAATAATTATAATTATATATGTAGAGTTATGAGTAATGATTTTTCAAAGTAATGAATATCTTTGAGGTTCGTGTTAAATATTTAGTGGATGTTTAGAGGTCTTTTTGCCGAGGCTGATACAGTAAGTTATAAAAAATAAAATTAAAAAAAAAAACGAACGAGTAGTCCTTTGACGCGCATTAAGCGCATCGAAGAGGTCTCGTGTGTTTGCGCACATGCGCAAATTATGGTCCGGGCTTTAATGTAGAGAATTTTCGCTGAGAGACGATAGAGGATTTTATTCTCAGTTCTCATACCCCTTGAAACGTGTATATGTACATACATATATATACATATAGGTATATGCGTGAGGATCGATAATGCTTTCTACGATGTTCTATCGTTAAAAAAAAAAAAAAAATTAGAATAAGGAGGGAAAAAGGATGAAGGGTGAGGAAAAAACAAACGAGCTAAAAAAACAAGAAAAAAGGAAGAAAAAACCCGAGGGGAATTGAAAAAAAAAAAAAAAATACTTCCACGTATTCTAAGCACACAGCAGCTCGTAGCTAATTCTCATGGTCCAATGACGCAGGGTCATCGATAAATTCGTTTCCAATTAACTTGGGAAACGTGTAAATAATTATACTATATTAGTTTCATCAATACCATCAATGCGAATGAATATATATATATATATATAATTAAACGAACACACTCACACGAGATAAGGGTCCAATCCACCTTTCAATCTGCTGAAATACTTCTTAGTATGTATGAATATATATATATATATGTATATATATATATGTATATATATATATATATATATATATGTATATATATATATGTATATATATATATATATATATATGTATATATATATATATAACGTACACGACCGATTTTTGCAACTTGAAGTCGTGTAAAACAAAAAAAAAAAAATCTGTAAAATTTACGTTTCGCCGAAAAAAAACCTCAAATAAAATCGACCAGTCCAAAACGAAAAACCAAAAAAAAAAAACGCATATCACCCTTTTTCAGCCCCGCAGAGTCAAGCATTGATTTTCTAACGTTTTTGTAATCATAGCGCACATATATACCGAAATTGCTGCACACTATTCAATCACCTTCGACAACATTGACAAACAAACAAAAACAAAAAGTACGATAGAAATAGTGAATATGTACCTTCGAATGAGAAAAAAAAAACAGTTGAATAGAAATGTCGTACTTATAATAATAAATTATAATGTAAAATATACTATAATCTAGTCATAGAAAAGCTCATCAAGTAATTTGTGTAAAGAAATACCGATTTATATATATATATATATATATTATGGTCAAAATTTCTGCTCGAAAAAAAAAAAAACAAAAAAAAATTATTGAGCCAAATTTATCGTCATCGAACGGAATTTTCGCAAAAATTCAACGAGATATACATAAATATATATATATATATCGTAAGCGATCGTGAGATCTCAATGTAACATATTAGAATTTATCGATTAAACGATCAATCAATTGTATGCATGAAATTGCGAGAAATGCTGATATATAAAATATATGGGTGTAAAAAAAACGCTGCAAAAAAAGAAGAAAAAAAAAAAAAAAGAAAAAAGAATGTGACATATTCTATACAAAAAGTGACCCGAAATGAAAAAATTTCACTTACATGCAAACTAAATTTATTCTGTGGTAAATGAGTGCGAGGGATGCGCTGCAATCGAATATACATATATTGTGACCTATTTGTATCGCGATTGCGACCGAACACCGATGAAATAATAATCCATAAGTGTATCATATGGAATATTTATTCATTAAACATACATATTGTATAAGCCTATTAATAAAAAATTTCTTCGATGACACGTTCACAGCGATGATTTTTCATAATTTTTATCGCAATCCAAAAAATTTTTTATCGCGTATCCAAAATTTTTTATCCCAAATCGTCAAAATAAGTTATGCGTTTTCCCCTCAAGAGCCCATTTTCTGGTGAAACAAAATCGTGACAATTTTACCTCGAATGGACCTCATTCGAATGTGAATTCTGACAAAAGAGATCTAAAGGATTCAACCACAAAAAATTACTAATCTGAAATAATAATAATAATAATAATAA
>OY769905.1:3481469-3638969 GCA_963669185.1 Dyspetes luteomarginatus
AAAAGAGCGAGATATTGTAGCTTATTTTCGAATAATAATAAGGGGAGAGGGTTAAACTCACGTCAAATCGAATTACATCCCCGACGGGGTATAACCTGATGGTAATCCTTTGGTTACATCTTCGTGCCGGGTGTGTATGTGTATGGGATAAATACGTCAATGTTTGATATCTCATCGTACACGAGCTAAACATTCAATACACGTTGAAATTATTAACCGATTTTTTCCCAACAATGAAAAATCATCATCAAATGAGGGCATCAATTTGTATCAAAATATTGCTTAAAAATCTTTTTTTTTAATCGTCAAATTTTTTTCCAACCCTCCCATTGACATTTTTCGAACTACCCAAGTGTACCAAATGATCGAAATATTTAAGATCAAATGTAAATGAAATTTTATCCATAGCACACATAACGTGCGTGGAAAGAAAGTAGAAAAAAAAAATGTTTCTCATGTATCGTAAAAATTACGAAGAAAAATTGTTTTTTTTTTTTTCAAATAAATTCTATATTCAGTTTTAAAATGCAAATAAATTTTACTCAATTCATTCTAAATTCTATGTAATTTAAGTAATTTTTCTTCTACTCTAATTTTTTTACGGGACAGTAAATGAGAATTTGAAATTCCTGGGGAGCGGGGGGGGGGGGGAGAGTACAGAAGCAATGGCCGACGAAGAAACGTTACGTTCACCGATCTTGACGTTGATGCAATTCGTTTTGGGACAACAATGGAGTGTTGCGGTCTTAAGCCAAACCCATGAGAGATACGTCCATATATATCCACAAGGTATGCTGAGGCATTTCCCTCCGTCCATATATAAATCCGGTTTGGTTACGATCTTCCAACACACACGCGTTAGGGATACTCAATACAGATGGGCGTGGTGAACGACACACAAATAGTCTTTGGATTCATGCTCGAGTGGATTGGAATAGAAAGGGTTTTTGCAGAAAGGGACACGCATAACTTGGTGATTTTTTTTTATTTATTGTTCTCTCCTTTTATGTGTGTCACACACGGGGTGTAACAGACAGGCTATATAGAGTGACGATGAAACATAATCGAGAGTGTAGAAAAAAAAAACGAGTATAATGGCCGCGGATGACACGACACATATAATAGATTTATATCATTTTTTTGCCCTACTTGAAAAATATAATCACATATTTATTTTTCATTCTCTCAACCTATGTGGATTATTCAATCAGGATGTTCCCCATACCATTAAATAATTACTTGCATTATTCTAAAATAAATAGTAATGAATTTTTACATATTTCAAATGCAATTATGAATTTAATGCAATTTTTATCCGATCGAGTTAGTCAAATGTTCGTAGAATTTTTATTATGAAACTCTCGATCTTTATTCTTATTTATGAGTGACTTTTTATGGAAAAATTGAATGTTCTCCATACCATTAAATACTCACTTGCATTATTCTAAAATAAATAGCAATGAATTTTTACATATTTCAAATGCAATTATGAATTTAATGCAATTTTTATCCGACCAATTTAGTCAAATGGTCGTAGAATTTTTATTATGAAACTCTCGATCTTTATTCTTATTTATGAGTGACTTTTTATGGAAAAATTGAATGTTCTCCATACCATTAAATACTCACTTGCATTATTCTAAAATAAATAGCAATGAATTTTTACATATTTCAAATGCAATCATGAATTTAATGCAATTTTTATCTGACCAATTTAGTCAAATGTTGGCAGAATTTTTATTATGAAAGTCTCGATCTTTATTCTTATTTATGAGTGACTTTTTATGGAAAAATTAAATGTTCTCCATACTATTAAATACTTACTTGCATTATTCTAAAATAAACACCAATTAATTCTTACATATTTCAAATGCAATCCCGAATTTAATGCAATTTTTATCCGACCAATTCAGTCAAATGTTCGTAGAATTTTTATTATGAAACTTTCGATCTTTATTCTTATTTCTGAGTTACTGATTGAAGAAAATTTGAATTGCCATAATTGAGATATATAATTTTCATAAATTTTGGAGAACGATCCCGAATCCTCTTTGTAAATTACGTTTATAATTGAATGTAGGTATCTCGAATTGGGGGAGTTTGCCAATTTGGGAGATGAACCAAGTTGGCACGAGTATTCGACGATATTGGCAATTGAACTATGATCAATCTCGGAGAACGGAGAACTCGATTCTCAAGTGGATGATTCAAGGGGAACTATCGAGAGTTGGCCACTCGTCAATGCTTACATCCTGCTCCCTCTCTCTCTCTCTCTCTCATCTCTCTATCGGCAAATTCTCGCATACTTCCCTGTCTGTGCAATTCCACATTGCGCCTTGATCGACCTCGTAACTCGTGATAACACTCAATTAAACATAAGAGGTTAGCAAAACACCGACGGCATGTCAGCATTTCAATACAGGAAGGTCGAAAGGATCAACAAAAGTTCAAACACCCACTGAAAAAATTTACCAACATGAGATTTTTCGATAAAAATGAATGAAATACTTAATTTTTCCTCATAATTTTTTGAAATTTTAGCATTTTTTGAACTTATTTTCTAATAAAATAGAAATTAGATAAAATTTAATTATCTTTTCATCTCGCTTTTTAATTTCACATTTACGAAGGATTATACGATCGGCAAAAATTTAACTGAATAAATTACTCATTTGCAAATATTCGTTGACATGCATAAAATATTTATTTTCACTCATAAATATTTAACTTTTCGTCTCTTTCATAATTTTTTTTTTTCCCAATTATATAAAAATACAATAAAATCATTTTAAACGATGGAAAAAAAAAGAACTCGATGTTGACAGTAGAATCTGAAAAATATTAAGACAGGAATTCGTGGCTCTCGAAAGTACCGAACGAATAACGGAGTCATTTCGTTTAAAAAATTGTCTCTCATTATTCATAATTTGATCGTATTCCGATAACGAAGATTTTAACATACAGAACAGTTAAAGTTTCATGAATCGAATTTTTTCACACTTTTCGTGGATAAATAAATATAGCACATGAAAAGTACAATAAAACCCACACACGTAACGCAACACGGGCACTCGACGATTCTCACATCCTTTGAGTCTATCGATTTTAGTCCTGACGTGCGGTCTCTCAAGGGCTATTCTCTGCCACATGAGAAAAGCCAAACGTTGCTCTGGATATGCGGCCTTTGACGGAGACGCGGGTGGACCGTCGTGGTTAGAGAGATGGAAAAAAATGTATCCGTTCGCGTGATGATATCAAAGTGTATACATATATATACTTTGATATCATATATATATATACACTATGATATCATATATATATATATATATATATATATAAATTACAGTCATTTGGGGCGAGATCCTGAGTTGACTGTCTATGATATGAGGTTTACTAATATTTATTCCGGGCTTTTTCATTGTTCAAACAACCGAAATTGCCAACGTCGATAGAGTTGTTATAGTTGATAATTCAGTACTGACACATGGTCGCATTAGTACTAAATTACCTGATGCAAAATATAATTTTCATTCATCTCATAACAGATTCAAAAATATTATTTCTAATATCTCAATTATTTATTCATATGAAAGTTTACAATCATCCAAATAGGATAGAACGAAGTTGATTAAAACTAAAATTATCAACGTGCAAAGCTTTATAATTTAATTCTTGAAATCTCGCTCGATAATGGCATAGACATAATTGAGGGCCATCAAGTTTTGAATGAAAATATCTCTGAGGATGGTTTGCCTTTAGAATATCAAACCAATTATATATATATATATTTAAGGCTCTTAACGAAGTGAAAATATGAGAAATAAAAATTAATTATTCTCTCATATGTATGTATATATATATATTTTTTATTAAAGATATAAAAGATACAAGAGGGCAAATATTTTTCTTATCAACAAAGTCCATCGTAAGCTTTTCGTTGTAGCTTTGGCAAGGCAACAGCCACGATAATTCGATAACGAAAATTAATTGGTTTCCGGGATTCGTCCCGAGTGATGGTCACGAAGCCCTGTGGAAAATCCAACGTCCCTTGTCGTTCATCGAATTAATATTGGAAACCATATACAGACAAACCTTGATACCTTTTGATAAATAAATATATATATATATATATATATATATGTTTTGCTTCAATGTCTCGCTGCCATTTCGTAAATTGCGTACAATTTAACTGACAGCCATCTCATATATTCCATTATCGAAGTCGAAACGGCAATGGGATGTAACATGAAGAACTTTCTCGATGTCTCGTGTAGGTTTCCCACAAAATTCATTGTGGCAAATTGGTAAGCCCCTTATAGCACCATCGGCAGTGAATACGGTGGACTATCGGAAATTGTGTCAAATAGAAAGAGAGAGAGTGGGAGAGAGAGAGAGGGAGAGAGAGAGAGAGAGAGAGCGAGAGAGAGAGTAGAGAGAGAGAGAGAGAGAGAGAGAGAGAGAGAGAGAGAGAGAGAGAGAGAGAGAGAGAGAGAGTGAGAGAAAGAGAGAGTGAGAGAGAGAGAGAGAGAGAGAGAGAGAGAGAGAGAGAGAGAGAGGGAGGGAGGGAGAGAGAGAGAGAGAGGAGAGAGCGAGAGAGAGAGAAAGAGAGAGAGAGAGAGAGAGAGAGAGAGAGAGAGAGAGAGAGAGAGAGAGAGAGAGAGAGAGAGAGAGAGAGAGAGAGAGAGAGAGAAAGAGAGAGAGAGAGAGAGAGAGAGAGAGAGAGAGAGAGAGAGAGAGAGAGAGAGAGAGAGAGAGAGAGAGAGAGAAGAGATCTATAATAACGGAGGGAAGGGCGATAAAGAGGGTGGGGTGAAAATTCACGTGATGGGGACATAATAGTCCATACACCGGCACGTGTGCAGGAAAATTGCACGAGCGTAAATTCGTACCTATTCTGTACTCCTCTACTCATTTGTGAGCATTTATCCTCGTCGTACTCGTGCGCGAATAATGAATGCACTTACGGATATGTTTGAAGAAGTTCCACAGCGTAGTGACACTCGACGAAAGCCTGGTTACACATATATGTGTATATATTGTATATATATGTATATATGTACATAAATATATATATATATATATATATATATATATATATATATATACATATAAATATACATATATATCTATATGTATATATATATATATATGTACATATATATACATATATATAGACCCTTTTATAAACGCCCGTAACCGCACCTTGGTTCGTATTCTATACACAGAGAAAAATCGACGGGGGAATCGCTAAATGTTGTACTATTTGCGTTGCGGTTTAATGAGAGCCTCTCACGTGAGGCTTCTCGTCGTAGATAACGAGAAAAAACGAGAGATCGTTTCGGGTATTTAATTTTCCCTCTCTCGTTCTCTGTCTCTCTCTCTCTCTCCGTATCAATGTTGGATCAATTATTATGTTATTTCTCTCGTGAGTTGAGCGCCATTTTTTTAACGATAAATACGTCGATTACTTTGAATTTTAAATAAATTTAATTTTTGAAAATCGCACGATAATTATCGAAATAAAACTGGAACAACATGAAATTTGAAAATAAAAAAAATACTGCTAATGAATCGTAAATTAAAGAAAAAAAAATTTAAAATCAATTTGTTTTTTTTTCAAGGATCAATATTAAAGGGATGAATTTTTACAATAATTATGCTAATTAATTCTTAATTTTCACGGAAGCACTTTATAGATTTTTCGATCGTGAATTTGGCAATAAATGAAATAAAACGTAAATTGAAAAGTCATTATTTTAAATCATTTTCACGATTTGACTGGACAGTCCTGAAAGTCCAACACCATCTGCCATTTTTTTCTACGATGTGTTGGCAATAATCTGAAGATTATATTCGAAAAAATCGGAGATTTCGAGCTGTTTTAACGGCTGACCGTTGCAATATTGAGAGAAATAGCGATAAAGTCATTAATAAAAATTGACCACGCGCCGGTGGGCATTTTTTTTTTTTTTTTTCACTGCTCGTGTGTGCATCACAGCGGATACACTCTCGACTCGATATAATTCAATATCCGAGAGCTCGAGAGTGAGGCAAAAAAAAAAAACTCTCATACAAATCTGACAAAGAATTCTTTGGGTTTTCTTGACCAAGAGATGTATGCGTGTGTGCCTCTCAAAGTGTGTATACGATCCTGTCGTGTGTGTCAGTGGCGCGTGTTCGATCACTCGTGGCAGAGGGACAGAGTCAAAGCGAAATCTGCGATCCGAAACAAAAAATGGAAAAAAAAAAACGACACTGCGACTCTTTGCCACTGGCAAAATTTTGGTATGTATAAAGACAAGGATGACAATACATCCTTTTTGCGCAGGAATAAAAGGGATAGAAGATGGAAAAATCGAGAGAGAGAGAGAGAGAAAGAGAGAGAGAAGGGCAAAAAGAGAAAAAAAAGGTAGACGACAAAAAAAAAAGAGGGTGAACCAAGAGGGCAGTCCAGAATGGGTATCGTGCGAGGGAATTTTTTCGTTTTTCTCGCGTGAGCAACAAAGAGGAACGAAGGGAAATAAATGCTAGTAGCTCTATATAAAAGCAAGAAGCAGTCTATGGCAAAAAAAGACTCTCCCTAGGCGAGAGCGAGCTAGGCGAGAGCGAGCTCGGCGAGAGCGAGCTAGGCGAGAGAGATTGGTGCGCGTTAAGCCAGTCCAACTTCCTTCCACTCGCCCTTGAGGAGATCTCTCGTTATTGGGAATTGATGTCTTGGAAAATTGCCAGGTTATACTTATCCGATAGAGGGGAATATGCGTCTCGGTCGTCCCCTTCATCCAGTAATCTTTCTATCTTTTTTCTCTCATTCTCTGACCGTCCGTCCAGCACATGCGGATATAAAAGGCCAGAATATTCGACTCCTTGGACGACACTTATAATACGATGTACAAAAAAGGTCCCCATCGACGTGTAGCTGACGTGTAATTTTATTATACGATCTGGGCTATTATGGTTTAGTGGAATTTCACTCAGACAGGTGAGGGACAAATAACGGAAGAAATAGATCCAAATGCGTAGGACATCGTTTTAGGACTATTTTTATGTCCAATATATATATATATATACATGTGTATGTTTTTGTGAGCATTTATGCATGTGTAGCTTAAATATTAAAGCCACGTGGTGGCGACAATGAAAATCGTCGTGCTTTTACAACGAGACCATTAAATCTTCTCGCACGCGAGCATTATAAGATAAATGGGGGAAATATGGACCACCAAAATACTTCTATTTTCTATATCAACCATCAATGTCCAGCATGGAGTTTCTTTAAAAATCTTTATAATGATCAAAAATTGAAATATCTCTAGGTATATATATTTTTTTTCATTTCTTACCGATTTCTTTTTCGATGACATTTTTTTTTTTGGTTTGGTAATTATGGAAGATCCTTTAAATTACTAGGAAGGGTCCAAAGTCCCTTTAAGGGAAATAAATTTATAGCATTTTAGAATAAGGCTAGAATTTTAACTTAATAGTTCGAACTTAAATTTAAGTTTGGACAAATTTTCGAACAAGTTACCGAGACTCGTAGTTAATATTTTAAGCATTGCTTAAAATATAGGAGCGACGCTGTTCATCTGTGTGACCGAACGTGTCAGTCAAATCACAAAATTTAAATGAATCAAGGTAAGTTAATAATTTTCTTAATTTTAGTTAATTTTTCCAGCGAAGAATTTGGACGAAAAACAGAGTGGGCCAATTTTATGCAGCTTGGGCCATATTTCCCACCTTTTCCCTTTATACATATTTATAAGATATATTTTATTTGTTCCTATTTTCCCTCATCACTTGTTCAATTATTGTGTGGGTATGGCAAGGAGAAAAAAAGCTACGACTTTGCGAGGCAGCCAAATTGCCCTGAACTGTACTTTGGTAACATTTTATTACGAATATCTGAGGCTGACCTCATTTCGAAATTAGGATCGTTAGCCTGTCGAGGAATATCGAGGCTTAGATACATACCAGGCAGTAAAAAAAATTGACATGTTGAATAAGTCAAGAATTTTCGATCAGTTCTGCGTGGGCCATTCGGTGTGAAGGCAAAGAATTTTAATAAAAATCATTGTAATTTATTTCACGACGATTAAATATGAATTAATTAAAATTATTGATCAGAATTTAAAATAATTATTCTTCTACGGTGGATGAAAAAAAAATAATTCAACAATAATGAATGAAAAAGTGAACAAATACGATAAATGAAAATAAATAATCCCAAATAAACTATTTATCAAAAATTCTTTCTATTTTGTAGACAAAAATATTGTGAAAAAAATTATTTTAAAGAGTTTTTCACTCAAATGTCACTTATTTCCGGTTGTCGTTCACCTCCAGCACGTTTTTCGTCAGTCAAAATGTTGGATACAATCGTTCACCGTTTAATATGGACACAAAGGTTTCGTTTGTACCGAGCCAATTTGATTCCCGATGGACACGACTATATATATATATATATATATATATGTACATAAATGAAACCCTATTGCTCGCATATTCACTCTGTGCTATTAGGCCGACCCTTAGTGGATCACAGACCGGATTGGCGTGCAGCGCAATATCGAATTACACGCTTGGACGATTTAGCATCGACAATATGCTACTTGTTTACCGAATTGGTCCTCATTGACTGACTAAACCGGGCAAATAGCCGTTTCGCGTATAACCAGAAGAGGAATCCTCGATGATGCAGCGAGGGTGAAAAGAGAGAGAGAGAAAGAGAAAGAAAGAAAGAAAGAGAGAGGGAGAGAAAAAGAGAGAAAGAAAGAGAGAGAAAGAGACTCGTGCGCTCCGGCCACCGAGGATCCCACGGGAGAAGCCACTTCAAACGTCACGCAAACGCATTATTATAATGAGCCTCGCTAACAATAATAATAATAATAATAATAATAATAATATTAATAATAATATTAATAATAATAATATCAATAATAATAATATTAATAATAATCATAAATAATCATATTAATAATAATAATGAAATAATGAAAAATGGTTATTGACTGTCCAGCCGGACACGAGAGTCGCTACATGTGAAAGGCAAGTCTACCTTTTTTTCGACAAACTAGATGATTGATTTTCGTTAATAATTGTTTTCATACAATGAATGACATTAGAAAAAAAAATGCATGGAATTTGACACCCCTAAAATTAATATTGAGAGATCACTTTAGGTGTTAAAAATCATAAATTTTTTGACGACGATGAAAACTAAAAAAAAAAAATCCATTGTTGAATGACAATTACTCGTTTTTTTTTGTTGTAATAAAAATATAAATTAAATATTTTATAATCGAGGAGAATAAATATTTATAAAAATTTATAAATTGAGAATATTAGTGGGATAATTCTCATTTTCCTCCCTTATCAACGCTACGTCAAAGTTCACGTCAAAGTATTTTAACGTATTAATATTAAATTATAATCTCGCGGGTCACACGTTGTTCGAGCATTTTTTTTTTTTAAGAGCTTTTGTTAAATTTTGTCGCTGCCATCGCATTGAAAATGCAGTTAAATATTTATCTCACACGACTAAGCGAAAGTTTGAGGGGTGAGAATATGGAGTTTTGTGATTTTTTTTTTTTTTTTTTCATCATAATTTCGAGGCTCGACAGAGCCATCTGCATTGTATAATTCGATTAGCTATAGAATCGATTGTTACGCCTACAAACCTCATCACGGAATTAAAATATATAAATGACAATAATGCATCGCGCGCTCGATTCTTCTCGACGTTGACAATGAGAGAAACTCATCAAAAACGGAGAATATAACTCTCGTGCCAACTGTCGGATCATCTTTTTCCATCTGTGGGAGAGTCAGATCGGAATATGGATGAGACACCCTCGAATGAATGAGTCCGCGAAAAAACGTAAAAATGGAAAAGTTGCATCGTCATTAATACGAATTTGTACAATAATGTTATTGATGACGATTTCATTTCCGGTGAAACGCGACAGCAGGCTCTCTTGCTTTGCATCCCTTGCACAAAGCCAGATTGCCTTGGCGATGACCTTTTTTTTATCACACATTTTTCTACCCTGCATATACATATATATATATATAAATTTCTGGGCTCATGGATGAATATAACGAGTGTGCTCATTTTTTTTTATAATGATCTCCCTCGACCTTTTTTGTGCGTTTCATGTAAACATATTTTTTTCTCCAATACACCATCAATGAATACGAATGTATAGGAAAATACTATTTTTTTTTTTTCTGTTCTCCAGCTGTATTCTGCGATTTGGATATAGATCGAGAATTCAGTCGTCGTTTTTTTTATTCTTCTTGGCCATTCGATAGATCGATCGATTCGTAACGCCCCTCTCTCTCTCTCTCTCTCTCTCTCTTTCTCTCTTTCTCTTTTTACTACCCCTTATAGTTATGGATCTCGATGCTTCGGGCATCCGTTTTTTTCCATCCCTTTTACTGATCCGATAACAAAGGGTTAACCTTGCACGAAAACCTGTGATCGTGTTTGAAACCTGAGAAAAATATTCTCTCTCGCGTCAGTGAAAAGCCGTTGGATGAAATGTTATTTCAAAGTTGTCCATGGTGACTCGAGATTTTCTCCATTTATATGAAATTTTTTTTTCCTACCCTGGCGATGCACGCTATTGCAATGTAGCACATCCGTTTGTGCAATACGAAAAACGTATTTGTTGCCCTTTTTTTTTTTTTTACAACGACTAGCAAAAGTTCGTGATAAAATTATCATCAAAACTCGAGCTTGACAAGTGAATCATTAAAAACTCGCTAGCAGCTCGGAACGTCGTCAAACTAAATTAATATTCCTCGTGAATATGAGAGATGTACGTAAATTTATTTTTATTCTAAATCACTTAATTTAGAATAGACAGAAAAAAAATATCACGTTTCCTCAATTTTTTTTTACTGCCCATGGTACATTTTCCGGTCCCATAAAATAAAAATATTTTCAATATTTCATTTTTCATTGTTTTGATTATCAAAAATATATTTTAATTATATTTAAACCTCACAAATATTTTCCACTCTCATAATTCAGACGAACTTTTAAATATATATAAGATTTTGAACTTTTCATCGACAATATATTAAATATACTATAAAAGATATATTAATCGAAAGCGATTCCTCTACTTTTTTTACTGCCCATGCTACATTTTCCGGTCCCATAAAATAAAAATATTTTCAATATTTTATTTTTCATTGTTTATTGCACACAATTCCAAGTGGGTTTACAGCAAATGGCAAATAGTAAAAGTGTAGGAAAATGATTGAAAAAATAGGGAAAAATGGTAAAAATTCGACAGGGCTATATACGTTGGAATAAAAAAAAAATAAACAAATATATATTTTTACGTATTTTCCTTCAACTTTCTTTCCATGTAGGTTATAAAAAAAAAAAAAAAAAACTATTCAGGGCTTCTCAGACCCCAATCAAAGCCTAACTATTGTGAAAATGGAAGCTCGCTGATGATAATTGTAAACAGGATTAGAGCCAAAAACCTGCCAACCACCGGCCCTTTTTTTCATCTCAAAACGATTTATCGCGAGTGACCAAACACAATAGGTGTTTGCTGATAAATTGTCGTACAAGGGTGATAATTATTTCAAGGGACAAGATATGCTCGAGAGGGGTTGCACTCCGATGATGGTTCAAGTGGGGCATAATAGTCAGCGGTATCTAATATCCCAAGCTGTTGTAAATGTACACATTTATTGACGTACGTAAAGGCATATAAAACGTGGGTTAAAGTTTATGTCAGCGTAGCGTGTAACTGGCTCCGTGAACCCGTGACGAACCGTCCAACAGCGCACGTGTGTTCTCTCTCCTTAATACGCAAACGCTATACTCGTTTTCATTATAGAGGGTGAGATTTGTCCAGCTTGTACTCCCACTCTTTTTACCCCACATACATTGGCGTAACTATAATTTTTGCCAATAAAATTAACGAAATACCCAAAAGAAATTTTACCATTTGGATTAAAAATACAAATTCTCAAATATGCCAAAATCATAAATTATTTATTGACATTGTTAAAGTTTGATATTATCATCGATTCGACGTTACAATTATCGAAATTTACAAAAATTTATAATTAATCCAAGTTTGAGTATATAGAATTTTTTTTTTTTCTACTCAGGGTAGTGAAAATAAATTAAATTGTATAATAAATATAAGAGGTGATATTATTTTTATACCACCTTGGACAAAAAGCCTTGAATGAAAATATACATTTTCTCATTATCTCGTGGAGCCTCGAAATGATTCTCTCTAGTAATTTCATATACACGTATAATTTGAAATTTCAAATAGCCACGCCGGTGGTGTGTCTCATAGTTTCACCATGAATTCCCGATCTCGTACACTCTCGCTTTTTAATTCGATATAGTTTGGGGGCCGATGACATATATGTGTCTCTGGTCGCAATGAAAAAGGGGGGAAGTGAGTTTGCCAGCATCCCTCATATATATATATATATATATATATTTGTTTTGTGTCCCCGCATATATGCGAGCACCATGACATCAATGTGCCAAAGATTTTCGTATATATATATATATATATATATATATATATATATATATATATATATATATATATATAGGGCGTGGGGGAGGGGCAGGGGTGGGGGTTGAAATCTCATCGAGTTCTTCGCTACGAACATATAATAATGGCACGCAGGTGTTCCACCGGGACAATATCTCGAGCACCACGACAAATTGTCCGTGAAACTAATCGAAATGTCGTTTTTTGCGTGTAATTAACAATTCGATTTCTTTGTGATGACTATTGAAAAGTCATAGTTATTTATCGTCAATTAATTAGTCAAGGCTTTGTAATAATAACAATTAGCAATAAATAATTATTATGAACAATTATTGTCAATAAATAAATAATAATATTTTTTATGAAAATGTTTATACTGATTAATCTTTTTCACTCGAGGCAATTTTTCGTATGGTAAAAATTCGATTTCTTCGTGATTATTGTTGAAAAATTCATAATCATTTGTTGATTAATTACTGAAGGCTCAAGGCAATAGATAATTATTATGAACAATTATTATTAATAAATAATATTTTTTATGAAAATGTTTATACTGATTCATCTTTTTCACTCGAGGCAGTTTCTCGTACGTCTCGTCTTATCAATGCATCTCTCTATTCTCGTTAAAAATTCGATTTCTTCGTGATTATTGTTGAAAAATTCATAATCATTTGTTGATTAATTACTGAAGGCTCAAGGCAACAGATAATTATTATGAACAATTATTATTAATAAATAATAATTTTTATGAAAATGTTTATACTGATTCATCTTTTTCACTCGAGGCAGTTTCTCGTACGTCTCGTCTTATCAATGCATCTCTCTATTCTCGTTAAAAATTCGATTTCTTCGTGATTATTGTTGAAAAATTCATAATCATTTGTTGATTAATTACTGAAGGCTCAAGGCAATAGATAATTATTATGAACAATTATTATTAATAAATAATAATTTTTATGAAAATGTTTATACTGATTCATCTTTTTCACTCGAGGCAGTTTCTCGTACGTCTCGTCTTATCAATGCATCTCTCTATTCTCGTTAAAAATTCGATTTCTTCGCGATTATTGTTGAAAAATTCATAATCATTTGTTGATTAATTACTCAAGGTTCAAGGCAATAGATAATTATTATGAACAATTATTATTAATAAAAAAAATAAATCAATAATAATTTTTATGAAAATGTTTATACTGATTAATCTTTTTCACTCGAGGCAATTTTTTTGTATGTCTCGTTTTATCAATGCATCCCTCTTTTCTCGATGACTCTTGCAGAGGGTGTTAAGGTTCAACATCTCGGATTTTTCGGGGCAATATCTTTTATTCGCTGTCTGGGTCATCAATAATATAAGGGAAGGGGTGTTTTCACGTGGATAAAACGACCAACTCCACCCAGTCTCTCACTTGGTCGCACTTTTCGTTTCAACGAGAGTCAGGTTCGACAAGATCCATTGTCGAGGCTCATGAATACTCGAGAGAGTAATATGAATGTACTGCATATAGATATATATATATATATGCATATCGCTGGCTCCATTCCACATGGGCGTGTAAGCTGTGGATAAGCATCGATTATACGCCCTTATGAATTTAATCCATCGATTCATGAACCAATTCAGAGACGCAGATCAGCTGCGAAATTATGATGTATCGAGACGCGACTCTTCACCTCTCGCAGATGCTACAAAATCGACAATTTTTTTTTTTTTTTATTTTATTTACCCAGCCAGACAAGTCTGACACAGCGGTCATCCCGTGAAATTGATCTATTTTTTTTTAATGGAGGTTAAAAAAAAATGGGTCGTTCAATAAACTGATCGAAGGAAGGAGCAAACGCGTCTATTTTGCGATGGAAAAAAAAATCCATGAGATCGATTATACCCCAGAGACTCTGAATTCTCCACAGGGCGTTTATTCACCCTAACAATTATGCGGAGAAGTGAAAAAAAGATTTTCTAGAATGTAATTAAATGCCATATAAAATGATGAAGTGAAATGTCACCAGCAAAAAAAATGTATTAATAACAAAGAATATTTTTCTTCTGTTTTTTGTTGTTGTTTTTTTTTTTTGTAAATATATCAGAAATAAAAATTTGAACGAGGATATTTTTCTTGTAAAGTGAACAAATATTTTTGTTATTGCTGGAAGAATTGATTTTTCGCTGATTTGTGTGAAATATATTATTGAGGGTCATGTAGAAATAATTTTCGAAAATTTGCCTCTCGTAAGCCAGCGTATAAAATATTCCAAGCGTCTGAGTGACGTTAACGAGCATTAAGCCCAAATTGTCTTGGCAGAACAATAAAGTTTTGCCACGTAACGTCGAGGGAGAACTGTCGCATCACGGTATGTCGCAGTTTTGGCTCTCTGGCTGACTGTGAAATTACCCAAGGGGTGACTAAAGATTAATGCTCGCCACTATGAGAATTGCAACGCTTTCAAGTTACATGTGGCCTGCGGCTCAAAAGCACGTTGCATTCAAATTATATATATCATAAGACCAGGACACGTATCAAAAGGTCTGCGTGAGCTTATAAATGTATGATGATGACGTTGCAATTTATATTTCCTTACAGAATTATTACTCTCGTATTTTTATATTATTTATAATATAAGAGCACGACGGGACATTGAATATTAAAATTCAATATCAATTACGTCGACGAAGATCACACCAGGATAATTTATAATATTCTCATTTTTATCGACTCATTTTATTTTCTCCATACGAAATATTCATCAATTCACATCGAATTCAATGGTTATTGAAATCTATAGAGAGAGAGAGAGAGAGAGAGAGAGATTTCAATGAATATGAAAATTATGCCAAAATCCTTCAAAGCCTGTGCGTTAATTAAAAATTTATTTCAACCAAAAATTGAATAAAGGACAAAAAAAATATGAATTAATTAATTAATCAACTTGAATTAATTGACATTTATTATTTTTGATCTTTGATCATTTTTAATCATTTAAAAAATATTTTTTTCTTACAATAAATATTGTTAAATTTTACATTTATTCTTAACTTTAATCGTGTCATTTATAAATTCGACGACGATTTATAAAATCGAATAAAAATACACTCGCAAGTCTGCTTCTATTATTTTGTATATTGACCCATGACCCATTGATTGATCTAAAGTCAGCCAAAAGATCTACTTGCAGTGCTTCTTGCATTTCTGGTGCTCTTTCCTTTATTTATCATCGAAACTTAGAAGGATGCAGACACTGACAGAGAGTTTCTCGCTTTCACGTTCATAAATCTCGATTTGTCGAAACTAAAATGTACCCCCAAGGGCGCCATGAAGTACTAAGGGAGGGGCGGGGGGGAGGAGAGGAAAGGGAGGTTCTCTCTTGGTTGCATCTCTGAGTGCAGTCTCTCGTCGTCTTCTCATATCCTTACAATTGTGGGGGAAAAATACACACAGTGTGCAAAAGAGAGAGTGAGTGATGTTTATTTTATGCCATGGGGCAAACACCCCCTAGAAGCACCGGAGATAGAGAGAAAGAGAGAGAGAAAGATTCCATTTGAGGCACTTCCAGAATGAATATCTCAGGTATCTCGGTTGAGTTTTGAAAATATGTAAACTTGTATACAAGATTTGACAAATTGTCACGACGTCACCAAATAATCATCTCGAATAAGACAATTCAAATTTCTCATTTTTAATTATCAACCCTTTTCCCAATTCTATGATAAGATGGATTTAAAAATGATAAAATGTCGAAGAAAAAAATGTAAAACTGAGTTAATTTAATTATATAATTGAAGGTCCTTTTTTCAGTCTTATTTACTCATTTAGTCTCAAATTGGACGAAATAAATATCGGCCCGTACTAAAGGGAAAACAAAACGAACGGGAGAATTTTTATTTATTTTTTTTTCATCGTTATTATCATTGTCTCTTGAGTATAAAAAAATATATATGTATGTATAGATGACGACAAAACTATTTTTAATTTCAAACTGAAGCCTAGGTATTTCATCGTTGCCCAGGGGAGCCATATAAGAGGATATCGGTATATATAAACGCGTACGCTTCGTACATCCTATATATACATATATATATATATATATATACATATAGAAGCTAGCGAAAATTGTGGTATGCCAGCTCTTGCCAGGCGTAAATTCCTAACCCACGAGCCAAGCGACATTTTATGGGTTGCTGAAATGGCCTTACATATATTTATATGTGTTTATAGAGTGTATTTGTATAAGCAGAAATTCATAACGACGTTTCCACATGTCCTCGCGAGATTGCGAGCTGAAAGTTTGGCAGTGAAACTTTTTGCAGCATTGAAAGTCCGCCAAACTTTGAGTTATCAATTGAGAATTTTGGGTGACACTTTCATTTCGTTGAAATACCAAAATGAGAGAGAAAAAAATCGATTTTTAGATCCCTCGGAGACTAAAACTGTCAAAAAGTGTCAATTTTAAATGCCTTTAACTTTTCGTCTCCATTCGAACGATTTATAATTATTTGTAGAGTTCTGAAAATGTCTCGAGTAGATACAAATAGTGTCATGGATTATGTATCTCGATTTCGCCAATTTTTCTGACCACGTTTGGGCCCCTTAAAAATTGCCAAAATGGACTTGAAAAAAAAAGAATGTAAAATTTTGCCAAAATCAATGTTTCAACTTTGAAAAATCATAGCATTGAGGAAAAAAATGGCAAGTCAATAAATCAAGCGGCATTTCAAAGTATGAACGATTACGAATAAAACGAGCACAAAATGGAGTCTCTACTTCATCGGGAAGGACAGTTATCGACATTTTAGTAAACAAACTTATTTTTCGTGAAAATTTCATATTCTTTTGCTTGCGAATTGCTATATTTTTTTCTGTCTATAATAATTTTTATGCTTTGGAATTGCTGCGAGATATCTTGGAGAAATTTAGTTAGGACGACATGTCTGACGTTTATGATTGACGAGGGCAAAACTTCGATTCTGCTATATCGTTAAACATTAAATATCACATTATTATTAATATATACGAGCACGTAGAAACTTGAGAGTAAGTTTGTAAATCGTACTATACTTCATCTTATGAGTACGAGAGGAGAGAAATACGATTATACAGCTCGAATGAGCAAAAGCGATGACAGTCTGTCGCCAGCGAGCGAACGACGAAAATTAGTTACTCGAATTTGTCGATCTGTCAGCATATCACGCCATTCTGAATATTTCCCCTTTCCTTCCTTCCCATATTCACTCACACGATCAAATTGCAATCAATTCACACGTGCAACCAATAAAAAATTGTATTTACGTGGGAGCAAGATCGACGTTATTCGATAAACGTTCGCGAGACCAAATTTTCATCAATCCCATGAAATAATCCCATGACAGATTTCGTCACCACGAAAATTTCATAAAAACGAAAAAAAAAGTAATCATGACTCTCAAAAATTTGATGTCCATTTAAATTAATTTCTCTTAATTGAATTAATTTTTTTTTTATTTCCCTTAATTATTTCAATATCGAATAAATTCGTTCTTCCTTCTACGAATAAATTCGTTCTTCCTTCTACGAATAAATTTTGTCAGATATTATGATGCAATTATGGCGTGTCCGGTTGAGATGCCTCTTATGTCAAAATATTTTGTTTTCTTATTGCCTCGTGGCTTGTTAACAATATTCACGGTGGCTGGGAGAACTACTGTGGGTCTTTGTTGGAATTACATAAAATGGAAGAAGAATCATTTTCAAGTACGAGAGCGAACCACGAAAGGAGAATGCTCGTACCGTTAAATGAAATTAAATCAAATCACTCCCTCGCGTATTTACGTTTGAGGTCAGTGGAGCATTTGGATTTTAATTAATGTCAGGGAATTGAGACATTATGACTTTTTCGTAGATATATATTTTATACCACCGCCACCACCAATTATTATTATTATTTTTATTTATATACAATTGTTGGTCGTTGGACAAATTTTACCTCCTGTACAATACAACGAGTGGCTTTTGAAATACGACGTGATTAAAATCAAGCTCGAATGCCTCTCGTATTGAAGTTTTGTTCAAAAACTCGTATAGATTAGTAAAAAAAAAAGAAAAATTGTTTAGAAAAAGAAAGAAAAATAATAAATAATTTTTCTTTGCTAAAATTTTTTAATCGAAAATGATAATAAATCTATTCGTTAAACGAAAATTTAATTTTACATTTTGACGAAACGAGATAGAAACTTTTGAATTAACAAAAAAACATTTGAAATTCTTCTCTTCCTGGAAAATACTTTTTTGTTGTTACGACTTTTTCTTATTGTTTGCAACAAGAGAAATGCTCGTCCCTGGTGAACCATTAAATTCCCAAGTAGAATGATAATACCACTTGAAGTTTTATCGCCCATAAAACTCGTGATGCTCTCTACATTGTATTACGACTGTTGGCCCAAGGCAAACCTTTCTTCTCGAATGTTCATGCTCGTGTATACCGAGAACGAGATACATATATATATATATGAGAACCGGAAATGTGAAAATTTGTTGACCCAACATCAGAATATTTCCGTTTATGTTTTTACGCGTATATCTCACTGTATTTCCCTCGAGAACATGGTTGAATCTCGAAGCTCCTGAATACACATAGACGAGATAACATTTGGATATATCCTGAGGTCATGCCAAGTCGACCAAACGCAGAAATAAATAATCCGAACATTAGTTATGCAATGAAATGATAATAATTTACAATTTTAAAGCAAATATTCATTATCGAGCTTTCGCCATTACAAATGAAGAAATTCTATGAGAGAAAATCTAAAAAATAATATTTTGGCTCTTTAGAAAAACAGATTGATAATATTTTCATCTATCACGAGGTCATTCTGTGACATAATACGTTACACAATATCTCAAATATTAATTGTACAATTAAACGATAATAATTGACAATTTTAAAGCAAATATTCATTATCGAGCTTTCCCCATTACAAATGAAGAAATTCTATGGGAGGAAATCTAAAAAATAATATTTTCACTCTTTAGAAAAACAGATTGATAATATTTTCATTTATCACGAGGTCATTCTGTGACATAATACGTTGCACAATATCTCAATCATTAATTGTACAATTAAATGATAACAATTTACAATTTTAAAGCAAATATTCATTATCGAGCTTTCGCCATTACAAATGAAGAAATTCTATGAGAGAAAATCTAAAAAATAATATTTTCGCTCTTTAGAAAAACAGATTGATAATATTTTCATTTATCACGAGGTCATTCTGTGACATAATACGTTGCACAATATCTCAAACATTAATTGTCCAATTAAACGATAATAATTGACAATTTTAAAGCAAATATTCCTTATCGAGCTTTCGCCATTACAAATGAAGAAATTCTATGAGAGAAAATCTAAAAAATAATATTTTCGCTCTTTAGAAAAACAGATTGATAATATTTTCATTTATCACGAGGTCATTCTGTGACATAATACGTTGCACAATATCTCAAACATTAATTGTCCAATTAAACGATAATAATTGACAATTTTAAAGCAAATATTCCTTATCGAGCTTTCGCCATTACAAATGAAGAAATTCTATGAGAGAAAATCTAAAAAATAATATTTTCGCTCTTTAGAAAAACAGATTGATAATATTTTCATTTATCACGAGGTCATTCTGTGACATAATACGTTGCACAATATCTCAAACATTAATTGTACAATTAAACGATAACAATTTACAATTTTAAAACAAATATTCATTATCGAGCTTTCCCCATTACAAATAAAGAAATTCTATGAGGAGAAATCTAAAAAAATTACGACCTCCCTCCTTGAGAAACATTGATTGAAACGAAATTTCGTGGAGACAAACAGAATTTATTTGGATCAAGATAAAATGAATTCAAATACAAATGTCATTGAATCAAATAGAATTCTCTCTCTCTCTCTTTCTCTCTCTCCCACCATACTGATAACAAGTGAAAACTCGGTTCACCTTATTTCTCGGATTTATTTCTCTGGATTGAATGGGAAAAAGAAAGTCTCTCGTGTCCATTTAACCGGAAGTCCGGAAGTTGTGACAAAATTGAAATTAAATCTTCGGATCACTTATATATGTGTAGATAGAGCTAACAGCAGGAGCAACTTTAACCAAATCGTTACGAGATTTATACAAAACCTACACACGTCACCACCATCACGAAGGGAAACCTATCGAGTTCACAGATATCTCAGATTCTACCAAAAGCCATTTCTCTCAATTTCCTCCTCGATCCTCTCTCGTTTTTTCTTTTCACCCCCTCCCCCTCCCCCCCGCCCCCACCATCTCAAAAATACACACAAGTTTCTGCATATCTCTCAAGATCGAGGTTTGCCAGTCTTTAGAGTCCATTGAAGATTTTTTTTTTCCGCACGTAGAAACACATCGAGACAGTGTGGCGACTGCCGGAGTTCTCATTCTTCCAAAAACACCCACGGCGAGATGGATGTCCAGCTGGGCCATGGACTATTACTCCTTACTAAAACGCCTACGACTGTATATATATATACAGTCGTAGGTGTACATATATATATATATATATATATATATATATTCTTTCGTCGATTATAACAATATATATATATATAATATGTGTGTGTCCAAAAAGTTAGGAGCAAACCATTCACATTGCCCAAAGGACTTGAATGAAACTCTCGCGCCTTATACCACCATTTTCTACCTACAAATGCAAGTATAAATGTGTAAGGCAAAAAAAAAAAGAAAAATGTCTCGAGAAGCCATCGAGAAGACTGACCAGCTCTCTAGTGTCTTCGTCTCAATGGACCCAAGAAAACGGTACAAGGTAAAACTTCTCTCTCTCTCTCTCTCTCTCTCTCTCTCTCGAGTGTTACGGTCATTTCTTTATTGTATATATGAGGGGTGGGAGAGGGGAAGGGGAGGGGTCTGTAATTGTCCACTCGAGCTGGACGCACTCCTAGGTCTCATTGACAAAATTTCGAGATGTTTTCTTCGTTCTTCCAAAATGCGTACACATGGATGTGCAAAGACTCCCGAGAAATTTGAATTTTACGTTTAGACTCGTAGAATGAAAAAAGGTGACCGTGGAAAGGAATCTGGCAACTAATACCCAAGGATGCATTGCATTACTATGAGGACACTACTATGGGATGGGATAGTAATACACTATGGGTAAGTTATATATATATATATATATATATATATATATACACAGAGTAAGAAAGAGAGAGAGAAAGAGATATATATATATATACACAGAGTAAGAAAGAGAGAGAGGGAAAGAGGGAGAGAAAGAGGCGTGGGGGGGGGATCGAGAGAGGTATATAGTAACACCGTAGGGACCCTGCTAGGTTACAGGTACTCCAGTGACAATGTGACTTCTTGAAGTGCCGGACTTTGTGAATGAAATCCATACTACGTCGATCCTTCAATACTTGTACAATATACAAGTTCCCTCTCATCCTTGGTCTCTTTTTTCCAATGACATCTGGTCAGCTCACTTTACTACGAGTTGAATGGAATGGACCTATGCGACTCTACTCTGTATAACTGGATGGATCGTTGTCCACTCGGGAATTCCTAGTTCGTGCCTCTTTATGGTTAAGGTGGTTTATGGAACTTTTACTCGTTCGCATAGGTCTGTTATATATATATATATATATATATATATATATATATATATATATGTATATATGAGAAATGGGAAATTTATCTTGGATAAGTTGGAGAATCTTTTGAGGGACCAAGGACGATCTTATTGACTTGACGCGAGGCATTGAATACCCGCAAACTCTCGTGCCATGTATATATATATATATAGAGAGAGAGAGAGAGAGAGAGAGAGGTAAAGGGACGACTTCGGGTTCAACTATGCATCAAAGCTCTGTACGTGCATATCTATCCACTGGGGAATCAACAGGATGCTCTATATCGATTTCATATTGATACCACCGAGCCCACTTATACTCTCCCATGTTATACAGAGAAATTCATAAATGTATATATGAACCAAGTACATATATATGAATATATGAATAGATTTATGTGTTTATGTTTACAGGTTTGAGTGAGCACTTGAAGTTGTCTTGGAAATAATTGGTGGTGGTGGGGGGGAGGGGGGGCTGGGCCTAAGGAGCATGTAAGGACATGGTTTAATAAATTTGAGGCCCTTGAGTATGAATGGTAAAATGTTTTTAAAAATTGTGCCTCGTATGAATTTTACACTTGGTTGAAACTTTGCTAATAATTTTTGATCGAAGATTATTATTATATTATTGTGATTTAAAAACAAATGAAATTGTTACAATAATTATGAAAAAATAGGTACGTAATGTTAATGTTTTTTTTTGTCTGATTATTTGTTTTTGTGCTTAAAAGAATTGAATTTTTATGATTATTTTTAAAATTCTCCCTCGTATGAATTTTACACTTGGATGAAGCTTTGCTAATAAATTTTAATCAAAGACTATTATTCTATTATTGTGATTTAAAAACAAATGAAATTGTTACAATAATTATGAAAAAAAAGGTATGTAATGTTAATGTTTTTTTTTGTCTGATTATTTGTTTGAGCTTAAAAGAATTGAATTTTTATTAAAATTTGGCTTGTGGTAAATGTATAAAATTAAATTTTATTTTTAACCACGTGGCGTCGAGACACTGTCACGTCTCTTGATATTGTGGTTGGCTGGAGGCTGCCACTGCCTCACGTCTGTTTCTATACGAAGCGTATATGTCTCATGTGGGCGACTTCGCGCAGCTACCGTCACTATCGATTTCGTATTATGGCTCTTAGACATCCTGACGATAATAATTATTATCTCGAGTGTGCGCTCATGTGTATGGCAAAAATTTCAAGTGTGCAGTACGACAAATTTTTTTTATTCAATGCTGGATAAAATATTTTTTTAAAAGTTATCTCTAAATGAATGCAATTTGGAAAGTTTTATCGATATAAAAGTTTTACGTACTCGGTTCTTGCAGCTGCGAAATTTTGATCGTTTTTTATTTTTTTTATCGTCATTTTATGAGAGCAGAAATGGCCACTTGAGGATGTGAAAAGACACGAGTTTTATGACCGGATAATTTTTTTCCTTGCATATACGTCAAGCATATAAATATTCTCCAAGTTCATGAACTTTACTCGTTAGCGAATTGTGCCAGGTACAAAAATTTATATGCCGATTTAGTTAATTAAAATGTTTTTTTTTTATTTTTTTATTTTGTTCGTGACAATTATAATTTAACCGAAATGCAAAAGTTGCGCTGTGGCAAATGGATTTGTTTCACATTTCGCTGGAGAACGAGACCAAGAGAGAGACAAAGAGAGAATGAGAGTCAGAGAGAGCCAGTGATTTCTGGGTCAGTTGAAACGTAACAAGAGTAGTGCACCGTGTTCGTTCTAGCAATTATCGACTTCCCATTAACGCATGTACGTGCACTTCTCTCGCCCTTTCGTCATGGAATGTCGTGGATAACGCGTTGGAAAATACGAAGCTTCGGCGTGTCTGATGTGTGGGCGAATTTAATGAATTATATATATATATATAATTCAATTATTATATTTATAATATATATATATATATATATATATATATATATATATATATATATATATATATATATGTATAATTCAATTATTATATTTATAATATATATATATATATATAATTCATGAACGAAGAGAATGGTACACATTGCCTACCTGGATCTACCCCTCGCTGTGTTTGCAGTTCAATTGAAACGTGCTGTTACGATGAAGTAATTAATTTGATTTTTATCACTACAGTATATTTACAGATACGCATTAAACTCGAATAATTCAATCTATCAATCGCCTACAGTGGTAGTTGAAATAAGAAAAAATCGATAAATAATAAATAAATCGTTAAAGCACTAAAAGACGTAATTTGTCATTTAAATAGAAATATATTTTCACCCCTTTCAATGAGTTTTGTTAAATTTGAGTAAATTTAAATAAGGTAGTAAATTTAAAGAACCTTTAAAAAAAAAAATAGAAATGTGTCTGTTTTATATTATTATTATTATTTTTTATAATCGAGTGACGTTAAATCGTGTGAGTGACCGTAAAACCGAGCACATCTGCCTTGCCATATGAATTTCACGCAAATTCTTCGAGTTTTCTTTACTGAGTGCATACTCGTGACTTTTTTTTTTCTCTCGTGCCGATTTTTGCCGCGTTCCACGCACGCATTACGAATAATTGCAAGAACGATCCGCCACTCGATCTATTGGCCATGTATTGTGTATGAATGGATACGAGGTCTGATGTATTTTTTTTTTTTTTTTTTTTTTTTTTCAACGAAGCGTTAAATCGTTTTGGGTACTTTTCGGCTACTCGAGAAGAGAATCGCGTGTCGAATTTTTATGGAGGGCTCTCTGACTTCAAAAATTCGCCGGGAACGTGGAAAAATTTCTCTGCTTATAAATTCTCGAAGATCGAGACGAGAGAGTTGAGAAAAACGATCGTTCTTTATTGTATATACACAGTAGGACACTATGTACTTTGGTTATTGAGTACAAAGTATATTATATCGTCGTACGTGGAGTTGCAGCTGCGAACGAAAATCACGATAAATCGTCAGGTCGATCGAGCGTGCCATCGACGTCGTTTTTATGCTCTTAAGATCGGTTAACCGAAATTTTATCATCGGTGAAATATTATTGTGCATTGCCACAAAATTTATTAAACTGTCTTGAGTAACTGCCCGTTTTATAACATTAAAAAAATAATTTTTTCAAATAAATAAAAAGATTTTGAAAAATTAAATGTCCATAAAAATAATTCATATGTGAAAAATATACAAAAGAAAAAAATAATTATTTATTTTTCGTATGTGCCAAATATCATAGGACACATACGTATTAAAAAAATATTTATAATATTGCATAATGTTTAATGTATGATACAGATATTGATTTTTTTTTTTTCCATTGGCGATATTTTAATTTAACAATTTTTTTTACTCTCCATAACGAGCTCGGAAATGTTTGTCTTTACCTTGTGTGGGTTTGTAACCATCGTTATCTCCATCTAAAAAGAGAGTATCCTGATATCTATTGTACAAGATAATTTTTGTATTCAGGAGCTTTGATAGTATTATTATTATTACTATAATAATAATTATTATTATTATTATTCGCTGCTTTCATGCCCCACTCGCATTATGTAGCTTTAAATAATAGGATGATACGAGCGAGTCTTTCTTGCAGTACGAAGCTACACCGTGTGCAAATAAACGACTTGATTTTGCACAACAATTATTCACGAAACTGTATGTGGAAATTCTCAATGTTAATAATACTGTGAAACGCACATATATACTTTTTATAGCTCCATGCAAACCCTCCACTTCTTTGTGCAAATGGCTGTAGCGATAAATTACAAATGTCATAAAAAGGCAAAAAGGTTTGCGATTATAATAAGGTGAAAGGATAACCGGGAAAACGGAATAAATAAAATGCCAGTGAATAAATTACGGAATAAAAATAGGAAAAAGGATTTTTCTAGAGGGTTATTCTTAGATTAAAAAATGTCATTCATGAACAGAATTTAAAGAATTTTTTCAGTGAATTATAAAATTGACTATTATTGCTCGTTCAATTTTGACTCAATTCGAATAAATAAGCAAAATTTTGAAATAAATCTTTCTTAAATTTTGCCAGATTCTTCATTGAAATAAATATTGATAAATTCAAATGAATTTAGTTGGTTGTAAATAAAATATACTTAAGCTCAATAAATTTGACTTTCTCATTTTGCACCATGACCACAGAAAATTATTCGTAAATATAATACGAGAGAATATTTTACTGTCTGGACAAGCTCGCTCTCGAGAAGTTACAGCTAAGGTGGAAAATATCGTAGTAATTGATTCGAGAGAGTAAAATAGAGGAGAAAAGCTCAAAAGAGGGAGAGATCATGAATGAGAGAAGGATGACCATCGAGAGTTTTGGAAATGACTCAAATGACTTGGGGGACCACCTGGAAGTGGTGGTATAGTTTGTAGTGTTCCCTCTCGAGAAGTCTCTTGGAACTTCGAGAGGGCGAGAAATACGAATTTGTGTTACATGGGATACGTATAATAACTATAGAAGTGGTATGCATTTATGTATAGTATACATACATAGATACATATATATATATATATATATATATATATATATATATATACATATATATATAAAACCAGTGTGGACATACCGTGTCGCCCATTGTCCCCTCGTCGTCTAATTTGTCAGAGTCTGGCAAATAGTTTCACACCGACAAAGTCAACTCGTAAGAGGGGAAACTATTGGTGATACTTTAGCATATATATATATATATATATATATATATATATATATATATATATATATGTATATACATATATTTGTTACATTGGTAGCGTGAAGAAGCGCAGCAGCAGTGTCACACTACAGCATGGGGGCACGATCGGAAAAGAAAAAAAAAAAATGGAGAAAATTGTAATGGTGAGGATGGTCACGCTCGTTTGGATCGTTTGGACTCGAGGACCGAATGACATATATATATAATACATACCTGCCAGCTACATAGACTATAGGACTAACACACCTGGCAGATATACCTGGGCCAGGGCGTGACGTAATTTTTTTGGTGTGCAAACCTCATTTACACGAGATGACTCCACGTTTACTGCATTAAGAAAAAAAAAGTTTTTTTTTTCCAACAATTCTTTCAATTTTTTTGATCTTGATTTTTCTTCTATCCATAGAACGTTCTATGATTAAATTATTTATTAATTACAAATAATATAATGTTTTTTTTTCGACTTGGTATATTTTTTAATTATTCAATTATTAAATTAAATTTAAAATATTTTTTTTTATTTTTAGGACAAATTTGTTTTTTCTGTTTCAAAAGTTTTTCTTATTGTGCAGAATACTATATTTTGGTTTTATGTAACAAAATATAATACGATGAGGTGTAACGGATGTGCGAAATGATTTTAATCATAATTGGAATGAAGCTTAATTACGCTAATACACGTGCAAAAATTTTCACTTTTTTTTATTTTTAGGACAAATTTGTTTTTTCTGTTTCAAAAGTTTTTCTTATCGTGCAGAATACTCTATTTTGGTTTTATGTAACAAAATATAATACGACAAGGTGTAACGGATGTGCGAAATGATTTTAATCATAATTGGAATGAAGCTTAATTACGCTAATACACGTGAGTATTGTATCAATATTAGCTTCGTTAGTACTATACAGCATCGTAGTTATGGCGTGAGTTGAGCAACATTTTGGAAATGTAATAATTATAATTTGTCACTGTTAACATTTCAGAATCGTCGATTGTTCGAATGGTCCATTAAAGGAGGATTTACTGGGATACTCATTAGCCACCTCGAAAATACGCTGTAGCGTTCGAGCTCTCGCAAAGATCATTTAGTTGGGTTTTACGATTCCCTTTCTCTCACCGCAGCTCTCCATCTGACCGGAGATTGCGGTACAGTTAATGGCCGACCAGATCTCTTCAGTTAATTATGCCCGGGAAATCTACGAGCGATAAACCACGAGGGACATTCATAATGAAATATTTTTATCCTCAAATTCTCCGGTAAAAAGTGGAAAAAGGAATAAATTTTTACCACCACTACTCACTGATTAATTGACAACAATCATGAAAATAAAATATTGATCGACTACAAAATTGTATCTTATCTTATTAATTGTAAAATTATCGTTAGCTCAGTACTGTTCGATCTATCCTTTTTTTTTTCAAATTGGAATTTAACTTGCAACTAATTGCAAAAGCCCCTTAAGCTCAAGTAGCGAGCTTTATATTTTTCGCAAAACCATCAGCAGGAAAAAGTGACAAATGGAAATAAAATTTGAATATTTTATTAAATTATTGATGATCGAATTTTTCAATATGGTATTTGGCAAATGTTAATAATTAACGATAAATTATATTTATAACGTGCCGAGTAAAAAATTAAAACTAATTGGATGACTGTCATTAATTGCATTCTACGCTGCATATGTAGTAGAATAAAGAAGGAAGTCAAGATACGAGGAAACGTCAGCAATTAATTCATCCTTGATCGTGTTCAGGAGAAAAAGATTCCGGAAAGACAGATCGAGAGAGGGAGAGAGAGAGAAAGAGAAATAGAGAGGGAGAGGGAGAGAGAAAATGTTTAACAAACTTAACGCTTATTAATTTATATACTAAAGTGCAACATATATATATACATATACATATATATATATACATATAACTCGTATTCTGTTCGAGTGAAAATTATATGTATTGCTTTTATGTACGCTGACAGTCTCGCCTCGGGCTAATACCGGTGAATTTCCCGACGGTATCTTTATATTGCATTATTGGGCTTAAGTACTTTGGCACACAAATCGAGAGATACCGCCGGGCATGAACTGGGTTGCAACCCCTAATTTTACAATAGGTTAAAATCCCACCACTACTTGTCGACCAGTCATCGCCGCGTGTCTCCTCCTATATTCACATATGGGGCATTCCAGATAAAATCGACAGTACTCTCGTTACAATTATTAATTTGAAAAAATTCAAAATAATTTTCTAACAAAAAAGTTATCGCAATCATATCGAAGTTTTTTTTTTTTTAAATTATATTTTTGAATTAACAGACATTTTTTTTCAATTCAAAAAGTAATCTTGAGGCTTTTTGTACGCGGGCCAAAGTCATATAGCGAAAGGAAAAAAATAAAAAAAAATCTAAAATTTACAATTTTGTCTATTTGACCTGAAATGACCCACGCATATCTCGATTTATCTACCATACATAGAATGGTAAATTTAACACCGGCGTTCCATTGTCCCGTGTGGGCTGCTTTCAAATTTTTTACAATACCTCCTGCCGATGAATTGAACTCGCGCTCGCGATCAGATTTTTTTTTTTTCTTTTTTTATTATTATTCCGCAGGTTTTATGCTCTACAATATCGTTTTTCGTTCATTCCGGGCATTTTGGCTTGAGAAAATCCAGCCGAGCGTCGCCTTACCCGATCTCGTCTTTCCGAAATGAGATTTCTCCCCGCAAAACAGTTTCAAACGAAATATCATATATATATATATATATATATATATTCTCGTCATGAACTTGAGCTTTTGGCCCAAAGCCTCGCTCGTTCGAGAACCGCACAAGTTTGCTTAGGTCGTTTACTCTCGGTCACTCGTAACCGTTCCATATCACAAAATCCCGGCCACATTATATACCTGTATCAAACTATTCCGGACTTGGCTTTAAATTTATTGTTATTATTATAGTTGTATTAACAACGTATCTAACTATATTATATATATATATATATATATATGGGTATGAATATGCCTAAAGAAAAATCATATCGTATATATATACATATATATATATATATCTATATATATATATATATATAACGTATGCATGGATGAAATATATTGTGCTCCATCTGATCCCTGCGATATGTACAGAGAGCCCTCTTTTTTGTAAGTTCCCATTGTATGAAATATTATACGCGAAAAATTATAACCGTATTTTATTGGCCCTGGGCACAAAATACGTAACTAGAAATCTCGTTTGCTGTGATTTTTATTATTATTATGATTAATATTATTATTATTTAGTGCCTAAAAAAATGAAAGTTTAGATGACATTTGCAGAATGCTTTTGCTTTTTTCACTTGTCTAGTGCACGTGTACGAATTTTCTTGGCTTTATTCCTGTTTATCAGACAGTGAAAAGCGTACATTGACAAAGGTAAAGAAAAAGACGACTGTACGGAGTGCTGAAGATTTTTTTTTCATCATTTTCATGTGTTCTCTCGCGCATAAAGATGGGAAATAATATCGCAGGTGCCGATCTATCGTTTATATAGATCGATCTGTATCATTCAATAGAGAAGATGAAGACGAAGATAGAAAAAAAAAGAGTTTCTGTATTATAGCCCAATCGAGATACGAAGAAAAAGGAAAGGGAATGACATATATATATATTGTCTATTTATTTTTGTGACATCGAGGCATCTCGACGCTCCATTCGATAAACGAGTCAAGAAAAACCGATCTTTTATTTATACGATTTACCCGTACAAAAGATCGAAAAGATTTTCGTTTCCATAGACATATATATGTATAGAATGTCCTTGCTTGTAATCTGTAATTGAACATCGGTTTTCGATCGAAAGGGATAAAAAATTTTGTCTCCGCGAACAAACTCAGTGACAAAAGTGCCAGTCGATCGGTAATTTCCCACAAAAGCCGAGCGATAAATATCCCCAGGGCGAGAGTGATCCGAGACCGATGCAGAGAGCAGAGAGGCTGTGACAAAAAAAAAAAAAAAAAAAAAAAAAATGAAACGCCACTGCGACAACACGGATTAAAGGTTTTTCGATGTATGCACCAACAGTCTTGAATTTATTCAAGACTCACAATGTGTGTGGTTAGCCGATAAAACATTCATTGTACATTGTGATTCTGTGAGCTCGAACCACTCTGTGTCAACTCAAATCCTCTCTGTCGTGCAATTAATCCTTCGGGAAACACCACATTCTATGAATTTTGATATTTAAAAAAAAAAAATTATTTGGAGGATTCATGAGCATATTTAGAGTCGATAAAATTCTGATGTAATTTTCTCAAAGTTTTTTTTTTTCATACTGGCTAAAGGAATAATTTATTGATGGACTTTGTAACTCTATAAATGGGCAACTATATAAAATTATTTTTCTGGTCTTCGAATAACAATAAAATTTCTTTTCTCATAGAAACATTTTGTTAATGATTTTCAATTGTCAAGAATTTTTTCATTCTTTTCAATCGTTGGCGTTACTCATCGCAACGAGTCACTCGGGTTCGCATGTACAGAGAGAAAAAAAAAAGAGAGAGAGAGAGAGCCGAGACCCCTTGATCTGTGCGAGTACTCGAACGCTTAACGCTTCGCTTGTCGGCCAACAATGTGCCAAGAGAATTTTTGAGTGAGCACTCAAGATTGGAGTCATTGAAAGACCGATTTATAAATGCCTTATGAAGTTTAATAAAGAAACTGTCGTGTTTTTTGTTTGTTTATGTCAACAAGCTTATATTTCACTCGTATCGATACTGTGTCCCAGAAAAATATTTTTAAAAACTGTCAATTAATTGGATCACTGAATAATAATAATAAAGTACAGCTAATCAAAATGATTTTTCAAAGGGTGCAAAAATTGAACATTAAAAGGATCTAAATCAGTGAGAAATTATCGCTAAAACATTTCTGTCAAGTCAACAAGTTATATTTCCATAAATGCCTTATGAAGTTAAATAAAGAAACTGTCGTGTTTTTTTGTTGTTTATGTCAACAAGCTTATATTGCACTCGTATCGATACTGTGTCCCAGAAAAATATTTTTACAAACTGTCAATTAATTGGATCACTGAATAATAATAATAAAGTACAGCTAATAAAAATGATTTTTCAAAGGGTGCAAAAATTGAACATTAAAAGAATCTAAATCAGTGAGAAATTATCGCCAAAACATTTCTGTCAAGTCAACCAGTTATATTTCCATAAATGCCTTATGAAGTTAAATAAAGAAACTGTCGTGTTTTTTATTTGCTTATGTCAACAAGCTTATATTTCACTCCTATCGATACTGTGTCCCAGAAAAATATTTTTACAAACTGTCAATTAATTGGTTCACTGAATAATAATAATAAAGTGCAGCTAATCAAAATGATTTTTCAAAGGGTGCAAAAATTGAACATTAATAGGATCTAAATCAGTGAGAAATTATTGCTAAAACATTTCTGTCAAGTCAACCAGTTATATTTCCATAAATGCCTTATGAAGTTAAATAAAGAAACTGTCGTGTTTTTTGTTTGTTTATGCCAACAAGCTTATATTGCACTCGTATCGATACTGTGTCCCAGAAAAATATTTTTACAAACTGTCAATTAATTGGATCACTGAATAATAATAAAGTACAGCTAATAAAAATGATTTTTCAAAGGGTGCAAAAATTGAACATTAAAAGGATCTAAATCAGTGAGAAATTATTGCTAAAACATTTCTGTCAAGTCAACCAGTTATATTTCCATAAATGCCTTATGAAGTTAAATAAAGAAACTGTCGTGTTTTTTGTTTGTTTATGTCAACAAGCTTATATTTCACTCGTATCGATATTGTGTCCCAGAAAAATATTTTTATATTTCCAATTCTATGAAGCTACAAAGGATCAAAAAAATTGTTGAAAAAAAAGAGATCTTTTACACTGTGATAAAATTCAGCAGATTTAGCCGATACAAAACTCATCGTCGAAGTAATTTAAAAAATGTTATTAACGGAAACATTTGTACGATCTCATGACCTGCTCGGAAAAAAATCGGACTTGCTGGCGAAAGGCATCGTTGAGTTTTCGTGCTCGTCTGTAGTCGTTACTTTGCAAAAACTAGACGAGAAAAAAAAAACGTATATACAGTTTGAATGCGAAATATTATGACTCTCGTCTCGAATTGAATTACGATCGATGAAGTGGCATTGCCCGGGCTCCGGACGAGAATTTTCTCTCTCTATCTCACTCTTGTTCGTCAGCTGGCAGTGAGAGAGAGAGAGAGAGAGAGAGAGAGAGAGAGAGGCCGACGTTTCCGTGTTCCGTCACGGAAGGGATACATGCAAATGTAGGCCAGGCACGGGTCGACCATCCCTCTACCCCTCTTCAGTAACGCCCGTCAAAAAACGTCACGGAAAGGGAATTTATTCGCTGCAGTCTCGCCACAGAATTGACGCATAGCCCTACACATTTTGATCAAAAATTTATAAATAACGAAGGACGATTTATCGTGAAAGAGAGGATCCCTTGATTTAATGTGACACATTTATGACCTTATCGAAGCAATAAAAAAAAAAAACTTACAAAAAATAGGAATATTCGTAATTTTGCCTTGTCCAATTTACGCCCTTAATTCGGTTAATTGTTATAAATGCTCGTAACTATTTTTAAACCCGTGTGTAAAGTCAAAAGAGAAATTGGTAAACCCAAAGCAATCCCTTTTAATTTATCGATCGAATTAAAGTCTCTCTGGGTTACTTTGGCTGAGAAAAGTATAATAGAGCCTAATTAATATTTAGTTTCGGGTGAAAATCTCGACGCAATTTACTGATTTAGTGTCTTCGATTGGTCCCGCTTGCGAGATAAAATTAGCATAGACATAAGTGGAGAGGATTTTTTTTTTTTTTTTTTTTTTTTTTTTTTTTTTTTTTTAAGGGATGTTCACGGATCTGTGTGTGTGTACTTTTAATTCGAAACGTGTGCGTCTCGTCATTGTCGCGTTGTTACCGTATTATGACCCTCGCGATGTCATCGAGCCGACAACAGCCCCTTGGCCAACGAACAAGGAGAAGGGGGTTGAGGGGGTTGTCGGAAAAATTATGCAAATATCTCATTAGCGATCCTCTGGTGCCCGAACGGCGTTATAGCGACAGGGGTGGCTTCTTTGGTGATAGGCGAAAGAGAGAGATAGAGAGAGAGAGAGAGAGAGAGAGAAAGAGAGAGCAACAGCCATGAAAACTCACCCCCTGCTAGTGTCTCTCCCTCTCTCTCTCTCTCTCTCTCTCCCTCTCTCTCTTTCCACTACCGCAAATTACCATCGAGGCGAGAGACTCTCGAGAGGCTAACCCAAGAGAAGCAAACAACATACGGTACACCATATAACATACAACATATATATATGCAATTCAGGATCCGTCGCTAGCTCGATCCTTACTCGATTTATAGCATTTTCTACCCCCTCTCTCTCAACCACCCTTCCTGTCAAGAAACACGAACCAACCATATCAAAAGAAGTAGAAATATAAAATAACGATGCAATTCGACGATACTTTATTTTGAAAAAAAAAAATCTCACCTCGTTATTTGCGTGAAGTAATAAATGTAATTTTTTTAACTTTATCGAAATCAAATATTTTGTCACATTTTGAATTAGCTGCAAGAATCGAAAAGAGAAAAACGAGGAAAAAATCCATGCAAAGCAATGCAGGATTCGAAAAAAAAGTAAATACGAAGACAACAAATAAATTTGCTCACTAAAATTATCGTAACTTTACCTAACTAATGGATTTGCGAATACACTCTGTACTTATTTTCTTCGTAATCGTGAAAGTTAGGAAATATTATTCTATTTATTTATTGTAATAGTAATTTTTCAAAAGTTTTTTGAAAGCGATAAAAAAAATTCAAAATGTTGCCATGCCCCTTTTAATTTATTTTTTTGCACTTTTTTCTATCTAGACATAGAAAAATTATGATAATTGGATAAAACTAATCACTTTTTCCAATGCACTCGTGGTTTTTTTAAAAATACTGTAAGCTCAAAAATGTTTTGTAGTTATCGTGAAAAAAGAGAAACAATTCCCGTCTTTTTCTACGTTGAAAAATTTTCTCCGATCGAATTTTCCAATTTTTTACCCCTAATTACATCTCGATTTTTCCACCCTTAGACGGAAACGTCATGTTTCCCATCAAAGAACTTTCTGATGTCAAACATACGAGAGCATTGACGCCTGATGATACTTTTCAATAAAGCTGAGTGACCAGAAGAGCTGCCTGTTATCGCTCGCGATCAATTTCCTTCGAGTCTTATAATAGAGAAAATTGCCGATCGTCGCGTCTAATATTTTTCGGTAAATGTGATTGTACGCAGGTGCCAACGATAGTCTACACCAAGATTGCTGAAAAAAGTCGATGAATCAGCCAGGATGAAAAAAAAAAAATATATATATATATATATATATAGTATATGCCGAGGAATTTGGGACAGAGGAAAAATTGCGCTTTTGCCGCTGACAAACCCACGCGCGTCCTCTACACAAAATGGAGAAAACGAGAGTTAGTATCTTGAAATTGCTCTTTTCTCTCGTCTTCCATTACAAAAGGCGATGTTTCTTATTTCCAAGAAAAAGCACCGACGTCTCCTACATAAAAAGATTGAAGCTGAAATAGCGAGAGGAAAAATAAAGAGACGTCGATGAAGTGCTATATACAGTAAAAAGAGGTCAAGATGACGGCTGGGGTGGCGAGAAGCAGAATATGAGAAACTTTTTAACCGATTGACGAGTTGAGATCTCCAAAGATCACTTCTATATTATACCCAGGAGGGACTAAGTGATGTCTCTCTAATATTCTTTTCGTTTTCAAGTGATTCTGTCTCTGCAACTGACGCGAGAGAGAGAGAGAGAGAGAGAGAGAGAGAGAGAGAGAGAGAGAGATAAAGCTGTGGCGAACAGCAGGGTTCAAGTTAATCCCGGCCACCGATCGTAGATAAACTCACGGGTTAAATAAGGATTAGCTCGCGGATGACTCGGCAGGATATCGAGAGAAGAATGAGAATGAAGAAAAAGGTAAACTTCTTCACGAAGATTTTAAAAACTCTGTCGCAGTTGAGAGAGCCGTCACAGAGGTCAAGAGAACAGTGAAGAAAATACTCGCGGCCGAGTTTAAAGTCCTATCGGAAATTACTTTCTCCATTTTTTTCAAACGAATAAATGGGCGACAGTGAAATTTTGGCTCTGCAAAATTAAGGATAAAACACTGTGCTAAATATATGTGAACTTTGAACTCTCGAAAAAAAATTTTTTAAATCGGAATAAGTCTCTGAGGTTCGTCTTAATTTCTGTACACGAGTGAGAACTTTTTTTTAGACATGGGCTTTTGTCATCGAGCGAGAGAAGCGTAAAAGATGATTATCGAATCGAGAGTTAACCTGCCGTTAAAAGGTCGAGACTGACCCGGGACAGGAAAACCTGTCAAAAATCTCTCGTCCGCCCTTTGGCCACGTCCAAAGGCGTCATCATGATTGCATCTTAATCATTTAAGTTTCGAGACGAGAATCCGGCTAATAGTCAGAGCTGAAGGTTGTCTCGAAGAGAGATTCGTCCTTGACGATAATAAAAATTCATTTTGACGCAGAATTGGTCAATCGGACTGGAATAAAATGACAAGTCTACTTGATACGTTGAAGAATAAATGACAAAAAAAATTATCATCATCAATGTATCATCGGGATATGTTTGAATAAAAAAAAAAAATTAAATTTCACGACAATCATGTCAACGTGAATCTTTTGGATTCTACCTGGGGATGTCCAGCCTGCCAACTAATCCCTATCGATAATCAGACCTGATAAGCCAGCTTTTTGAAGAGTTAAAGCGAGTTAAGAAACCCCCAAGTTTTTCAGCTCGATTTCGCGAACCCCTCTAATGGAACGGTAACTTTATTTTTTTATCGTCAACGCCATCGCTCAAACCATTCAAAGAAGAGATCCGAACAGCCCCTTTTTTTTGGTCCCGAACACTCTTTTTTGCTTGCCCAGAATGTGTTGGACCCTTCTCGGGGGCAATGAGCGATGATTTCACGCTGCTGATTGTGACACTAATGAGTAACAGTCTGGTTCAATTAGGGGCTTCAAGGGAACAACTCGCTTTGTTTGAACTCGACTAATGGGTCAGGCCTGATGGCGCAGCAGCATTAAACTCTTTTTTTTTTTTTTACTCACAGCTCGTGAATTGTAAATGACACATCTGAATAATTTTTTATCTCGACGTTTTTTGTGCCAAGTCAGTTGAAAAAAATCTCTAGTAAAATTGATGGCCCAGGAGGAAAAAAAATCTACATTTAATGAAATCAACGTGAGGCTTCGATTTTTTGAGAGCCTTTTAAATTATGTCTATCGATTTATTCGCGCCAGATTATAATTGGAGAATTGTCAAAATATTAATAATTCTCTATCGATTCTAACAAATATTACGTTATGTTATGCATCGATAAAAAAATTTCGTGTATGAAATTTGCATTGTGGCACAAAATGATTTCCGTACGAACGGCGCCTGGGCAACTGTTGCAGGCATTGCAGCTATGCGAGATGAAAAAATTGCAACTGGATTAAATTTAAATTCAATTTGGTGGGATGAAGAATTTATATTTGAATCAATTAGAAAGTTTGGTCTTGTTGGTAGTGTTATGGAGGTCAGGGTTGATTCTAATACTGTTATTTGAGACAAATAAAAACGTGTGGCTCAGTGGTCTAGGGGTATGATTCTCGCTTTGGGTGCGAGAGGTCCCGGGTTCAAATCCCGGTTGAGCCCAATTTTTTTTTTTTTTTCCACACGCTCATAATCACAGGGAAATTTTTTATAATTTTTTTTCTCGTCTTTCAAGCGATGCTAATAAAATTTTTAATTGCTCTTGCCAAGTTTACGCGTCTTTCTCGTATATAATATAAATCAGACGAGGATATTTTCTCCAGTATGTGAGGAGATTTTAATTAATATAGCACATGCGAGAAGCCTTCATACTCGCCTATAGAGTGTACAGGATGATTTATTTAAATTTATGTAAAATCCTTTGGGGGTTCGGTGACGCTAGTCGCCTACACGATTAATATATGTATTTACGATGTACACAAGTGGGTCCGGGCCGTTGGGTACTTTAATGAGGTTTGCCATCGTGGTTAGCCTTCGACAAAGGCCGTTAGCTTTGTCCCACCATGTAGTACCGAAAAGCTCGTGTGACAGAGAACCGCACACCAACGCACAAATAAGCACTAAGATCAAAAACAAATGACGTCACAGACTAAATTTGCTAAATTTACTAAAAAAAAAAAAAAAAATTCAACCTTCTGTCACCTCAAATTTTTAATAAAAATACTTAAATCTTTGAGCTTATTTTTAATGTAAAAAATAAACTTTTTACCCTCTGAAATATTTAATCTCAGTGGAAATGGAGCCTCAAAATTACCCGAATTAAACCACCAGGTGCCTTTTACTCGTGCTCGAGCATACATCGAATTTGGCATAAACGTTTGGGATGAACGTCACGCGCCATCTGCTATACGTAACATTTAACGTAATCGTACTCGGTCGAAGCTTAAATTTCATCAGCACTCGGCAAGATCCATGTGAAACTTTTCTTATATATTTTTTATTTATTGTCTAATTTATGTCCTGGTGAGGAAAATTATTATTGAATCAAAGGATGAGCTCACGAGTGTAATTTTGCTCAAATACGTGATCCCTCCTGGCTTATGAAACATGAAAAGCAAAACGCTTAAATATTAAGGGGAGACAGAAAAAACGTGAGGCAAAATGTGATAGCGACGTTCCAAATTAGATGAATAAAAATTAAACGCGAGTTCGTTGGCTGGCGTGCTTAATTATCGTGTGCCAGTGAACCTTATCGCATGCACACAGCATATATATGTATATATATATATATATAATATATATATATAATATATATATACATATATACATATATATATGTAAATATACAATATATATAAAATATATATACATATATACATATATATATATTGTATATATAATATAGCTTGTGCTTGTGACCGCAAAACGTGCGAGGGCCAGCATGGCGTGCGTAGAATCTGATAAGGCGAAACTAGGCCTAAAAATCTGAAACTTTGATGTCCCATTTCATTTTTCCAGTATTATACTCATAACGATTTCGAATATGTTTCGTGGAAATTTCGAGATTTCCACAATAAGTCATTCGACCATTCGTACGAGGGCCAGCAATGTATATTATAATATTTAATTGTTTTTTTTTTTTCAACTACTCGACGTCAAGACACTGATGACGGGTCTCTTTGATATACAAGTGAAAAGTAAGATAAAGAAAAGTAATAATTTTATATTTTTATAAAATATGATAAAGACGACATGACACTTGATCGATAAATCATTAAAAATTATTTTAATTGTTTCAATCTGATTTCTGCCAAAATCGAAGGGCAATCTTTGCAAAAATTTTGTCAATGGGTGAGAAAGATGGAACGGACAGTTCTTGAAACTGAAAATAGCCGAAATAGCCTGAGTGTTTCTATGTAGAAATTAAAAAAGAAAGTTAAAAAAAAAAAAACCGCTTCGGTCAAGTTTGACTCCATTGTAAAGTCAAGCAGGAGGTTTCGCGTAAAAAAGAAACGAGAAATTTTCACCTATATTTCTGAAATAGCCAATAATATCTGACGAAAAAAAAAAAAAAAAATACATTTTATATTCTATATACGAGAAAAATGGCAATGGCGGACCATTTTGCTCACTCGTCATTGTCACCATAAGCGAGAAAACGGTTTCGACTTTCGAGTACCCGCACCCGGGGCCACTTCTCGAGAGAATTTCGTCGGCATAGAGCAAGCGTCACCCTGGGGCTGGCTGTCGTCGCGGCTTTTTACCAGTTTTGATCGAGCGCCTCTTCAGAGTGCAACAAGAGGACATGAATTAATGCGATGAGAGGGAATACCGGATGAAAGAAAGGGAGAGAAAAAAATACAGGCTCCCGCAAAAGAGCCTTGTTGATAGATACCTATATATATATATTTATACATATATATACATATAAATATATATATATATGTATAAATATATAAATATATATATATATATATATATATATATGTATATATATATGTATATCTTTTCTCCACTCGTGTTGCTTCCCCTTTTTCCTGCATTTACCAGCTTCCTCTCTTTTGCGCTTTTGATACTTTGGGCCAGTTCGACCGTTGAACAGCTCTCGCTATACGACACTCGTGGTACAGTGCGCGGTTTTTGAGTGACAAATCGTTTCTCTTGCACAAAACACCAATCTTATGCGATGCTCTCGACACATTTCAATTGTACATTTCACATCAGACACACTTATGAGCCACGAGAATTTGGCAAGCATTTTTACAAAAAATCTTCAACAATTAATCATGGATAAATTTTTGATTGTGTTTTTATTTATTAAAATAATTATTATTAATTATTTCGTTGTAAAAAAATTTGCATCCCTCTTGAATTTGGTTTCGCGGAGAGGGATGTGCATAATTTCGTCATATGGGGCTAAAATAGCTAGGCAAAGGCTTATGTTACATATATATATCTTTTCTACACTCGTGTTGGGTCCAATCTGGTCCGATGCTCTCGACACATTTTTACAAAAAATCTTCAAAATTAATCATGGATAAATTTTTGATTGTGTTTTTATTAATTAAAATAATAATTATTAATTATTTCGTTGTAAAAAAATTTGCATCCCTCTTGAATTTGGTTTCGCGGAGAGGGATGTGCATAATTTCGTCATATGGGGCTAAAATAGCTAGGCAAAGGCTTATGTTACATATATATATCTTTTCTACACTCGTGTTGGGTCCAATCTCGTCCGATGCTCTCGACACATTTTTACAAAAAATCTTCAAAATTAATCATGGATAAATTTTTGATTGTGTTTTTATTTATTAAAATAATTATTATTAATTATTTCGTTGTAAAAAAATTTGCATCCCTCTTGAATTTGGTTTCGCGGAGAGGGATGTGCATAATTTCGTCATATGGGGCTAAAATAGCTAGGCAAAGGCTTATGTTACATATATATATCTTTTCTACACTCGTATTGGGTCCAATCTGGTCCGATGCTCTCGACACATTTTTACAAAAAAGCTTCAAAATTAATCATGGATAAATTTTTGATTGTGTTTTTATTTATTAAAATTATTATTATTAATTATTTCGTTGTAAAAAAATTTGCATCCCTCTTGAATTTGGTTTCGCGGAGAGGGATGTGCATAATTTCGTCATATGGGGCTAAAATAGCTAGGCAAAGGCTTATGTTACATATATATATCTTTTCTACACTCGTATTGGGTCCAATCTGGTCCGATGCTCTCGACACATTTTTACAAAAAAGCTTCAAAATTAATCATGGATAAATTTTTGATTGTGTTTTTATTTATTAAAATTATTATTATTAATTATTTCGTTGTAAAAAAATTTGCATCCCTCTTGAATTTGGTTTCGCGGAGAGGGATGTGCATAATTTCGTCATATGGGGCTAAAATAGCTAGGCAAAGGCTTATGCTACATATATATATATCTTTTCTACACTCGTGTTGGGTCCAATCTGGTCCGATGCTCTCAACACATTTTTACAAAAAAGCTTCAAAATTAATCATGGATAAATTTTTGATTGTGTTTTTATTTATTAAAATAATTATTATTAATTATTTCGTTGTAAAAAAATTTGCATCCCTCTTGAATTTGGTTTCGCGGAGAGGGATGTGCATAATTTCGTCATATGGGGCTAAAATAGCTAGGCAAGGGCTTATGGTAACTCAGTTGAATGCATAACACACTGAGACGTATCTCTGTCGCGTCTGATTAATTGGAAATTCAAACGTGGCACAGCCTCGTACATGTTTGAATCAGTCGGCTTGGTTCGTTAGAGGGAAACTAGCGTGGGTGCCCCGACACCCAACTTCGTGTAAGCTATGAAGGATGAAATCTCGCGAGAATGAGAGACGCCTGACTAATCCATGGTGAGGCAAATCAGCGAAACGTTCGAATGTACATAGTACAGGAGCGTTATGCTTGCATGTATAAATCCAAGATGATTTAAACTTCCCCTTACCACTTGGGACAAGTTTCGTGAGTATTAAATATAAAAAAAACTATTGAGAATTCCAACCATTCATAGGAATTATCAATAAGGTATCAAATGTATACAAAATTCATTATATGAATTCATTTTCGTGGACCGATTTTAATAAAATTTGGCAGAGACTTTTTTCAAATTTATGCCGAATGATTTACGTAAATGGTTTTGTCGTCAAAATACCCCTCAATGGGACGGGGGTTGATCTAAATATAAATTGAAAAAAAAATTATATTAAAAAATTGAAATAATCTTCAACGGTTTGTTTGATTTTAATTTTAGGGGAATAATTGGAATAAAGATTGCAGAAAAATACAAATTTATCGAGGATCACTGAAACTTTTTCAATGTTTATTAATTTATAAATAATATCCAGGGCGTAAAAATTATTGATTGAAATTTTTCATGCAGACTCTCAAATGGACTCTCGAAAATTGTTATTTGACCAGCGATTAGTGATATCAAACAAATATTTTGTCAAACTGCAAATGAAGGTCTTTGCGTCACTGTACGAAACACAGCGAGGTATAAGAATAATTTTTTATTTCACGACAATTTTCCACGAATATTGAAAAATTCAAGGAAATAAAATAAATCATCACCGTTTATGCTTTCCATAAATAATCCATATTCGTGAAATTTAAACCGGAAGTAGAGACCTGAATTTTAATTGACGATATCGAGCCTTCCTGCAAACAAAAAAGCAATTTCTAGTCAAATTATCGAGATGGAAAATTGAAATTGGCCTCGTGGTGAGAAAAAAACAGAAAAAAAAAGATTTTCATTGATAAAATCCATCCAATGGACCGAATGGAATGAAGCATCACGCTAAAAGGTCGACAACAATCGAATAAACGCGAACGAGTATACGCTTTTTGGGCCTAAAATTCCAAGAACGAACCAACGAGAGTTAACCAGAATGATGATGGAGCACTGGAGAATTTTCTCCATGAATTGTGCGTGTAGTAAAGTATATATACGTGTAACCGCGTGACAGGAAGATCTCTCGCTAAATGTCCTTTAAGTGTACAATTTTGGGAGGGGTTGAGAATAATAGCTTAGCGTATCAAACGGGCCGACCGAGCAAGCGAACGCGCGCGATCGTTTTCCTACCCTTCGGGACTGACACGAGTATAAAAATGAGAGAAAAAGTGGCAGAAGAGAGAGAGAGAGACAGAGAGACAGAGAGAGAGAGAAAGAGACAGAGAGAAAGAGAGAGAGAGAGAGAGAGAGGGAGAGAGAGAGAGAGAGAGAAGAGAGAGAGAGAGAGAGAGAGAGAGAGAGAGAGAGAGAGAGAGAGAGAGAGAGAGAGAGAGAGAGAGAGAGAGAGAGAGAGAGAGAGAGAGAGAGAGAGAGAGAGAGAGAGAGAGAGAGAGAGAGAGAGAGAGAGAGAGAGAGAGAGAGAGAGAGAGAGAGAGAGAGAGAGAGAGAGAGAAGAGAGAGAGAGAGAGAGAGAGAGAGAGAGAGAGAGAGGGAGGTAGAGAGAAGCATTTTGGGAAGGTGACAATTTTTCGTTTCGTTCACGGAAAAAGAACGAGTGGCGAGGCGCGGTCTTCCATTCATCCCTTAAAATCGTGTGAATGGCGAGTTCGGGGGATACGAGAGCGCTCTCTGTGGGATTTTTTGACACCCTCTCTCTCTCTCTCTCTCTCTTTTTCTTCCTTTCTCTCTCTTGGCACTGTGTGAATGGCCGGTTGAAGTCAACCGAGCATACAGTGTAAAAGTCAGAGGATTGAGAAAAGAGAGCGAAGGTGAAGAAGAAGAAGAAGATAAAAAAAAAAAAAAAAAAAAAAAGGTACCACACAGAGCCCCGTGAGGCTGTCGCACCCGCTGGGTCTTTCGAGTCACAAGTGTGCCATTGTGGGCTGCTCGAGAGTCCCCTCACTCTGAAAACCATTGTCAAAATTTTGCTCCTTAACACCATTAACTACGTTTTACCTTAAATTTGGCCCAAAGTGGGGGCCCTCTTGACAAATTTTTCGAAAATTTACGAATCTCTTCCCCCATCTTTCTTATTCTCATCCTCGTATACGCTTCGACGAGCATTATTTCCCGTGAAGAGATCTCTCCAACTTGTATATACTTTTGTGTGTATATATATATATATATATATATATATATCTATAATGTATATAAAAGCACATATATACGTACGTGCCACAGCTAAATGCGTTTAACGTGACAGATTTTCTTTTAAAAGGCCGCTCGTGCAGCCGCTGGACAAACTCTCGCGGGCTTTCGGTAGCGGAAAATTTGTCTGTAAACATCCCGCATGAGAAAAGAAAAAAAAATCTTCCCCTCTTGTTGCACATCCATATACGACTATTTCGTGGGAGTTTTGGCCAGAGGGGGTGAAAATATTTTTGTTCGCCAATCGATGAACATTTCGTGGAAAAACGAGCGATAAATTTTGTCGCTACAAAATCAGGCAAAAAAGAAATGGAGAATTTGTGTTTGAGGAATTTTGCAGCTTCCGACGGTACAAAGGGAAAAATTTAGCTATATAGGATCGAGGATGAGAATCGAATGAAAAAATACTTAAATTATTGTCATTGTGAAATAAATAGGAATCTTTATAGTGAGAATATAATAATTATTACTTTTTTTCATGAAATTATTGATAATTAATTAAATGCTCAAATTAAGTTGAAGATAAGTTGAAGATCAAATTTTAACTTTGAGAATTTTGTTAGAAAATTTTGGTAATGAGAAGAAAATTTTAATTGGATTCAAAATTTTTTGCTGTTTTTTTTTTTAAGCAAAATATCTGAATGGTTAAGTAACTTTGAATATCGTTACGTTTATATCGTGTATATTGCAGTATATAAATCTGAATTGAGCTCTTTTCTACCAACTCTTTTTTTTTTTTTTTACGAGCTTCATTCAGAATCTGATAACACGAAACTAGGCCTAAAAATCTGAAACTTTGATGTCCCATTTCATTTTTCCAGTGTTATACTCATAACGATTTCGAATATGTTTCGTGGAAAATTCGAGATTCCCACAATAAGTCATTTGACCATTCGTACGAGAGCCAGCAATGTATATTATCATATTTAATTGTTTTTTTTTTTTCAATTACTCGACGTCAAGACACTGATGACGGGTCTCTTTGATATGCAAGTCAAAAGTAAGATAAAGAAAAGTAATAATTTTATATTTTAATAAAATATGATAAAGACGACATGACACTTAAACGATAAATCAGTAAAAATTATTTTAATTGTTTTAATCTGATTTCTGCCAAAATCGAAGGCCTTGCAAAAATTTCGTCAATGGGTGAGAAAGATGGAAAAATACTTAAATTATTGTCATTGTGAAATAGATAGGAATTTTTATAGTGTGAATATAATAATAATTATTTTTTTCATGAAATTATCGATAATTAATTAAATGCTCAAATTAAGTTGATGATAAATTGAAGATTGAATTTTTTAACTTTGAGAATTTTGTTAGAAAATTTTGGTAATGAGAAGGAAATTTTAATTGGATTCAAAATTTGTTGTTGTTTTTTTTTTTAAAGCAAAATATCTGAATGGTTAAGTAACTTTGAATATCATTACGTTTATATCGTGTACTTTGCAGTATATAAATCTGAATTGAGCTCTTTTCTACCAACTCTTTTTTTTTTTTTTTTTACGAGCTTCATTCATATCATGAAACGAGAATAAAGCTCGTGCTTTTTTTCTCAGTCCTCATGTTTGCTCTTTAAAATTCCGGATTGTTTGAAAGGTATCTCGTTAAAACTTTAGATTACACGAAAGCATTCTTCGAGCTGTCAGAGCTTTTTGGGGTAACATTTTGCCGACCTTGTTATGAGATGAAGACAGGAAAAGAAAGAGAGCGAAAAAAAAATTGTATTGCGTGACGAGCCTTGCAAAGATTGCTCGTAAAAAAAATACTCCATTCGGGAAATAAGGAGAGAGAGAGAGAGATCTCTCAACGCCCCAGGAAACCCCGTGAATTTGTTAGGTCGAGAGTCTCGTTTTTCATGGATCGGTGTAAAATTGTTATTAAAGGAGAGCACGAGATTATTGACGTTATAAAATCGTTTGATGGCGTCTCGGCTCTTATTAAACGATAAAACCGACGATAAATTCTTCTCTTGCAACATCATAAATCTTTTGTTGCTTCATTTTTATGTTTAGGTGGAAAAATGTGGCTTCGCAATATCCTTTTCTCAGTTTCAGTTCCATTTTACTACCGAAAGAGTTTCATAATTTTTTAATTTAATTTAGCTCTTTATTCTACCGAAATAACCTCGAGAGTTTATTTTCTCAATTTTACTTCTTTATTCAACTAGAAGAAATTTATAAAATTATTTTCTCAATTTCAGTTTATTTTTCTACCGACAAAACTCAATAAATTTTTTAGTTTTTGTCTACCTAAAAAGCTTCATAAAATTTTTTTCTCATTTTTATTTTATTTTTACACCGAAAAAGCATCATAAAATTATTTTCTCAATGGTGGTTCATTTTTCTACCGAAGAAGGAAAAAGTTTCGAGCGAGGTATTAAAAAAAAAAAAATATCCAGAAAATCATCGACATATCCTTGAATAATTCATTTATTATCTCATCGTCCTTAAATCTATAATAAATTATCTAAAATATAGAGTCTCGTGACTCGATGTAAACGTGGTAAAAAAAATATTCTATGTACAAAATATTTACAATTACAATAAAGTAATTTACAAAAATATTTTTTTTTTTCTTAGTATTCACTGGTTTTGCGTTTATTATTTCCACGCTCATCTACGAATTGACAATATGCTCGACGGTGTGTTTGGTACAATTGGTGACTCTCAAAATTGGCTTTTCCGTGACACTCGTGCTGTACGGATCGACAATGAGAATTTTCCTATTCGTTTCATCGAGATCATCAAAATTGTCCAAACTTCTCTTGCATCCTCGTCCCGATTGTCTCGATTCCTTGATTTGTTTCGAGTATTCGTAAAAGGTTGAATGGCGATTTGAATAATCAATTTCCGGTTTTGCATCTCCAATTATTTCCGGTCTTTTTGTATCTTCTCTCCGATTTTTTTTTATATTTTCTTGCGAATTTCCATCTTGAAAATCAGCGAAACTTTCTTCACGATCTCCACGATCGTTTGACTCGTCCTCTACCGATTTTTCCAAAATTTCGTTACATTTTTGCGTCTCCTCGTCGCAGCCTTCGCGTCTCTTTCCACAAGTTCGTAAACAGCAACATTTTGGGCTTTGGCCACTTGGCAAATCTTCCTTTTTGTACTTGACACGACGATTTTGAAACCATATCTTGACCTGTTTCTCTGAGAGCTCGAGATTCGTCGCTATTTCAATTCTACGCAAACGTGAGAGATACATATTGGCCGAAAATTCACGCTCGAGTTCCAACAATTGCGTACTCGTGAATGCAGTTCTTATGCGTTTCGAACTGTTGATTAAATTTGGATATTGATTAGGTGACTTTGGCGGTGGTGTTGGAGTGCTGTTTCTCGATGTTGAGCCATTTGTCGTTGAAACTTCTGGAAAATTTTAAAAAATCAACGAAATTAATATTTATTTCCAATTATTCATTTATTTATTTGAAAAAGTAAGAAAAAATAAATTTAATAAAAATTGTCAAAATTGATGCGACATCAAACGGAATTAAAACATCAAATTAACAAAAAAACTTTCAAATTTTAATGAAAATTGAACAAAGAATATCACAGTTCAAATAAAAGCCAAACTTTTGGACGAATTTATTATTATCGTTACTTTAGCTATGAAAATCATTTACGAATTTTATTTTCTCAGTGCAACAAATATTTTGCAGCCGAAAAAAAAAACATTATTAAAAAATTAATGTGAAGCGATAAAAGTCCAAATTTTTCTATCACAGCTGAGACGGAGAAAAAAAATTGGATTCTTCAAATTGAACGGAAAATTTATTTGGAAAATTTTATTTGGAATATTCATAAAGATCCAAGTAAGTTAATTAATTATTTTTCATGTGTTACCTGAGAGTCTTCCTGATGAATTGTTGAGTGGCGAGGGTGGACTCTGACCGCAAGGAATTGTCAACCCTGCGATAGCCGGTGGACTGATTTGTACAGCCGGAAGTGTCATGGCCGGTGGTCTTGGTACAGGTCTAACGGGTTGATAGCCAAGTCCAAGATTGAAGAGATTGAACATGTAATTTGGCAATTGATTGCCATAATATGGCAATGGATAAGTTGGTGGTGAGTTATTATTGCCAATAAGCGAATCGACGAGAAAGCTTCTCGACATTTTGTCGTTTTTTTTTTTCGATGCAGTCCAAGTATTTTATAGGCTCAAATGAAAGATCACTTTGGGCCAGAAATGGAATTACTTCCAATCTTTTCGAGCGACGTTCTCACAATTCTCACAATAATCCCACAGTAATTGACACTTTTTACATGTATCTCGTGCTCGCGATTTTTTATTTTTATTTTTTTACGTTCGATAGATCAGACCGAGAATGAAAAAAAAAAAACAGAATAATTGGAGATGACACTTGGTGTTATTTCGATAAGGAGAGAAATCGAAAGATGTTCACTGCTCGGAGTTTAACCGAGTTCTGCGATCGATGGTGCCCTGAAACCCCAAATATATAAGGGGATGCTAACTCCACCCAGGGGTTGGAACTGCCACTTCTGTAAGGGGCCCCTTTTGTCCAAGGGGAACCGCCCTTTTTGCAGAGTGCCCCTGTCGATTTTACTGAGTCTCTCGAGGGACCAACAAGAGAGCCTCGAGATGAAGTGAGTGAGAGAAGGAAAGAGGCCACTCATGATCTACCAAAAGGGGGCTAATTCGTCGGGTGGTTGATCGTATATTGGAAAATATTCACGAGGTACATTAGTTTGCCAGCCCTACTCACGTCAATAATTCACCAAACGTCCAATGTGTATGCACAAATACAAGGAAAAAAAAAAGAACTCAAAGCTTTTGGACATTTAAAAGTGCGCTGAGGAAGCCATTCGTTGCCTCTAATTCGAGGGGACTTTCATCGACAATAAAAACGACAATCTTACTTTGACGAAATTTTCATCTGATGTATATTTTCTGGCATTTAACTTTAAAATAAATTCTCCTTAAATATCCTTAGAGTACTCTAGTGGTGAAATTAAATCGTGGCTTTCATTGGGTAGCCACTTAAATCATTATCGAATGGAAATATCCGTGGATTCGTTAAGGACAATCAGAGCTTTAATGAGGGTCGTGGAACCAAAAGCTCAAGATCTTCGGGGATGGAAAAGTTTTATATCTATATAACGTTTTTCTTTTTATCCGGAATGTGCTGAAGAAAGATTCAGAGCGGCCATCGTGATAAGGGCTGGTTCGGAGGAAAAGCCAAAGTGGAAAATATATATACATATATATATATATATATATATTAGGGTGTTTCAAAAAAATGAAAAATTTTTATTTTTTTTTCCAAACAGGCTTAAAAGTTTCCTTTTGGTGTCACGAACCGCCAGTGAAAACCGGAGCTCTTAATATTAATATTAAGTATGTCCTCATCGCATTTTTTTAATTCTCATAAGAATAACACGGGAAAAATTATTTTTGTCTCTTCTAATTTTTGTACTGTTCAAACGACTAATCAACTAATGAATCGCTGCTATAGTTATTGTAGGGAATTGAACGCTCTACAAAATGGGACTGATAAGATTTTCGATTAGTCCACGTGTTTAAGAGTTTTTTACGATCAAAATTCAATTTTTTTTTAATTTGATCGAAAACTCTAAATTTCACTAAAATTGTTAGCTTTATGGGAAAAATAGGGATCAAATTTTTTGTTAAAGATAAATTTACCTTGTAATAAACGTTTACCAATCAATTTCTTCCACAAATTGGAAAAACATGATGCTTTAAAAATATTTTTTTTAGAATTCGTTTCAAATAATTTGAATTACCACCAAAAAATCTGATTTGATATCAATTTCAGGACAGGTCATTTGAATTGCCATTTTTTTAGAATGCACGCTATCAGATTTACTTTTATAAGCTTGTGCTCAAGTATTTTGATTTTTTTATTTTCAGTATCTCTTAAATATTTTTTATGGGAGTAAAATCCAAAAATGGCAATCTTCTGCGCTCAACTTTTTAGTCGATAAATACGATTTTCATCAAGTTTTGTCGATAAAAAAATTATATCTCAATAGATGGCGCTTGGAGTTTTTAAACTTGATTATTATTATTAGCGGAACCATTTAGAACAATGGAATTTATTGCCATAGCATTGTTATTTTGAAGCCAGAGTATTTTCATGTTGTGTTTTTTACTACATCAAATTGTGTTGAGATATTATTTTGAGGTGAACTGTAAGTGAAAAATGGATTTCTTAAGTCGCTTAGTTGGTGGTCCAACTGACAGTTTTAGTGGACGCAAACTTCCTACTGTGGTAGAGGTTATGTCGGTGTTTCTTTATCAAAAGAAAGTTCTTAAATTTCAACACCAACATAGTATTAATTTAACAATAACTAAAGTTCAAGAAAAGTGGACTGAAGCTGGTATTCCAACATGTGGCGAGGCTTATGCACAAAAAAAGCTTTCAAATTTATTAGATGACGTCAAAAAAATACAAAGAAACACGAACCGTAAACAATCAGTCGCCCAAAAAAAGAAAGAATCCAATTTTTCTGTGAAATTAAAAAATTTATTTGACATTGCTAAGCTGAATGTCAATAAATACATTGATGAAAACAAAAAATTGTTTTTGGCCGGGCAGAGATCGAAAAATCGATTGGGATTTATTGATAATACTACTTCAACACAAGCGGAAGATCAACGTGACGACATAATGGTTGTAGATTCTACTGGTTGGTTTTTATTACTATTTATTCTTACTTCTTTAATCTGTTATAACTATCAATTCTATATAAGTATTTTTTCCTATTTTTAGGAACGGATGAAAATTAAAATTATTAATTTTATCAATAATTGCTTACAGGTAAAAATTGTTAACTCTAGCACATTAATACAATTAAAACGCTTATTGTTAACTTATGTTTACTATTTTTTTAGATGTCTCATCCTCGAGATGATTACCGAGAGCTTTTATTGTTATCTTTAGTTTTTCTTGGTAGTTGTCCAACCGATACGTACATTTTTAAGCGTCCTGGTGCTATGCATCATGCGCGATGGATGTCCAAAGCCATTTATAGTTTAAAAATTTTTATGTTTCGGGACCAATTTCGTCTTTCCGCTCGTGAAATGAACAATTTACGTCAAGTATGTATCTTCGTTCTTTTATTTTACATTGAAGCGTGGTTCACAGCAACATCTGCTATTTTGGCGCCAAACAAAGATTTAGAGTTGATAAAAAAATTGATTTCGGATAAGCACATCATTCCGGCGGTATCAAAAGAAGCTTGTAGAAAGATGAAGGAACATTTGTGGTATTTAAATAATGAGTTAGCCACGATATCATTATTTGATGACAACGTTTCAGTTGATATTAAAAAAAAAATTATTGATGCAATTAACACCCAGGAAGGCCCTACATCGATGGATCAGCGATTTTATGTTGAAGACAAAAATCTACCATTGTTGTTGAAAAAAGATTTAAGCCACTTTGTCTCAAACAAGTCATTGGAGCTATTTACAAAATTTGATTTACCCTCTGATTTCTTGGAAGAAGATATTTCATCGTGGCCTGATAATGAAAGCTACAAAGTTTGTTTGGAATTTTTTAAAACCTTAAAAGTGACCAACGACGTTGCTGAACGAGGAATTGCGTTGATCGAAGAATATAACTGCTGCCTAACCAAAGATGAAGACCAGTTACAGTATCTATTACAGGTTGTTCGCAATCATCGACAACAATTTCCCGATTGTAGTAAAAAATCTCTCCAGTAACAGATATTTGATGTAATTAGATTAGTACATATTTTAAAAAACTTTAATAATAAAGAAATTAAAGATATCAACGTTTATGAGAGAATTAATTCATGTTTAACAAAAAATTTGATCCCTATTTTTTCCATAAAGCTCACAATTTTAGTCAAATTTAGAGATTTTGATCAAATTTAAGAGTTTTTTAGAATCAAAATTCAATTTTTTTTAAATACGTGGACTAATCGAAAATCTTATTAGTCCCATTTTGTAGAGCGTTCAATTCCCTACAACAATTATAGCAGCGATTCATTAGGTGATTCGTCGTTTGAACAGTACAAAAATCAGAAGAAACAAAAATAATTTTTCCCGTGTTATTCTTATGGGAATTAAAAAAGTGCGATGAGGACACACTTAATATTAATATTAAGAGCTCCGGTTTTCACTGGCGGTTCGTGACATCAAAAGGAAACTTTTAAGCCTGTTTGGAAAAAAAAATAAAAAAATTTCATTTTTTTGAAACACCCTAATATATATATATATATATATATATATATATATATATATATATATATATTGTTCTATAGATATAAAAGTGTATAAATCGGTGTAGGCGAAAGATCGCGAAGCTCAGAGGGTCGCGTCACCGAGTTTCGTATATCCCAAGGAACCTTCATCGACTTTCATCGACAATAAAAACGACAATCTTACTTTGACGAAATTTTCATCTGATGTATATTTTCTGGCATTTAACTTTAAAATAAATTCTCCTTAAATATCCTTAGTGTACTCTAGTAGTGAAATTAAATCGTGGCTTTCATTGGGTAGCCACTTAAATCGTTATCGAATGGAAATATCCGTGGATTCGTTAAGGACAATCAGAGCTTTAATGAGGGTCGTGGAACCAAAAGCTCAAGATCTTCGGGGATGGAGACGTTTTATATCTATATAACGTTTTTCTTTTTATCCGGAATGTGCTGAAGAAAGATTCAGAGCGGCCATCGTGATAAGGACGGTTCGGAGGAAAAGCCAAAGTGGCAAATATATATATTATATACATATATAATAATATAATATATAGGTATAATAATAATATAATATATATGTATATATATATATATAATAATATAATATATATGTGTGTGTGTGTGCGTGCGTGTACAAATGTGTATAGAGATGCTAAAATGTATTTTGGAAGTCGTTCTATAGTTATAAACGTGTATAAATCGGTGTAGGCGAAAGATCATGAAGCTCGGAGAGTCTCGTCACTGAGTTTCGTATATCCCAAGGAATTACATCGCGGCACGGCAAATTTAACGATCGTGACTGGATTGAACGAGGGAAAGAAAGAGAACGAGACATATATATATATGTATATGCCCGAGTTAGTTGGGATCTTCAGCGGCCAAATTAAATATACGAAATACGACGACGGTCTCTCGCGAAAAGCTCTCGCAGAGAGGGGCCAGCCAAACAGTTCACGAAATATTTCGACGGTTTCATTTGCTAAAGTAAACCGGTCTCATCCATCTCTTCGGTTTTCTCATCTGTGCCTCACATACCGGAGAAATTCTCTACTCATGCTATCCGCCTCCGATCCATTTAATTCATCAAGCCCGGACTCTAATCTCAAAGCTTTCTCGTATCGTCTTCCATTACACAGAGTTGAAATATTTAATTTTTGATTTTTACCAAGATTTTTTACGACTAATTATTAATCGAGAGAAATAATTAATTGAAAAACAAAAAAATCATTTTGTTTTCATTTTGCAATTAAATTTGCAATAAACGTCGAGTTAAAGTTGTGAAATTAATTGACGAGTGTCAGGGCTGGTGAATTTTTATAGTTTCAATTTGCATTCACGTGCATTCTCGTTTGTGATGGCGGATAATATTGTCAATGGCGACGTATCTCTTCGGTTTTCTCATCTGTGCCTCACATACCGGAGAAATTCTCTTCTCATGCTATCCGCGATCTAATCCATTAAAATCATCAAGCCCGGACTCTAATCTCGAAGCTTTCTCGTATCGTCTTCCATTACACAGAATTGAAATATTTAATTTTTGATTTTTATCATGATTTTTTACGACTAATTATTAATCGAGAGAAATGATTAATTGAAAAACAAAAAAATCATTTTGTTTTCATTTTGCAATTAAATTTGCAATAAACGTCGAATTAACGTCGTGAAATTAATTGACGAGTGTCAGGTTTGGTGAATTTTTATAGTTTCAATTTGCATTCACGTGTTTGTCATGGCGGATAATATTGACAATGGCGACGTATTTTTTACTTTTAAGCATATATGGTGTTACTGGTGTTCAAATGAAAAAGGAATGATCGTACGACGAAGGGGGGTATTGCGGGTCACTGTTAAAACTTCAATGTTACTTCAATATTTATACACAAATATAGTAATTAATGTGGGTATATGTGGGATGTTGGAAATTGTTATAATATGCTGTTATTTTTTGCCTGTATCGCAGCCAATGTGTGTTTCCACAGGTGTTAAAGCTTCGACACCCCCTATAGAGAGAGAGAGAGGGCTGAACAATTTTGTTTTGTTTTTTTTTTTTTGTAATTTTTTTGTTATTATTATAATCGATTTGGCAATTTGTTGGATTATATGGTGACTTCTGGCAGCCACTCGTACCCACAAAGCGGAAAATTGACGTTTATAATGCAAAAAATTTATTCTGCATTTGAGAATTCGTTATCGTCTGCTTGCAGCACCTGTTTGTCGTAATTTTTATACGCACAATTGAATATTATACTCGTGTGAAATGTTTTAAAAAAATATGTTAAACAAATGAATCCATAATTTTTGCTCATAAAAAATTGAGCACTAGTTCGCGAATCCATGAAATTTTTAGCAAATTTAAACATTGAGTAATTAAAATGATTTTTAAAAGGAATTATAAAAATATAAATATTTCATGATAAAGCTAAGAATATTATTGATAGGACGAATCGTGCTGGTGTGATACAAAATCCCTAATAACACTCAAGTAATCCCATTAAAGATCGTTATAATAGCTCTTTTTTTTTTTTTTTTTTGGGCCGCCTCATCGTATTACGTGAGCCAACCGACGCGGCGTCAATGCATCAAAAATCATGGGTAACGTTATCTCTCGTGGGTCTCGAAATAATGGAGGGTGAGAGGCCACATTAGGGGAGCGCATATGCCCGTCGGACATAATAAATACGACCAGGAGCGAGAGAGAAAGAGGGTGGGAGAGAGAGAGAGAGAGAGAGAGAGAGAGAGAGAGAGAGAGAGAGAGAGAGGGGAGGGAGGGAGGGAGAGAGAGAGAGAGAGAGAGAGCTCTTTAAGGGTGGCGAGTGAGCGCATCACCAGCAGCGAGGGTTGGGAGATATTCCAGACGCATAAGCAATTTAACCCCAGCCTGATGTTCGATCCCCACTTGGATCACTCCGCATGCATTTTTTTTCATCGATGTAGTTGTGAATTTTCACACACATATGCCTGTTTAAGGGGGACGCTATTTCAATTTTCGACACGATGTCCATACTAATGCGAGAATAGCAATCTCATTGGACGTAGTCTCTCTCGTGCAGGGGGCGTGGTCATACAGATACTCGGAGGGGTTGAAAAATCTATGTACTCCTTTTGTGGCTCGGACCCTTTATTTTTCTTTCTTTTCAGTGATAGTTTTATTTTGTAAAGTTACCATATTATGTCTAATATTTTCGAGCCAAGTACGAGGCAAGATGGATTAGGCTAGTAAAAAGCTGATAAAATTCATAAATAATTATACATATATAATAAATTGAAAAAATTAAAATATAATTAAATTTATATCGTTCGAATAGATTTTCTATTATTTGAGATTTAAATATGAGCCAAATTTTCGTGGTAGTATGTGAATTTTATTTTTTTTCATTGATGGTTCCTCGTATGTTGAATTCAATTAAATAAATTGAAATTTTTAACAAATTTTCTTTTTTTTTTCCGGCGAAATATGTGCCGAATCAACTCACATTGTCATATAGAAAATATTTTTTTTTCAGTCAATTTTTCGACAAAATAAATATTCCAAGTACTCGAGATTTATCGTCACCGAGAAAAAGAAACCGTGGAATAGAAGTAAGAATATATGAGCTACGTGATTTTTTTTTTAAAAAGGTATAAAAGAGTAAAAACGGTTCATACTTTCTGCAAATATTGAATTTATATATGGCAGAAGAAAAAACTGAAAGTCCACGTGTCTTTTTATGGTAAATACATTGAGTAAAGTGTATTATCAAAATGGAGGATTTACGCTTATATTACGTATAAGACGTAACAACGAACGTGGAAAAATGGTCGAGGCGGAAATTTCTCCTCTCGCCGCGTATAACTTTCATGTGTACTTATGGAAAACAAGGAAGGAAGTGGTCGCAAATGAAAATGTGAATATTTTTCATAAAGTCTTCGTGAATTCACCACGAGAAATTTCGAGCTTAAGACTCACCGAGGTGGAACAAAACCAAAGAATTTTTCGATGCTGGTGAATCCCCCGACCAAGTAAAAGTTCTGAGTGGGTGAAAAGTTTTATCGCAGGAGTTTGTTTTGTCACCGAACGAGGGGATTAACAACGAAAAAGAATCCAGAAAATAGTATAATCCTCTGGGAAGCTTTTCAGGATTAAAACTCGTGTCAGGGATTACTGGATAAATATTTTTCATAAACGATTTGATTTTTAATTTGATTTTAATCAATACTACGTTTAAAAAGAATACGATTTATTTCAAAAACACATTTACTCAAATTTTATTTTTAACTTATCTTCATTCTATTTTTTTTCCAATAATTCATTTTCTCACGTATTTAATTCTAAAAGATAAAATATTGAAAATCGTTTCACAAAAAAACTTTTGCTGGTTGTGAATGTTTTTTTTTTCCAAGTTTTGATTCACTCATAAGATGTTGCTTGTGTCAGCCATTTTTCCTCAAATCCCAAGATCTTGAGAGCACTGATATAAAGGAGTTCTACTCATCGGGGACGTTTTTTTTTCCAACGTTCATCGATTCACACGTGTTATATTTATAGAAAAAGGTACGCAAGATTGGATCAGTATCACAACATTGAATCGCTCCCTCACTTTAGTTTCCAAAGGTACTAAAAAAAGAGTCTGGCCACATAAACTCGGATTGTATGGCTGCTTATACTTTATATATATATATATATATATATATATATATATATATATATATATATATATATATATATATATATATTTATAGAGAGAGAGAGAGAGAGAGAGAGAGAGAGAGGGAGAGAGCTAGGAAAAAGCTTCGTTTTACTCCTTTTTCTCGTAGCTCCCATTCTCTAGTGGCAAATGGGCCCATTTCGAGAAATTAGCTCGGCTCATTTCACCGCTTCAGGAAAAGTGCATTCTCGAAGAGGCCGACCCGAGGCTGCATTTTTTTTTGCCTGTAATACAAAGAGAAAAAGAGAGAAAGAAAGATTGGAGAAGAAGAGAGTAAGGGCTCATTCCATTCAGTGCACATAACCCACACGCCATCGGTCATCTATAAAGGAATGAGCTGAGGAACCAGAAGATAATCATGGGAATGGCAAATACGATTTTCAAACTCTTTGCTTGTGAGCATGTCGAGCAAGTAATTCTTATACATATATACATATATATATATATATATAAATAAAATAAAATAAATATATATATATATATATATACAGCAAGACTTGACAACGACATACAAGCTCTACTTACAGACAATTCGTAAGCCCTTTTAACTTTAGACTGTCGACATCGATATGGATTCGATCGTAGGATCGATGGAAAACGTAGAAAATAAAATTTACAAAAAGACGAAAAAGGTTGTATGTATGACAGAAATAACTGCAAACGAGCAAAAGAACCATAGCGAGGCAAATAAGACTATAAGCGAAGAGTCGCAAAAGCCCTTTCTTACCCTCTCATACAAGACGCGGTTGCTTTATTGTCGACACAAGAATATCTCGATCGATGATCTAGCCAGAACGACTCGTACTTTTATTGCAAGAGCTTACGAGAGGCAATAATCTTTTTTTTTCGATCGATAGGAAATTTGTATTGTCTTGTGGACTGATCGATCTCACAACCTGCATTTTTTTTCTCCATTTTACTACAGACTGTATTTCGAAGCAGAACATCATAGTCGAGAAAGACGAATTATTATGACGAGCATTTTGACATTCTGAAGATTTTTTTTTTACACAATGAAATTTTCACAAAGTTAAATATTTAAAAGAAATTAATTTTCTTGGCTTAAATTTTCCCCGAAGTTCTTCGTCAAAAAAGCTTTGACAAAAATTAAAAAAATTATTGTAACTTTACATTTAGAGGAAACTTTGCAAACTTGAAGCTTTGAATTATTTTCTATTTTATAAATCATCTTTCCACCAGATTTTTTTTTTTTTTTTACACAAATTGAAAGATTATTTTTAATTTTTATAAACTTCGAGACTTTGGCTGAGCGAAAAATGTGAATAATAAAATGGTCGCCCCGACTATTATGGATTGGCCTTTTATCATTTTTTTTTCTCCATTTTACTACAGACTGTATTTCGAAGCAGAACATGATAGTCGAGAAATCTTTTGCGTTCGAGAAAGACGAATTAATTTTCTTAGCTTAAATTTTCCCCGAAGTTCTTCGTCAAAAAAGCTTTGACAAAAATCAAAAAAATTATTTTAACTTTACATTTAGAGGAAACTTTGCAAACTTGAAGCTTTGAATTATTTTCTATTTTATAAATCATCTTTCCACCAGATTTTCCTTTTTTTTTTTTACACAAATTGAAAGATTATTTTTAATTTTTATAAACTTCGATACTTTGGCTGAGCGAAAAATGTGAATAATAAAATGGTCGCCCCGACTATTATGGATTGGCCTTTTATGTCAGTAATATACGTACAAGTTTCGTTGTTTCCACCGCCCTCTCGAGTATTTCATTGTTCGCAACAATAACGAGAAGCCGAGCAGCCGAAAGTTTTGGGCCACACGACACATCACACGAGGATCATCGTAGCGTGGATCATTCGGTAATTTCGCATTTATGCTGCGCCTGCTTCTATATTATAAACCATCTTTCCACCCCTGACCGTTCAATATTACCCCGGGCCAGTGTTGTTAGCTCGAGGGCAGCCATGAGAGCTGAGAGAGAGAGAGAGAGAGAGAGAGAGAGAGAGAGAGAGAGAGAGAGAGAGAGAGAGAGGAAGTAAAAGAGAGAGAGAGAGAGAAAAAGTAAGAGAGAGAGAGAGAGAGAGAGAGAAAGTAAAAGAGAGAAAGAGATATTTTGTGTTTTGACACGCGCTGAAGAGAGGCCCTCGTTTATATATATCCGATGCGGCATGTTTCACTGTTATATGGATACCCCACGGCTTGTTAACCACAGTGAATCAGACGCGAAGGATTCTGCGCCTCTCTTGATGTTGCAAGCCAAGCGCGCGCACCCCTATGTGCACTTTTCTACGACCCATCATCCACTTTTAGCCAATATATATATATATATATATATATATATATATACATATATCGACATAAATTCAAGTCCAGACGTTTTTCAGCCGTGAGAATATCATATCGGTAATGATTCTTCATTGAACAAACGAAAAAAAAAAAAAAAAAAAGAAACGCCAGAAAAAATCTCAATGGCCAGTCACTCGGCAACGTGAAATCTCTCCATAAGAATATAAGAGTATAAGAATATAAGCGCATTTACGACGTCATGATCTTGAACAATGAACACTTCTATAATACTCTCTTAGCCTGGCTTTGGCTTCAACAATTTTACAGTTATGCGATTCTTCTTTTTTTTTTCTCCTTCATACTTATACGAATGATCTTTTTGGCTTGCTCTTTTTTTTTTTTTTTTTTTTCTTGCATGACGTGGTGAAAGAAAATGATACAGTGATGAATCTAAAAAAGGGTGAAATGAACATTAATTTTATAGATGCTGATTAAAAAATTTCTCGTCTCATTTTTCCTTCATATTTCTACGCTATTAGCAAAACTTTTGGCTTCCACGCGTTTTTCCTGCTGTCTCGTTATAGATATTATGTTGGCTTTTGCTGCTCTTCTTTTTACACACACATATATATATATGTGTTTGTAGCTTTTATCACGTCCGAGTATTAAACAGCGAGACGAAAAATGAACCGACCATGACATGCAAAAAATCCTTCGACTGTTCTCACCCTTTCTGTGCTTCAACCCCGTTCTATATATCTACAGTGAAATATTATTTTTTTAAATTCACCACGGTTCATGGGAAATTTTGGGTCAACTGAAATCTCGTATATAACTTTTGTGACAGTTTAAGCCATTTGAAAACGAGTCTGATTTTCATTTAGAGTCAATGATGGATAAATTAAAAATTTAATAAAATATCGAATGAAAAAAAAATAGATAAGAAAGGATGGATAAGGAGCTAACTGAATCTTTACCAAAGTTAGATGGAAAGCTGGAAATTATCAAGGTGGCAATAATATTTAATTGAAAGGATAAATATTGGGATGAATAATTACTGGCAAAAAAAAAAAATTGAATAAAATTTAAATATCGTAAAATAAGCGAGGCTTTTTTTTTGAGCAATGACATTGTAAGGTTGAAAAAATCGTACAGATATATATATATATATATCTGATGAATAAAAATTTGCAATGAAAAGACGAAACGTGCGCCATTTAAGGAGTCGACAATGGAGTAAAATTATGACTCTAATGTCCTTTTATAGGCCAGACAGTAGAAAGTTACAGAACACTTAAAAGTTCTTCATTGGCACACGACCCACGATGAGGAAAAAAAAAAAAAAAAAAAAAAAAAAAGGGCCGCGTGCCACATAATAAATACCACAACGCCTGCTTATTAAGGGCACCCTCGTACCTAATAGCCTTTTTCTCTCCAATTTATTTCCTCCCAACACTCACTTATTTCTACGATTCTTCTTCTACGCCCTTTCGACGTACCAATTTGATCTCAACCTCCGCGTAAAAGTTCGTACAGAGGGGAAACATTTGGAAATGAAAATTGCATCACTGAGAAAATCCTCGAATCAGAAAAATTTCGAGTGAAATATGAAAAAATTTGTAAATAATTAAATTATCTTATATTTTATAAAAAAATTATTATGCAATAAATGGCAGTTTTGGCAATATTAAAAATTGATCCATCAGTTGCCTAATGGAGGATAAAAATATAAAATTTATATTTTTATGTTACACGAGAGAAAATTTATCGTTTAGTGAACTTTTTATCATACCAAATGCTGGAATTATCCAGCACCTGCCGTTTTCGAAACTTCTCTATATGTGTTATATTTTTTATCTATATATATATATATATTTCTCCTCGAGTCTATAAAAATCGTCCCATAAACATACGCGCACGAGACGACAAACTCTCTTCTTTCTCGCGTGCTCGAAGAAATATATCCAAGGCTCACTTCCCTGAAAAGAATATAAAATATCGCTCTGGCGTCAATTTTACGGTAATTTTCCGAGTGAACGATCGTGAGTGAGAGACGAATTTGATGCTGTATGTGAATATATATATATGTATATATGTATAGAGAGAGAGAGAGGGAGAGAGAGAGAGAGAGAGAGAGAGAGAGAGAGAGAGAGAGAGAATCTCCAGGTGCTACTTTTTGGTCATGTCCCAATAGGATGATATTCTCTTTCCTCCCTACAACCCTCAACTCGTCTTTTCTCACTCGTGCTCATTCACATTTATTTTTTTCAGGTCGAGGAGTAACAGAATATAAAGAGGGACACTCGACTAATACGACACGTACGCGACACCGTGCCAGAAAAACGACGTAAATTTCCATTCGATTTCCAACAAAACACACAAAATGGTGAAAATTGGTTAATGGACCGTGCCATCTATACATTCATGTAGTCCTACATTACCCAAATCTATAATGGATTGGCTTGTGGCGAGAAACATTTATTTTACTTGTACCTTTTTTTTTCATGAAATTGTTCATTTTCATGCTCGTTGCACACGGGAATCAAACGATATTTTATCGTGCTATGTGGTCGATGAATATTTTTTTTTTCTATATGTATTAACCATTTATGGAGAATTCATGATGCGTTATTCGAGTCCATTTGAATTTACAGATGATTTAACATCGTTGAGATTTATTTTGTGCAATTTGGAAAATGTACAATTATGTGGCAAAGTCGTGTGAAATTTTTAATCACTGAGTCTCGAATTATTTTTAAAAAATTGCACCCTTTAATTTTAAGTTGATGTCATTAATTTATTATTTTTTTCGATTTTCTAGACAATGTACTAATTAAATTAAAATTTTTGTAAATTATTTTTAGGGGAGGGGAAGAAAAATAGTGGTGGAAAATTTAAAAGAGTCCTTTATATCTCATTGGTGGAGAGTGGTGCGAAATGATATGAAATTGAGCCCTTTATTTAATGAAAAACGAAAGGCAGATAAATAAAAGGATTTTGAGGAAAGCCGAAACCTTTTATGTCGTAGTTTTTCCAAGAGCTGGACGAATGGAACGAGAGATAGAATAAGTAACTGGCTACTATATTCACCCCGAGAAAAAGTCTTGATGGAATCTGTTACCGTTCGCAATAAAACGAGATATCGCCTGTGACAGAGCGAGATTTATATAAATGTACATTACAGTTTTTCCCTAGCAATGAGCAAAGTACATTCACCATCTGGACGAAAGTGAAATTGAAAGGTTTCCTAATTAATTAAATCAGCAAATAATCCAAATAAAATTTTCTCGATCTCTTAATTTATTAATAAAAATTCATTAAGTATACAAAATTATACAAAATATTTCATATCTCTAGTTATCGATAAAACATAATCAGTCCAAAATTATAAACATTGAAACTATTTGTTCAAATAATTTAATTATACATTTTTTTAATTAATTACATTTCAATACAACTCACATATTTTCTATTTTTTTTTCATCATTAACTAAATCGATTCTATATTTGTGCACATAAACAGATATCTCGATCTGTTACCCTCGATTTTTCACAATGTTCGATTGTGGATTTATCGATGTTTATTTATAAATTTATATTTTTCGAGATTTTTTTTTTAGTTTCAACTTTATATTGCAAAAATTTCATTTTTTTTTTTTTTTAAATGCATAATACGAGAGGACATTGCTAAAAATGTTTCCTGGCTATCGAGCATCACCGTCGCTTCAGTCAGTTTAACGCGAATCGAATCGCTGGAAGAGCTGACAATATTGCCTCGAGCCCCCGTTGCAAATGTAAACTCGAATGACACACAAAAACTTATTTTTTTCTCTCTCTCTCTCTCTCCCTCATCCTTTTCTCTATCTTGAGTACTAGTTGGATATTGTATAGTCGGGAACATTTTAGTCCTATAGCTAGTACGAGGGGACACCTCCGATTTGGACACGCCAACTTAGTCACGGAAAGTCTAGTTCGCGATAAATTATCGAATGCCCCGAATGACGGGTGGATATAAAATCGTATATGTGTGTGTGTGTTAAAGTCGTTTTTTTTTTTCACGCCGCCATCGTCAAATACTGCAATTTAACAATGAACGACAATGCGAGAGAAAAATTATAAAATTCACTCGATGAAATAATAATTGAACAAATAAACAATCCTTTTACCCCTTTTTTCTCACTCAAGTCTTTTTTCCATTTGTATTTTATAGTTTGCTCAGTAAATTATCATTCTCTGATAAAAATGCCAAAAACCTTCAATTCATTTATAATTTAATATTTAATTTCAGCTTTTTCGATAATTCATCAAATTTCATAAATAATCGTCGTCGTTGTACTCGACGAAAAATCAAAAAAAAAACCTCTGTTAGAATTTTCGACTATTATACGAAAGAGTTAAGTCAAATTTAAGTAAATTTAAGTTAAATTTTACCATACATTATCAATTTAATATTTTTTTATTTAATGAAAATTATATATATTTTTTTCTGTATCTTCAATTCTTGGAAAATTAGACTAAAAATTCTTAATTTTAAAAATATAAAAATTACAATTTCAATTGTTAATAATATTTAAATTGAACGAAATAAAATAAATGCAACAAAGACTTAGTTTAATGCGAGGCAAAGAAGTCAAACCGAACAAGAGAGCTTTTTTCTCACTCAAGTCTTTTTTCCATTTGTATTTTATAGTTTGCTCAGTAAATTATAATTCTCTGATAAAAATGCCAAAAACCTTCAATTCATTTATAATTTAATATTTAATTTCAGCTTTTTCGATAATTCATCAAATTTCATAAATAATCGTCGTCGTTGTACTCGACGAAAAATCAAAAAAAAAACCTCTGTTAGAATTTCCGACTATTATACGAAAGAGTTAAGTCAAATTTAAGTAAATTTAAGTTAAATTTTACCATAAATTATCAATTTAATATTTTTTTATTTAATGAAAATTATATATTTTTTTTCTGTATCTTCAATTCTTCGAAAATTAGACTAAAAATTCTTAATTTTAAAAATATAAAAATTACAATTTCAATTTTTAATAATATTTAAATTTAACGAAATAAAATAAATGGAACAAAGACTTAGTTTAATGCGAGGCAAAGAAGTCAAACCGAACAAGAGAGCTTTTTTCTCACTCAAGTCTTTTTTCCATTTGTATTTTATAGTTTGCTCAGTAAATTATAATTCTCTGATAAAAATGTCAAAAACCTTCAATTCATTTATAATTTAATATTTAATTTCAGCTTTTTCGATAATTCATCAAATTTCATAAATAATCGTCGTCGTTGTACTCGACGAAAAATCAAAAAAAAAACCTCCGTTAGAATTTCCGACTATTATACGAAAGAGTTAAGTCAAATTTAAGTAAATTTAAGTTAAATTTTACCATAAATTATCAATTTAATATTTTTTTATTTAATGAAAATTATATTTTTTTTTTCTGTATCTTCAATTCTTGGAAAATTAGACTAAAAATTCTTAATTTTAAAAATATAAAAATTACAATTTCAATTGTTAATAATATTTAAATTTAACGAAATAAAATAAATGCAACAAAGACTTAGTTTAATGCGAGGCAAAGAAGTCAAACCGAACAAGCGAGAGCGAACGTGAGCCAAGTACGTTTTAAAGGACCTGCCATTACGAATTATCCGTTCTTCGTCGACTGTTCTGTACTCATTTGATTCTGTACACAGCAGAGTTGATGCAATATCCGGTCGCGTGACAGGGCGCGTGTCAGCGTCAATATCTCCCTGCAATATAGAAAACTTTTGCTTCCCTTCGACGTAAATCGTAACTCACTTATTACTATTCCTCCCCCCCCCTCCCTCCCCCTCCCCCCTCCCCCTCCACCCTACCACCACCCTCACACTCAAATTTCATATATTCACATACAAAATTTGTGGGAAGAGTTATAAAAAAGTTTCACACTGAAAATTCGCAAAGAAAAATATTTCTTTGTGACAATTGATTGACAATTGTCAATAATTATTTTCGAGAATGGAAACGAAATGATTCGTTATTAGATTATATTTCGTATATTGTATTGCACAGCTTTGCGATTGTGTATTTTGAAGGACGATAAAATCGACCCTGTACCATCGAGATTACAGCCTCTAATAAATATATATATATATATATATATGTATATATGTATATATATAAAAAAATATATATATATGTATATAGATATATTACAGGGAGAAAATCTTTTGAATTATTAGGATCGAGAGACATACGTTGGTCGTTCACATTTACTAGATGCAGCTCAACCTTTTGACTTGCTTGCTCTGTTTGCACAGGCCTCGATTTACACAACGAGAGTGAACGCTCAACGGATCTTAATCCCTCGATATATGAGGCTAATTTGTAACTTGTAATCTCTCTCAGCAAAAATACGCTCTGATCGAATAACTCAGAATTACGTTATTGGAACACGATAATATTACGAGAGAAATGAGAAAGGGAGAGAGAGAGAGAGAGAGAGAGAGAGAGAGAGTCGTTGAAAAATAATAATAACGAAATTTTCATTTATATTTCTAATAAACTAGTAAATTTCGTAGAAAAATTCATATTTTAGTAGACTTTCCAAACAGATGTAAAAAAATATTTTTTTTTTTTTTTTTGTCAGTTAAAAGTTGACTCGTAATATGTAAATTTTTTAGATTACAGAAATTTTAATTGGCAAATTAATATTTGAGCACAATAAATTTAAGGTGATGCTTCTGATCTGAATTTAAAGAATATATATATTTTCTAATTTTTTTTCATCACTAACTAAATCGATTCTATATTTGTGCATATAAATAGATATCTCGATGTGTTACCCTCAATTTTTCACAATATTCGATTGTGGATTTATCGATGTTTATTTATAAATTTATATTTTTCGACATTTTTTTTAGTTTCAACTTTATATTGCAAAAATTTCATTTTTTTTTTTTTTAAATGCACAATACGAGAGGACATTGCTAAAAATGTTTCCTGGCTATCGAGCATCACCGTCGCAGGAATTTTAATTGGCAAATTAATATTTGAGTACAATAAATTTACGGTGATGCTTCTGATCTGAATTTAAAGACCGCAGCAGATAAATTGTAAATGCCAATGGCCGTTTTTATATCGATCGTATAAAGACTTTGTATATAAAAGAAAAATTATCGAGGCTCTCTCGCTCTCTCTCTCTCTCTCTCTCGCCCCTCAGTTTTCACGTTAGGATTATAGGATTTCCAAAAAAGAGCAAAAATTGTACATTAGCATAAGCGGATTAACTGGCACGGGTCTCGTGTCGAAAAGAACAGCTGGATTCGATCTATCGAAAACCCATCTGTATCGGTCATAGAATGAAGTTTTTGATCCGATAAATACCCAAAAATTATCGAGGGTTGACGAATATTGCAAAGACCGCGGGGAAACTCGTAACTATATGGGAAGGGGAAAAAAAAGGGGGAAGGGACACGCGTATACACAGTGCCGATTCGCGTAATAAGGAATGAGCAACACACGGGCTATTTTACCCGAGTGAGCAACGAATCTTCGTCCTTTGTCATCAATAGGAGGACACAGAGAGACTTTGATACAAAATTCACGCATATTACACCCAGGACTATCAGAAAAATCCTTAGTAATAAAAAGTCTCATTTTTTTGTAACCCAAATTTTGGACATCAGGATTTATTCGATTAGTGATAAAAAGTCTCATTTTTTTGTAACCCAAATTTTGGACATCAGGATTTATTCGATTAGTGATAAAAAGTTTCATTTTTTTGTAACCCAAATTTTGGACATCAGAATTTATTCGATTAGTGATAAAAAGTCTCATTTTTTTGTAATCCAAATTTTGGACATCAGGATTTATTCGATTCCAATATGGAAATATTTAATGTTAATGTAAAAAATTATGTATACACAGAGAATTCGCGTAATAAGTAAATTTTCGTCCTTTGTCATCAATAGGATGATACAGAGAGACTTTGATACAAAATTCACGAATATTACACCCAGGACTATCAGTAAAATCCTTAGTGGTAAAAAGTGACATTTTTTTGTAACCCAAATTTTGGACATCTCGTTTTATTCGATTAGTGATAAAAAGTCTCATTTTTTTGTAACCCAAATTTTGGACATCAGGATTTATTCGATTCCAATATGGAAATATTTAATGTTAATGTAAAAAATTATGTATACACAGAGAATTCGCGTAATAAGTAAATTTTCGTCCTTTGTCATCAATAGGATGATACAGAGAGACTTTGATACAAAATTCACGAATATTACACCCAGGACTATCAGTAAAATCCTTAGTGGTAAAAAGTCTCATTTTTTTGTAACCCAAATTTTGGACATCAGGATTTATTCGATTAGTGATAAAAAGTTTCATTTTTTTGTAACCCAAATTTTGGACATCAGAATTTATTCGATTAGTGATAAAAAGTCTCATTTCTTTGTAACCCAAATTTCGGACATCAGGATTTATTCGATTCCAATATGGAAATATTTAATGTTAATATAAAAAATTATGTATACACAGAGAATTCGCGTAATAAGTAAATTTTCGTCCTTTGTCATCAATAGGATGATACAGAGAGACTTTGATACAAAATTCACGAATATTACACCCAGGACTATCAGTAAAATCCTTAGTGGTAAAAAGTGAAATTTTTTTGTAACCCAAATTTTGGACATCAGGATTTATTCGATTAGTGATAAAAAGTTTCATTTTTTTGTAACCCAAATTTTGGACATCAGAATTTATTCGATTAGTGATAAAAAGTCTCATTTCTTTGTAACCCAAATTTCGGACATCAGGATTTATTCGATTCCAATATGGAAATATTTAATGTTAATGTAAAAAATTATGTATACACAGAGAATTCGCGTAATAAGTAAATTTTCGTCCTTTGTCATCAATAGGATGATACAGAGAGACTTTGATACAAAATTCACGAATATTACACCCAGGACTATCAGTAAAATCCTTAGTGGTAAAAAGTGACATTTTTTTGTAACCCAAATTTTGGACATCAGGATTTATTCGATTCCAGTATGGAAATATTTAATGTTAATATAAAAAATTATGTATAAACAGAGGATTCGCGTAATAAGGAAGATTTCACCCTCATGCTTGCCTCGCTCGTTAGAATTTCTTGGCCTGAGAGTTGGAAAAAAATGCAATATTCAGATCTTCGTTTTTATATTTTTAATCGTGGAAATTCGTCTCAGGTATTTTACAGAAGAAAACGCGTGAGAATTAGACAATTTTTTTTCGATTCGGTAACGCCTTCTCTCGGCTACAAAAATAATCTCGGGTATACGAGATATTTTACATTTTACCATCGTCGGGCTTTTCTAGACACGTCTAGTACTTGGGAGGATACTCAAGAAAAACAGTCTTTTACTAAGTGTTGTTTTCCTCCTAAGGGTTGTGTTTTTTTAGGGGAAACCGTTTTTATCTTCCGTCGGTAACTTACCGACGGTGATCTCCGCTCCTCGAAACGCCGGTTGATAATTCAGCGCTCCACGCGCGGCGGCGACACTGACGCGCCCCTGCGGACGTTTTGCGAACCTTTTCCAAACGCAGCAGACGATAAGTAGAAACTACGATATATATCGCACAATAACAAAAAGATTTGGCAAACGAAAAGTCTCCTCGTCACGAATAACCAAACCAGTGAGTGTACAAGAAGATTGCTAATATTGTCAATTCCGTGGTGACAGTTGTCATATAAAAAAGAAAGCCCCAAAAAGTATCGTCATAAATGTGAGAGAAACGGCAGCAACGATGAAGATTTTTGTTGGCGCTCTCGTGTGTGAAGATTCCCGTTGGTGAGAAAACGAACATAACCTATAAATCTGAATTTTTCTGCAAATCTCGTAAAGAAAACGTAAAAAACTATAATAAAAAATTAAAAAAAAAAAAAAAAAAAAAACGAAAATGACGGAGGGCGATGAGAGCGTCGTTGAGGCAGAGACCGAGGCGAATCCCGAGCCCGTTACGGAAAATCCGTCAGACGAGGATCGTCAATATTTGCTCGATTATATCAAAGAAACAGAGCAAAGAATTGCGGCAAAGGAAGAAATTCGCGTGGCAAATATAAACGTTAGCCGTCCACCCGATTCTTATTTCAGCAAATTAGACTCGAATCTCAAGAAAAATACAACGCTCGTGAAAAAATTGAAAAATTTCAGTTCGACACAGCTCGATACATTTCTCAAGGACATGGCAAATTTAAATCTGACAAAATACGTCAGCGAGATAGCAATTGCGTTGGTTGACGCAAAACTCAAAATGAACGATGTTAATCCAGCAATAAGAGCGTGCAGTTTCATGCACCAAACATATGCCGAATTTTCGGGTCATTTTTTTGAAAATTGGCAGAGGGCTCTGACGCTGAAGGTTGGCGAAAAAATAGCAAATCCGAGTAAATTAAGGGTAGATTTGCGTTTTTACGCGGAGCTCGTTAATGCTGGTATATTCACGCACAAGCAGGGTCTCTCCTTGTTGGGTTCGGTTCTTACTGTCTTGATAAACATGGACAAGGAGGAGCACAACAATGCTAGTATAATACTAAGTTTTTGTCGTCATTGCGGCGAAGATTATGCTGGCCTTTTGCCAAAAAAAATTCGTCAATTATCGGAAAAGCTTGATATTTCGGTGCCCAAGAGTAAATTATTATCAGCCGATAAGCAACAAAATGTACGAACTCTCTTGCGTGATTATTACAATTCTCTGTGCAAACATTTGTTAAAAGAGCACAAGGAGCTTCAGGCATTTGAGAAGCAAAATCGTAAAATTCTTCAAACACGCGGTGAGCTCAGTACCGAGAGAAAGGATAAACTTGAGCAATTACAATTATCGTACGAGCGTCTTGTGACGAGCGTGCAAAGTTTTGCCGATACACTGGACGAGACGATGCCGGAATTGCCGATTGACGCGGAGGTAAAGGCCGAGGCTGAGGAGACATTGAAAATGATTAACGAGGGGGAGGATAATAGTATAATGGAGGATATGTGGGGTGACGATGAGACGCGAAGATTTTACGAAGTTTTGCCTGATTTAACAGTTTTCTTGCCAGGCTCATACACGAAGGAAGTAACGCAGAACAAAAGCGATACGCCAATAACCGAGGAGAGCCTCGACGATGATGATGAAATAGTCTTTGACGAGCTCGAGGAAATTGAAAAAGTCGAGGAACCCGAGCCCGAGATTGAAGAGCCACAAGTAGCAAATATAAGTAATAAAATAATGCTCGATGCGTTTTTGACACATTTGCCAAATTGCGTTAATCGGGAGATGATCGACAATGCAGCTGTAGATTTTCTCATGAATCTCAATACGAAGCATAATAAAAAAAAATTAATCAAAGCGTTATTTGGGGTATCGCGTATACGTCTCGATCTGCTGCCATTTTATTCTCGTCTAGCGGCCATTTTGTATCCAGTTATGCCAGATGTTGGTAATGATTTGTGCTCAATGCTGAAGCACGATTTTAAGTATCACGTTAGAAAGAAGGATCAGATTAATATCGAGTCAAAAGTTAAGGTTGTTCGTTACATCGGTGAGCTTGTGAAATTTAAGCTTTATTCAAAAATCGAGGCTCTTTATTGTCTCAAAGTTTTACTCCACGATTTCACTCATCATCATATCGAGATGACGTGTAATCTTTTAGAGATATGCGGAAGATATTTATTCTGCTCGGCAGATTCCCATCAACGTACGCGCGTTTATCTCGAGCAAATGATGAGAAAAAAAGCTGTAACAGCTCTAGATTCCCGTTACGTAACGATTATCGAGAATGCATATTATTTTGTAAATCCACCAGAATCAACGGGTGGCATGTCGAAAAAGGAGAGACCGCCAATTCACGAATTCATAAGAAAATTACTTTATCAAGATTTATCAAAGACAAATACGGACAAAGTGCTCAAATGGATGAGAAAACTTAATTGGGAGGATGATGGTATTGCGTCTTATGCGATTAAATGTCTCACAGCTGCCTATAATGTGAAATATTTGAATATTCGCTGCGTCGGAAGTTTATTGGCTGGTCTTGTCGCCCATTACGAGGCAGTTGGTCCATACGTTGTTGATGGCGTACTCGAGGATATTCGTCTTTGCATGGAGATGAATTTGCCAAAGTACAATCAGCGACGTGTCGCAATGGTCAAATATCTCGGTGAATTGTACAATTATCGTATGGTCGAGAGCGGAGATATATTTCGTACTCTCTATCTTTTGATAACATTTGGCGTCAGTATGGATCATTCAGTGCCGAGTGTACTCGATCCACCTGAGCATCTTTTTCGCATAAGGCTTGTATGCACGCTCCTCGAGACATGCGGACAATATTTCAGCAGCGGTTCGAGCAAAAAGAAGCTCGATTATTTTTTAATATTTTTTCAAAATTATTATCTCTTCAAATATACGGATCCCGTATGGTCAGCTGATAATCAATTTCCAATTGGCATTGATTACATGTATCGTGATACACTCGCAATGCTACGACCGAAAATGATGATTTTTCAAACTTACAAGGAGTCACAATGCGCCATTGACGAGCTCAGAACAAATTTATATCCGAGTCTGAATAATTTTGTCGTTGAGGATGGAACAAACGAGATTGAGACGGAAATGGGAGTTATAGCGGAAGTTGAGGAGGACATTGTCGTCGGTACGAGCGGAAATGGTAGTGGCGACGCCAAGGGAATGGCAGATTTGCATTTTGAAGAGGCCGAAGATTATTCTGAGGCTCAATCGGATGAGGATTGGTTTGGCGATGCTGAGAGAGATGATAATCCAGGCACTAGAGATAATACGCAGGGTGATCATAGCTTGTCGCAGGGCTGCAACGAGGGTGTTCTCATGGATGCCTCGGAATTGGACGCTGCACTTCCCTCTGGACCAAAAAGAGTCAGCTGCCCAGAAGATGATGATTTTTTGTCAGCTCTTGATAAAATCGTCTCCGATAATATTCAGGACAGAATGAGGGACTCTGTGAAACCTCAGCAAGTCGACATAAGCGTTCCTTTGCACGTTAAAAGTGGAAAAAAAACTTACGAGCAACTACAAGAGGGACCATCCGACAGTACGACTGTTGATTTTGTTCTTATGCTCAGAAAAGGCAACAAGCAACAATACAAAAATTTGGCAGTTCCGGTTTCCTCACAATTGGCACTTAATCTTCGTAATCGCGAGCAGGAGCAAAAAGAAGAGAAGGAAAGAGTCAAGAGACTCACCCTCAATATTACCGAGAGACAGGAAGAAGAGGATTATCAGGAGACCATTAATCAAGGAACTAGACCGGTTACTGTTAATTTAAACAGAGAAAGAAGACAAAAGTACAATCATCCGAAAGGCGCACCGGATGCTGATCTCATTTTTGGACCGAAGAAAATTCGATGAAACCCACATGGGGTTCGAGTCTTTTCGATTATCGTTTAATGAGTGAAAATGATTTAAAAAAAAAAAATACTGCGAGTATAAAAAGACCAGGAAGAGTGTAACGAGAATTTCCAGGAGAAAGGAGTTTTTGGACTTTTGAGAAACTTGTAATTATTTTGTCACACATTGTATTATAAAGAACGAAATTGCGATAGTTTGTGCCATTTTTTTTTTCCATCTCATCGAGTAAATAAATTTTTCTAAAATTTTTCTTCTCTGTTGATTTTTTTTTTGTTTTTTTCGTAATTTCTCGAATATTTCAATCATTTTTTTGTTTTTGTCTTTTTCAAAACGATACGACGAAATTTTTAATGGCACCGACGTTCTGCACTGTTACATCGAGATGAAAAAGAAAAAGGAAGAAATATAAATTTATTTAAATAAACGTTGAGGAATTTAGTAATCGCGCCTCGTCGCAAAAAGTTTTCTTTCATTAAAAATTCTTCACCTATACATTTCCACCCATAAGTTAAATCCGATGAGAATTTTCAGTACTTTGCGATACGATATAAAAATCTGAAAAAAATCAACCTTATTGAATATACTAAGAATATTCACTTTAAATAATATTAATGCCAATGAGTTATCTAAACTTAAAAAAAAATGTTTATGACAAATCGGAGAGCAATGATTTTTTTTTTATTAAATTTATTCGCCAATCTTTCCAAATTAACCAAAAATTCGTTAAAAATTTTATCTCAATTTTGAAATTGCCGGTTGTGGGTTTTTTTTTAAATTCAATTTTCATAGAAACTGAACATTTTGTGCAATATATTATTTTCAATTCAATTTTCATTATTACTTTTTTTTTCACGTCGAAAATCCTTAGCAATTGTACCAAAATTCTTGCCCAATTCCTACAGAATAAATTGTTTTTTTTTTTTCCCTTTAAAATTGTCGATGCGACAAAAAAATCAAATACACTTGGATTATAATTTAGTGTACTATTTATTTGATCCTAAGAAATGATTACCACGTACAAAATGAATATAAATAAAGTTTCGTGCCTTTGAGGATTATTTTTTAGATGGAGGGGCGGGGGGGAGGCGGTGGGGAAGGGGAGGAGAAAAAAGATATCGTGTGCAAAGATATACACGAGAGGTGATAAGAGCATTTCCGCCTGTGGTGAGATAGCGAGGGCGGTTGAATATTGTTTTTTGTTTGTTTGTTTGTTTTTTGTAGTTGAATCGAAACTAAATGCACAAGTGCCAAGTAGCCGTGTCAAAAGCTCTCGTCTTTTTTTTTTTTTTTTCGTTTCTTTTTCTTATTATTTATCATCTCATTTATGGATCTTCTTCTGCATCTTCAAATTGACCGGCTTCCACATCCATGGCTTCTTCTACTTCAGTTCCATTATGACTTGCAATTTGTTCTGTAACGTAAAAAAAAAAAACAATTTGAATTTGTAACTCTCGCATCGATATTCTCATAGGATCGATTCTTTTTGCCTATCGATGTGATCCTAGCGGCCAAAGCCGTAATTAATTAAATGGCGAATACGATGCAATACTCAATAATAATAATAATATTCAAATTTTTTGCCACGCATCCGCCATTTTGATTTTTTTTTTAAATAAAATTCCTAAAGCATAAAATTACCGGCTGGTATAATATACGGTGCATCTCCTGCTCCAACTTCGTAATATTCAAAATCATCTTCTTCCGCATCCTCATAAATATCCTCTTCGGCTGAAATTTTAATGGCATAATAGATATTTAATGAAAAATTTCAAAATTTATGAGAGAAACTGATCGTGACGAATATGATTTGTGTGAAAATTTTCATTTTTTACAATGTTGATTGAGTAAATTAATTTACCATCTGAAAAACTGTCTTGAGGATCGGGATGCAATGCCTGACATTGGCTCATAGCTTGAAACATTGGCTCTAAATTGTTTGTATTGTCAGGTGCGAACCTCATCTCGGTCATTGGCGTCTCAGAGTCATCGTCCTCGTCACCTGAGCTGTTCTCGTTATTCTGGGTGAGTTGAACATCTAAAATAAAAGAAAAACATTCATGATTTGGACGATTAAAGATTAATTTTTAATCGTTAATCAATCGTGGATCGATAATCAAGCCGAGTGTGATTTAACCGACCGGGTAAATCGACTTTTGCATCAACCATGATGTACAGACACTGTCGAGGATGAACTTGCTCGTCTCGCGATATAGCGTGTAGAGATATGTGAGGATATTCCAGGGAAAAGCCTTGTTGTGTTCCACTATTGACCCATGATAACATGCTGTAAAATACGAATAAAATCCATTGACAAATTTTCATTGTCAGATTGGGCAATTTTATATTTAAATGCTATGAAAATGGTAAAAAAATTATAATATCAAATTATAGTCTCAGATCATAAAATTTGGAAAAAATTCGCATGATTAATCATATGAGTTTGAGTATAATGAAATATATAACGAAAGCTAGTACATTGGTTGGATTTTGTATCGCAGCCAAGGTTGAAAAAAAATTCAAATTCGCTTTAAATGGCCCCTAATTGTGAAATTTTATTTTTGTATGGGGAAAAAAAAAAAAATTGTCGGGTTAAAAAAAAAATACTGACCTCTCTGTTATGTAGAGGGTCCCTTTGCCGACTTCTCTGTCATTGATGTAGACCGTAGTATTGGCTTCCTCGTGTCTTACACCTTCTTGGGGTGCCAAAAAGTTACTCAGAACTACCATTTTTTTTTCCCCTCAAATCTGCAACAAAAATATATTTCCTACCCCGTTACGGACTAAATTTTCGTTGATTAAAAAAAAAAACAATCTTTTCCATTTATACTCACATGAGATTTTCGGTACGTCAAGCTATCGAGATTTTCTCGATCAAAATTCAATTTGCACCGATAAATTCTGTCGAAAAAATCACATGAGTAAATCTTCGGTTTTTTTTTGTTTTTGGTCAATTATTTCGGCGATTAACTGTATGTATATATATAGGTAGAGTTGAAAAAAAAACGCTCGAGGATTTGCACGAATTTTACCCGCGATTATTTACACACGCATACGCGTTTAGAGTGTCCGATTTTTCACGTTTTGCCGAATGAAAAAGCCGCTTGAGACTCGTTGAACGTTGTAAAAGGCTACAAAAGGAAATAAACAACAATTGGATTTATCACGAAAAGGAGAGACGAGTCTCAGGTGCAACGACGAACGGCAATTGCTGGGTTATATATGAGACGGATCAGCGTACGATGAAGAATTCCCTGGGAGAATGCCAACCGGCGTTTTAGATTGCTCGCGAACCGATAGTTGGTCTTTTAATCATGCAGCACAGAAATTATGCTCGTTTTCTTAATTACGGGTTCGCGCAATCTTTCTTTTTTTTAATTAACGAATAGCCCGAGTAAAGCAATATTTATGCCTGATTTAGCTGTTCCATACGATAAAAGGTGGAGGTATGTGACATTTTTTTGAGGTTACTTTTTCGACTGATGGTAATGCAGTTTGTATTGCAGCTCGCAAAGCTGCGAACGCTTTACGATAGATGGCGGCATGGTGAGCGCGTCATGGGCAGCGTGTCATGGCGTCTAACCGCGAAAATGATGCTGTCTTTTGGAGTTCTTCTCACAGACGAAAAGAATTTTCGTTCGTAAATTTCGTAATCCTTCCGTAATTCTTCCGAGAAAAATACCGCAATCCCTCCGAGAACGGATCCGGAAATAAAACGAGCCTCAGCCACGAAGGAGAATCTCAAATTAGTAAGAATATTATAATCATAACTGAATTGAATTTTCTCACAAGAGTGCAGCATATAGCAGCTATAGCTAATGTGAGACAATTTTATTTCTTTCGAGCCTAAATCTCGGGCATTTACATATCTCTATGAATATTTTCCCAGTTATATCGTGCTTTTCGCGTCGCGATAAGCAAAACATTGACAATAACCTCGATTGCTCTCAGCCAGCAATGGTCACGAGGTAAAAGTGCAATATCGTAAATGTGCAAATCGGAAACGCCGCCATATTCAATCGAACAAATTCGTCATCACTTCTCCGTGCAGTGAGATTTTTTTTTCCGGGAAAATATTTTAGAAAAATTCTCGCGGCAATTTTTCTTCCGCGTTTTTATATTCTGAACTCCACATGTCCTCGAGTTACACGACGTTTTTGATTAGTATCGAGAGTGAGCGAAAATAAATAATAATAAGTACGCGAAAAAAAAAAAAAAAGATTAATGATAATAAATATAAATAAATAAATTCCGTGTGACAAGGCGGATGAAGCATTAAAGGTCAAACCTTGTCGATGTCGAAACGTGATATCGTCAATTCTGTGTCATACATAATTATGTTTTTATCATTCTAATGTGTGTACTGTTTGGCATATTCCCATTATAATATATATTTTGATTTTTCTCCCGGGGCATTCACATGCTTAATTAAATTAATCGCTCGGTGATGGACTTTGGAGCTAAAATATCGACACGGCTTTTATTATTTGCCCGGATTGACATATTTACAATTTGCCAACACTTGTCATCGTGTGTATTTCGTGTTTACAAGTGCGTCCGCGTCTTTTTTTTTTTTTTTTTTTACCAATCTGACCAGTGATCGTGTGTGAAGTGAGTTTGTGTTTGTGCTACGAAACGTAAACGAGAGAGGAGATACATCGCTCGTGGAAGCTCTCACGGCGAAATCGCAACGATTTTCTTCGGCTCATCGGTCAGCATGCGACGTGGAGCGTAAACAAAACGCTTTTCGTGGAGGTTATTCCAGATTCTCGGGAGAAGGAGGCGTTATATCAGCTGTGAGTCAACGGTGAATATATATATATATATATCTATATAGTATAGTATAATATTCAAATGAATTCTTGACGAAGACGCATCGATATTTTATTAATTATAATCGCTGCATTTTTCGAATTAATTTCTCGACCATTTTACTTTTATCTTCGATTGCTGTTTTACACAAAATATATAAATAATTATTCACCTCGCATTAGGCCCAAATATTACATTAAGCCCAATCGTAAACATTCACACTAAGATTAATTTTTTTTTGTATCTTAAAATGAAGAAAATATTAATTTATAATATATATATATATATATATATATATATATATAATATTAATATATATATTATAATATTATGTGAAAAAATAGGAGTATACAATTTTTTAAATTTGAGACTCAAAACAATTATTACAATTTCAAATTCATCGAAGTACAATTTTTAAAAATTTCGCTTTATTTTCTTATTATCGGAAAATTGATGATTTAATATTTGAAGCTACCATTTTGTTTGTTTTTTTTTTAAACAAAATGGCTACTACTCTAGGGCTTATAAATGTACAAAATATGTTTTACGCTAGCTCGTGAGAGAATTTGACAAAATAAAAATTTGTCCGCTCGAATAAGTTAAATTGGTACACTAATAATTCAAGTGAATTATTACTTAGATAAAATAAAGATAAAATGTGGTAGATAAAATGTCTACTTTTGCATTGATCGGCTATATATATATATATATATATATATATATATATATATATATATATATATATATATATCGTTCTTATCATTTGATGCTCGTTTTGATCGATCGAAAAGGGTCGAAAGGATCCCAAAGAACTTGATATCGGAATGATCGAGAGATTTTTATGCGTTTTATCGATCACTGGAGGGGGAAGGGCGGGAGGAGGGGGGTTAGTTCACCTCTCGGTCATCGCTCGGGCGATAAAATACATCGTGAGAGTGCCTCGCGTCTCCGAATGCCAACTGACATGCTCCCGGACAATTTTAATTTTAACGCGATAACCCTTGAGCGATTCTACGTTATTTCTTCAGTATCGGATTGCATTAACGCGTTTCATTTTTTTTTGTTTTTTTTTCCCCATCAACTCTGCAGTTTCCGCTTTCTCAAGTACAATTTCTCTCGCGCCAGATCGACAGACTTTTGTTGCACGCGAGTCACATTGGACAAAGACATTTTGTTTATTTGATTTTTTACAATAAAAAAAAATTGAATTTTCTTTTTTAATTTTTTCTTTTTAAGGCTTAAAAAGAGAGTCAGAAATTGAAAATTTTTAAAAATTTCTTTAGCCCTTAAATACAATTGGAAAGAATTTTTTTAATTTTATGAGACGATGAAAATAAAAATGAAATGAATATGGAAAAAAAAAAATTAAACAAACGTTTTAAATTTTACTAGGACTTGAAAAAAAAATTAAAAAACTACAAAGCTTTTCGAAAAATTCTTTCTGACTTTGGAAATGAGGCAAACTTTTTTTTAAATAATTTTTATCAACGCTGCTGTATAATTTTCAACTAATTCGAGAATGAAATTATATAAAACCCAAATTAAATTGAGGAAAAGTTTTTTTGAAAATGGTTAATCATTTTACACTACGATATCGTTCGTCATTGGTAAAAGTTTGGTCATTTACTTTTTTTTTTTTCTTTCAACGAGACAATTTTAATTGTAACGCGGTAACCCTTGACCGATTCTACGTTATTTGTGCAGTATCGGATTGCATTAACGCGTTCAATTTTTTTTTGTTTTTTTTTCCCATCAGTTTCCGCTTTTTCAAGTACAATTTCTCTCGCGCCAGATCGACAGACTTTTGTTGCACGCGAGTAACATTGCACAAAGGCAATTTGTTTATTTGATTTTTTACAATAAAAAAAAATTGAATTTTCTTTTTTAATTTTTTCTTTTTAAGGCTTAAAAAGAGAGTCAGAAATTGAAATTTTTTAAAAATTCCTTTAGCCCTTAAATACAATTGGAAAGAATTTTTTTAATTTTATGAGACGATGAAAATAAAAATGAAATGAATATGGAAAAAAAAAAAAAATTAAACAAACGTTTTAAATTTCACTGGGACTTGAAAATTTTTTTTTAAAAATTACAAAGCTTTTCGAAAAATTCGCTAATCTTAGAAATCTAATAGAATAATAGAAATATTATAAGATTATATTCTAAGATTAACTCCCCTGCCCCATCCCTCTCTCCACCCTTTAACACCCCGTGAACTTTCACGTCAGCGTCATCGCAAAATATACAAACATTTTCGTAAAGTACATAACGAAATATTATTATTATTATATTATTAAAAAAAGACGTTTAGTTGAGTTACAAAAATTATTCGTAGATTTTTTTCTTCTTTTTATTGCCTATATCGAACCGAATCTAAAACTTATTCGGGTTATTAAAAACAAAAAAAAAAGTTTTTATATGGAAATATTATTATTATTATTATTTTCGAGTATTATTAGCGCAATTCATCAGTTGAGAAGAATACTGTCTCGGTTACACGTCACCCTGCTGCTATTTTTTATATTATTATTATGATTATTATTATTATTATTGTTAATTATTGACGGCTCTATTTTTTGTTATTTATTTAAAATTTCAAACAATGTCCCAGCTGGAGTTTGAACAAAATTTATGCTTTCGTCATTATAAAATATATGTAGCACTAATATAATACGCGGAGTTGTAAATTCTCTTCCGCGCAATCGTTTATTCGTAATTTCTTCCAAATGTCCACATATTGTTCTCGTTAAATCAGTTTGTTTTTTTGATATTTTTTTTTTTTTTTTTTTTTTTTTTCCCTCCCAAATGAACACTATGAAAATTTTTCATAAAATTTAAATGGCACAGCTCGTTAATTCCTGACGCAAATAAATTAAATACGTGGGCGTAAATTCACATGCATCCACAAGCCTCGACAACCATATTAGGCAATGTCTTTTGCGTTATCGTGTTATTCGAGTCCACGTAGAGTAATTGAATCGGTGATAATTGCGTGGGCGAACAGCATGGCACGATCTCGCTTTTTCTTTGGTGCAAACTCCCATTTTTTGCCAACAACCTCTGTAAAAATATTCATAAAAATTTTACACTCAATGCTATTTTTACTTGAGGTAAAATTTATTTGAAATTTATTTTTGTTCTTTAGAGTGAATTTTTAAATGATTTTTAAAATTTTGTCGATTCGATCGAAACGAGGCAAGGAAAATTTAATCAAACAATTGAGAAAATGCCTTCGTCTAGATTGACGGTAATAAAAATCTAAAAAAAATAATAAACAATCTGATAAAATTAACCGTATTGAAGATACTGAGCAGATTGATTTTGTATTTATATATATTTTTTTTTTCGACATTGTGATTATTATCATAGTGCCTAAAGAATAATAATTGTCCTATTAATGAGGCAGTTAAAATAAAATTATTAATTTCACACTGGTTTAACCTCAATAAAAATTGAAATTTGGCATTTTTCGAGTTCACGAAATTCGGGTCAAGTCTAAAAATTATATTTAAAAAAAAAATGATTATTCATGTAAATAAAATTGGCCAAGAACGATGAATTATTTCTAGACGATCGAGGGAACTTTTTCAATCCTATGAAAATAAAAATGAATAAATAAATAAAATCTGATAAAATTAATCGTATTGAAGATACTGAGCAGGTTGATTTTGTATTTATATATATATATTTTTTGGACATTGTGATTATTATCATAGTATCTAATGAATAATCATTGTCCTATCAATGAGGCAGTTAAAATAAAATTATTAATTTCACACTGGTTTAACCTCAATAAAAATTTAAATTTGGCATTTTTCGAGTTCACGAAATTCGGGTCAAGTCTAAAAATTATATTAAAAAAAAAATGATTATTCATGTAAATAAAATTGGCCAAGAACGATGAATTATTTCTAGACGATCGAGGGAACTTTTTCAATCCTATGAAAATAAAAATGAATAAATAAATAAAATCTGATAAAATTAATCGTATTGAAGATACTGAGCAGATTGATTTTGTATTTATATATATATATATATATTTTCGACATTGTGATTATTATCATAGTGCCTAAAGAATAATAATTGTCCTATTAATGAGGCAGTTAAAATAAAATTATTAATTTCACACTGGTTTAACGTCAATTAAAATTGAAATTTGGCATTTTTCGAGTTCACGAAATTCGGGTCAAGTCTAAAAATTATATTAAAAAAAAAATGATTATTCATGTAAAGAAAATTGGCCAACAACGATGAATTATTTCTAGATGATTGAGGGAGATTTTTGAATCCTATAAAAATGAAAATGAATTAAAAAAAAATCAATGGTTTTCACTAACTCTAATTACGTTGCTGTAAGGCGATGCACTCATTGTCAACGAGGCTGCTGACGAGCACGTGCCACGACAAAAATATGCGTGATAACCACTCGGATGTAGTATCCAATCGCTCCAGCCAATATCCTCGAAGCTTATGTAGAGGTCATCGCGACAGCACTCTTTCATTTCGGGTAGACAATTTGAATTTCGTTTTGGACGATTTTTTTGAGGCAGCGGTGACGTGTGAATCACGAGAAATGGTTTTAACGTAATTTCGGTCGATACTGGTGCCGTTTGACGATCGATCGAGCATGTGCTGCAAGCTATTTGCATAGCGTGATTCAAACCCTGTCGTTCGACCCATTTTCTCACGGTAAAACGCACATCAGTTTTCACCCAGCCCTCTTATCATCCAACCGGAAAAAAAAATAAAATAAAAAATAAAACATAACAAAACAAGTCGTGAATCAAATTAATTTTTTTACATTTTTTTTTTCTGAATTCAGTGAATACGTTCATTTATTAACAGCGAGAATTTAATCCAAATTTTTTTCGTGCTTATTAAATTAATTATCATAGAAAAAGTGTTATTCTTAAAATTCTCTTTCTCTCGTATTTTTTCCAACTACGTTAATTCGCTCTCGAGCTTGTTGGGAAATTTACAATTCCACGTGAATATGAGGAGGGATTGAAAAAATAAAAAAATTAATAAAAAATAAAACATAACAAAGCAAGTCGTGAATCAAATTAATTTTTTTACATTTTTTTTTCTTTTCTGAATTCGGTGAATACGTTCATTTAATAACAGCGATAATTTAACCCAATTTTTTTTTCGCGCTTATTAAATTAATTATCATGGAAAAAGTGTTATTCTTAAAATTCTCTTTCTCTCGTATTTTTTCCAACTACGTTAATTCGCTCTCGAGCTTGTTGGGAAATTTACAATTCCACGTGAATATGAGAAGGGATTGAAAAAATAAAAATAAATAAAAAATAAAAGATAACAAACCAAGTCGTGAATCAAATTAATTTTTGTACATTTTTTTTTTCTGAATTCAGTGAATACGTTCATTTATTAACATCGAGAATTTAATCCAAATTTTTTTCGTGCTTATTAAATTAATTATCATGGAAAAAGTGTTATTCTTAAAATTCTCTTTCTCTCGTATTTTTTCCAACTACGTTAATTCGCTCTCGAGCTTGTTGGGAAATTTGCAATTCCACGTGAATATGAGAAGGGATTGAAAAAATAAAAAAAATAATAAAAAATAAAATATAACAAAACAAGTCGTGAATCAAATTAATTTTTGTACATTTTTTTTTTCTGAATTCAGTGAATACGTTCATTTATTAACATCGAGAATTTAATCCAATTTTTTTTTCGGGCTTATTAAATTAATTATCATGGAAAAAGTGTTATTCTTAAAATTCTCTTTCTCTCGTATTTTTTCCAACTACGTTAATTCGCTCTCGAGCTTGTTGGGAAATTTGCAATTCCACGTGAATATGAGAAGGGATTGAAAAAATAAAAAAAATAATAAAAAATAAAATATAACAAAACAAGTCGTGAATCAAATTAATTTTTGTACATTTTTTTTTTTCTGAATTCAGTGAATACGTTCATTTATTAACATCGAGAATTTAATCCAATTTTTTTTTCGGGCTTATTAAATTAATTATCATGGAAAAAGTGTTATTCTTAAAATTCTCTTTCTCTCGTATTTTTTCCAACTACGTTAATTCGCTCTCGAGCTTGTTGGGAAATTTACAATTCCACGTGAATATGAGAAGGGATTGAAAAAATAAAAAATAAAAAAATTAATAAAAAATAAAACATAACAAAACAAGTCGTGAATCAAATTAATTTTTATACATTTTTTTTTCTTTTCTGAATTCAGTGAATACGTTCATTTATTAACAGCGAGAATTTAATCCAAATTTTTTTTCGTGCTTATTAAATTAATTATCATGGAAAAAGTGTTATTCTTAAAATTCTCTTTCTCTCGTATTTTTTCCAACTACGTTAATTCGCTCTCGAGCTTGTTGGGAAATTTACAATTCCACGTGAATATGAGAAGGGATTGAAAAAATAAAAAAATAAATAAAAAATAAAACATAACAAACCAAGTCATGAATCAAATTAATTTTTTTACATTTTTTTTTTCTGAATTCAGTGAATACGTTCATTTATTAACAGCGAGAATTTAATCTAAATTTTTTTTTCGGGCTTATTAAATTAATTATCATGGAAAAAGTGTTATTCTTAAAATTCTCTTTCTCTCGTATTTTTTCCAACTACGTTAATTCGCTCTCGAGCTTGTTGGGAAATTTACAATTCCACGTGAATATGAGAAGGGATTGAAAAAATAAAAAAATAAATAAAAAATAAAACATAACAAACCAAGTCATGAATCAAATCAATTTTTTTACATTTTTTTTTTTCTGAATTCAGTGAATACGTTCATTTATTAACAGCGAGAATTTAATCCAAATTTTTTTTCGTGCTTATTAAATTAATTATCATGGAAAAAGTGTTATTCTTAAAATTCTCTTTCTCTCGTATTTTTTCCAACTACGTTAATTCGCTCTCGAGCTTGTTGGGAAATTTACAATTCCACGTGAATATGAGGAGGGATTGGGGTTTATTTCTCTCGGAGGATACAACGTACGCCCCAGCGTACAACACGTGAATATATACGCGCCTTCCAAACTCTCCCTGCTACCCTCACGCCCACCCTCCATCCCCCTCCGTCATCCCCCATTGTCCGTCGACGTCGTCATATGTCGGGCTTAATTGACCGATGGCCATTCTGACCCCGATGTTCTTGTTCGTGAAACACGCCAGAAATTTTCGTCGTTTCGGAGAAAGGAAAGAATTATTTGCAGTATTGAAAAAAAGTTAAAATTTGAAAAATAAAAATAACAATATTTGCACTAAAACACGTCAATTTTTCCAAGTGAAAAAATTTCTTACATATATTTGTTATTATTTGAACTAGTTTAATATTATTTTTCGTCCTTTTCGTACATTTTTAAGTATCGATTAATGAAAAGTTGAAAATTTTTGAGTATTTTTATTTAATATTAAATTGAATTTTTTCATTTTTCTCATATCACGAAAGAAAATTTAATTTGTTATTTAATTCAAGCTCGAAGAATTAAAAGGTTTAATTGAAAAATTTTAACTTACCTCCTATCGAAGTCTCAAAAATGCCTGTTATAGTATTTTTTTCGAAACTTCCACCCTGATCCCAGTGATCGAGCTCAGATATTACGAACGTCTGATTGAATACATCGTTCTCATCCGTTTCTTTATAAAACCACAATTCCGCCGAAGTCACATCGACAAAGAGTATCTCTTTTGGCAAATAAAATGTGAAACAAGCAGCCGGATTGAAGCCCGTAAGATGATTTGAGCTTTGACGACAATTTTTCATATCAGCAACCCCTGAAAATTCATACAAATAAATTTTCGTATGAAATATTATCGAAATAATAAATAAAAAAAAACACATCATTCCATTTCATGGAAAAAATAATATTCCAAATAAATTTTTACATCCCCAAAAATAATAATACGAAAAATTATTGTACATTTATATTTTTGCTTCGTCGAGAACGAAAAAAAAAAAAAAAATGTCTTTAATTCGCAATTTTTCTCGGTCCATCAGTCATAACGAGAATTCACCGAGTTTATTCGATCACCCCAGGCAAATATCTCGTTTCGTCTGGCTCGTTTAACACATGTAATATTACTGTATATCATGTCTGACCTATACGTGGATTTACTACTGACTGCATGAGAAACGGAGACATTTCGTGAAATTATTTTTTCAGCCAACAAATCGCAACAAATATTTACGGTTCGGTGAAGGTTAATATTCCGAAGTAATAACTAATCGTGGCAGTGCGAAATAAGCTAATAAAGGCTGTCGGGAAAATGTAATTGCCAATTTGCCAACAATGTTCATATATATATAGACCCGTCAAAATTTTTCCCCTCATTGTAAGAAACTTATTCACCCCAATTCAATCTTTCGCCATTTCATCTCGCACTCTCAATCAATTCTACATTTTTGAGTCATTTTTTTTCTGACTAATTTTCATTTTTTTAAATTAAAAAAAGAGAAAAAAAAATTATTCATATTTTACTCGACGAATTTTCGCAAAATTTTGGCCAACTAATGAGTCATCGCAAACGGGCTAATATTTGTTAAGCTCGAGAGCTTATCGCTTAATTCTGTGAATCACGAGGGAATTATATCGTGTAAAATACACCCGAATTATTTTCCCTCATTATAAGACCCTTTTACTCCCCAGTTCACCCTTTCGTCGTTTCATCTCGCACTCTCAACTATCAATTTTGAAAAATTTTCATTAATTTTTATTTGCAATAATTTTTGTGTAAATAAAAAAAATAAAAATTACATTTATTAAATTTATATTCAACTCGAAGAGTTTTGGCGAAATTTTGCCAACAAAACGAGTCATTGCCAAAGCGCTAATATTTGCTACACTCGAGAGCTTATCGCTTAATTCCGAGAATCATGAGGGAATTATGTCGAGCATTATAAAGCCAAGTATCACTTTACGTTTCAGAATTTGCGATTAGAGCACAAGCGTTTCGTATTAATCCGTCTGGATTTTCCCAACGTTAATAAAAAATTCTTGTTTTCATGCTTACGAAAAAATGTTGCTTTTCTTTTTTATTTTTCTCATTAGCACATTTTTTTTTTTTTAACTCCAATTTATAATTTGATAATCTTTTATTTTCTTTTTTTTTCTCGACTTTGATATATTTTTAATGAATTTTCATGAAATTTTAACGTTTTCTCTCGGTCGTGTGTGGAAAAGTCTTTAGAAAACTGTGCCAGTGACGATTTGGTGAAAATGTGAAGTCAGGCTTTATATAACGGGAGGCCCTGAGTGTGCTATTAATATCCGGTCTGTTGGTGCGGTTTTATCCCCCGTCAGGAGCACACAATTAGGCGCGAATATACTTCACTCTCACCGATTTTACCTCACCGCGGATATGAGGGTGGCCACAGAGTGAGAGGGAGAGAGAGAGAGAGAGAGAGAGAGAGAGCTCGAACGAAAATTCATCCGACAGGAAACCCCTCGGCATTTGCTTTTGACGTTTCATATTCAGGACGCTACCGCCAGAGGGCCAAAACCGAGCGAGTGGATATTTTTCTAAAATCACATTTTGTCCACCCCCATTATCTACTGATGACAACGAGTGTTGGCTAGAGGGCTTTTTTCGTCACTGTTCAGGCCAAAAGAAATTAATGGCCATGGTCATGAATTGGACGTCTATTTGTTCCGAGTAATCTCTCTCGTTTTTCCTCTCATTTTTTTTTTTAATTATTTTTTGTTTGAATTTTCCACCCCTTAATGGCCGAGGAAAAAAAAAAAATACGACTAATATTACACACGAAAAATTCCATTATTTTTTGCGTAAAATATTATATTCAGAACTCTTGTTTTTCTTTTTTGTACGATAAATTTCGAGTGCACTTTAAAGTTTGAATATTGCAAGAGATTCTTTAACCCTCCGTAGTCACACTACCGGAGAATTTCACGGTAGTCACACTGGGTCGATTTTACCCAGTCAGTTTCAAAAAACGATCGTGACAAAATTATCCGTCCAATGTGGATCAAAAAATTACGGAACATGCTATGAACGTTCTAGATTACGTACGAAAAGTCAATTTATAAGAAATCAAATGGCAACGTGGTAAAAAAAAATCATAAAGAGGTCAATGCACAAAAAGTGTCCTCACTTTCTGACTAAAAAAACGACTGGTCCTATCTTCTCCTATCCCAGTTCTCAGGACAGGACCAATGAAATGAAAATCAGCTTGACCTTTCACAATTAAGGGCCAACTTGATTTCCGAAACATTTTTTTTTCTTATATCTATTAATATCGAAAAATTCAAAGTAATTAAAAATTACGATCGATTCATCTACACAAACTTTATTTTTACTCTCAGCACTATGACTCGTACTCTACACTTAATAATTATTTTTCGTCCAATTATCGACGGAATAAATAAAAAATCAAAAAAATACTTCAATAACATAAAAACAATTTACGTATCAACATTTATCAATCATAAGTTATGCAACGAGATACGAAGAACGCATCAGGGTTATCGTGAAAATAATTGCAATTTCGATAAATTCAAAGAATTTTAATTGCATATCGATTTTTTTTTATCTTACACATTTCGACGAATTAATGGTCGACAGATTTGAAAATTTTCAAACTCGTTACGTCATCCAAATTCTTCAAGTTCGTATCTGGCAAATTAATAAATGTTGGAAAACAAAAAATGTGTCTCCTCGATTCGAAATTCGTTAATATTTTAAGGGTCCAGGGGAAAAAAAACTAAAACGCACACATGTATGAAATTTACACATATATTGAAACGTGAAGTAAAATTTTCCATTTCGACGAATTAATGGTCGACAGATTTGAAAATTTTCAAACTCGTTACATCATCCAAATTCTTCAAGTTCGTATCTGGCAAATTAATAAATGTTGGAAAACAAAAAATGTGTCTCCTCGATTCGAAATTCGTTAATATTTTAAGGGTCCAGGGGAAAAAAACTTAAGGACTACTCAAAATCAATGGACTTGACTAGTTTTTCCCCTGGCTTCTTTATTTATATAAAATGCACACATGTATGAAAATTACACATATATTGAAACGTGAAGTAAAATTTTCCATTTCGACGAATTAATGGTCGACAGATTTGAAAATTTTCGAACTCGTTACATCATCCAAATTCTTCAAGTTCGTATCTGGCAAATTAATAAATGTTGGAAAACAAAAAATGTGTCTCCTCGATTCGAAATTCGTTAATATTTTAAGGGTCCAGGGGAAAAAAACTTAAGGACTACTCAAAATCAATGGACTTGACTAGTTTTTCGCCTGGCCCCTTTATTTATATAAAACGCACACATGTATGAAATTTACACATATATTGAAACGTGAAATAAAATTTTCCATTTCGACGAATTAATGGTCGACAGATTTGAAAATTTTCAAACTCGTTACATCATCCAAATTCTTCAAGTTCGTATCTGGCAAATTTATAAATGTTGGAAAACAAAAAATGTATCTCCTCGATTCGAAATTCGTTAATATTTTAAGGCTCCAGGGGAAAAAACACTTAAGGACTACTCAAAATCAATGGACTTGACTAGTTTTTCGCCTGGCCCCTTTATTTATATAAAACGCACACATGTATGAAATTTACACATATATTGAAACGTGAAATAAAATTTTCCATTTCGACGAATTAATGGTCGACAGATTTGAAAATTTTCAAACTCGTTACATCATCCAAATTCTTCAAGTTCGTATCTGGCAAATTTATAAATGTTGGAAAACAAAAAATGTATCTCCTCGATTCGAAATTCGTTAATATTTTAAGGCTCCAGGGGAAAAAACACTTAAGGACTACTCAAAATCAATGGACTTGACTAGTTTTTCGCCTGGCCCCTTTATTTATATAAAACGCACACATGTATGAAATTTACACATATATTGAAACGTGAAATAAAATTTTCCATTTCGACGAATTAATGGTCGACAGATTTGAAAATTTTCAAACTCGTTACATCATCCAAATTCTTCAAGTTCGTATCTGGCAAATTTATAAATGTTGGAAAACAAAAAATGTGTCTCCTCGATTCGAAATTCGTTAATATTTTAAGGCTCCAGGGGAAAAAACACTTAAGGACTACTCAAAATCAATGGACTTGACTAGTTTTTCCCCTGGCTCCTTTATTTATATAAAATGCACACATGTATGAAAATTACACATATATTGAAACGTGAAGTAAAATTTTCCATTTCGACGAATTAATGGTCGACAGATTTGAAAATTTTCGAACTCGTTACATCATCCAAATTCTTCAAGTTCGTATCTGGCAAATTAATAAATGTTGGAAAACAAAAAATGTGTCTCCTCGATTCGAAATTCGTTAATATTTTAAGGGTCCAGGGGAAAAAAACTTAAGGACTACTCAAAATCAATGGACTTGACTAGTTTTTCGCCTGGCCCCTTTATTTATATAAAACGCACACATGTATGAAATTTACACATATATTGAAACGTGAAATAAAATTTTCCATTTCGACGAATTAATGGTCGACAGATTTGAAAATTTTCAAACTCGTTACATCATCCAAATTCTTCAAGTTCGTATCTGGCAAATTTATAAATGTTGGAAAACAAAAAATGTATCTCCTCGATTCGAAATTCGTTAATATTTTAAGGCTCCAGGGGAAAAAACACTTAAGGACTACTCAAAATCAATGGACTTGACTAGTTTTTCGCCTGGCCCCTTTATTTATATAAAACGCACACATGTATGAAATTTACACATATATTGAAACGTGAAATAAAATTTTCCATTTCGACGAATTAATGGTCGACAGATTTGAAAATTTTCAAACTCGTTACATCATCCAAATTCTTCAAGTTCGTATCTGGCAAATTTATAAATGTTGGAAAACAAAAAATGTGTCTCCTCGATTCGAAATTCGTTAATATTTTAAGGCTCCAGGGGAAAAAACACTTAAGGACTACTCAAAATCAATGGACTTGACTAGTTTTTCCCCTGGCTCCTTTATTTATATAAAACGCACACATGTATGAAATTTACACATATATTGAAACGTGAAATAAAATTTTTCCATTGCCTCTCGCGAAGATTGCGAGATAGATAAAAACCAGAGAGTGAGAAAAAAAAAAGGGCGTGTAAAAAAGTAAAAGAGAGGGATGAGAGTTTACCGGACGAAATAAATTCAGCTTTTAGGCTACGTAGAAATGTCGTTTTTCACGTTTTTTCTCCCGCATGAGTTTTTCTCTGCTTTGAGCGGCTCATCGAAAACGAGAGCGATAGGATAAACGAAGTGGTGAACGCAAAAACGGAAGAGCTCGGTTGTTCGATGTATTCAACACACACACACACACACACACACATATATATATATATATATATATATGTATATATAAAAAAGTATAGGGGTTTATATATGTAGATCAAAGTTTCGTAGGCTAGGCGCAATTAGGGTAGGTGCCAATTAAGGGCTCGTTTCTCGTTGATAGTATATATATATATATATATATATATATAAAACATAGTAGAGTTATCTCTATTCCTCCTGTATTCGTGCTATTCAAAGAGTATATATCTGTATATATACGCATGGCCAATTAACGAGCGTTGCTAAAACTTCTCGACATTGTCCACACCCTTTCTCCTCTACTTTTCTCTCTTTGTCTCTCTTTGCCTCTTATCCTTTCTGAACATTTTCGCCTCTTTCTGCTTTGATCGTTTACGCTTCTTCAACCTGTTAGATCTACCTGTTGGAACGTTATACTTCCCTATAGATATATATATATATATATATATATATATATATATTACATGATTTCATTTAACAATCATATTGATTGGATTTTTTTGCAAAATTCCAGCCCTAAAAAGAAAACACGTATAAAAAATCGTTGCATATTCATCGAATAAAAATATAATTGGGCTCTGAATCGGGGTATCTCAATTCCCGATATTTCGTTAATTAACCGACAGAAGTTTTTTCCATGGGTGGAAAAAAACAGAAAAAAAAAAGAAGATTTATTTTGATCGATTTAATTTTATAAAAATTTCCTAGTAATTAAATTATTTCGAAATAAATGAAACTTCTGGTTTAATATTAAAGACATTTTTTCGTAAAAATTTATATCCGAGACTTGTGATAATATGAAAAATAAATAATGGGGCAAGAAATATATATAATATATTTCGTAATAAAAATATTTAAAAATATTTATATATATATATAAAATAGTGCCTACCTTCGTTAGGAAAAACAACAATTTGATCAGTTTTTCCATAGAAGCTTTCGGCCTGTTTTTCCGGCTCGAGCGGTGCGCCGGGTCGTAGTTCGAGCACGTGGCCGTTTATCAATGGCTTTGGTAGGGTCGACAGTGAGATCGAGACCTCCGGTGGTTTTTCCAATCGAAGCTTCTTTAAGATTTGCTGCTTGACATATTCGACACGTAACTCGGTCATAATTGGATCACGATCGATGCTCGAAGCTGCAACAACTCGATTTTGCGTACAATCTGAGCATTCCTCGTTTATTCCAGTAACGACACTGTCGGGACTTAATTTTTGTAATGCTGGATAGAGCGATGACCATACGCTGCTCAGAGGATTGACCATAGCTGGCCAGGCAAATCCGACACTACCATAACCCAGCAGTAACAACAAAAGTGCTAAATCCCAACGCATTTTTACTATATATATAGATATATATATATATATATATATATATTATTATTTATTTATATATTTTTTCTTTACTCTTTTATCCTATAAAATATTCAATGTCGTATTTCCACACCGGAAGTTAATTTTCGTTATTATATTCACTCCACGTAAAATTATTATCAACGAAATACAATTTCGTGATGATTCGTTAAATTTTGATACTCGATCATCGATGTTACTTTGCCTTATCATGAAAAATTTTATTCTCACTGTTGAAATTGGATGATGAATTATTTTTTATTTATTTCCAAATAAGCAGAAAAAATATTTTGTCGAATGGATGAAAATAATTTTTAGTATGAAAATTTAATAATTAAACTTTGTAGTGATCGTTGTGGCTTTGAGTGTTCTCGCGATTTTATCGACGTGTGTCGCGGTGATTTTATCGCGTTTCGTTTTTCAAAGCTTCAGCGCTCACTCGCACACGGCGTTTGTCGGAAAAAATTTAGCTGCGCGCGTTAATTCGATCGCACCGGCTCGTTTATTGGACATTTGCTTGTCGATTGACCCGATCGTTGACGAAGACTGAAGGTGAATCTTGACGATGGGCCAGTCATGTAGTGGACTCGGCACAGGCGACCTTTGCCCCGTTGCCACGGGGACGAGAGCCCATTGGACGAGCAGCCTCCGACTGTTATCATCGAGAGACGAGAGAACGGATCCAGTAACACGCGCCGCGGACATGTCGCAGCATCTCTCTCTCTCTCTCTCTCTCTCTCTCTCTCTTTCTCCCTTTGAGCTTCTCTGGCACTCGAGAAGTGGAAACTCTGCCGGAAAGTCAACGAATACAAACATCGACATCGCGAATGGATTTTGCAAAAGCGCCATTTTTTTTTATGGATTAGCAAAAAAAAAAAAATTTATGTATATATGTATATGTATATAATATATATAAACATATATATATATATATATATATATATATATATATATATATCGACCCCCGTGACCCCGTGTCTCCAGCAATGCTATTTTTTAAATTTATTTCTTTAAATATTTATTTTTTATTCCCCAAGGAGATTGTATCTTTTGCCACTGATTGCGAGCTCTGACAACCATTTTATCAAAATTGTTAATGAAACACTAAATTGTGTCCACATATAAAAAATTCGATAACCACAAGTTATCTTGTGTTATGAAGATTTTTTTCAGCGGCTTCGTTCTATTTCTAGCACATCCGTTTTCGACTATTTTATTATTTTACGCAACGAGCATATTTACTGGTTAAATGTAGTTCAATGTTTATTCGGTACAGCATTGACCCCAAGTTCTTTTGATACAAATATATATATTTTTTTATTTTTTTTCGAGTAGAGTTTATTTTGGTGTTGACGAAAAAAATAAAATTTTCAATCGACTGGACTTTGGAAAATTTGCAAATTGCGTTAACTAATTCACAGAATTTTTTTTTTTTCTTAACTCAAATTAAAGTATAGTATGAATAATCTTGAAAATTGTGATGTTGATTAGAAGAATTTTGCATTCGAAGGAATTTTTTTTTTATCTATTGCCAAATAGTTTCGAAATAGAGATTTGCAGACTCGTATAAAATATGACTTATGTATTCGGATTTGATTGATTATAAATCATTAATTTTTTTCTTAAATCAAATTAAATTGAAGTATGAATAATTTTGAAAACTGCGATGTTGATTTGAAGAATTTCGCATTTGAAGGAATTTTTTTTTTTATCTATTGCCAAATAGTTTCGAAATAGAGATTTGCAGACTCGTACAAAATATGACTTATGTATTTGGATTTGATTGATTATAAATCATTAATTTTTTTCTTAAATCAAATTAAATTGAATTATGAATAATTTTGAAAATTGCGATGTTGATTTGAAGAATTTTGCATTTGAAGGAATTTTTTTTTATCTATTGCCAAATAGTTTCGAAATAGAGATTTGCAGACTCGTATAAAATATGACTTATGTATTTGGATTAGATTAATTAGGAAAGATTATAAATCAAATTTTTTTTTGAGGAATTTATGGTCGTGATATATTTTACACTGCCGGATCCGTCAGTTCTTGACCACGTGAAAGATGAACTTAATTATTTATTATACGAATTATAAATTGTGAGATATGTACGTGTGTATAATGTATATGCGATACGTCGTGAGTAGTACGAGATATACATGCGTGACTTTGTGACTTTTATCCGCAATGAGAACCGGAGGGAATATTAATTATTTATTATTTATCAGTTGATGGGTCCAAAAGCAGCTGGCAGAGAGCTCGTTAGTGGAACGAGTGAGAGACGGAGAAATGAATAAAATTAACGTGTGTGGTTAGACAATTTTATAAGCTACGAGTAAACACACAGCTTAATATTCTTCAACTCACTGATTACTATATCGGTCGGGAAATTCATTTCTCTTCTTCCTTCAAAATTTATCGATTAAAATGAGAGTGAGGATCAAAGTCAATTTTTTTTCGACAATGCAACATCTCAATGGCTAGATTATTCTTAAATATATTTTTTTTTATTATTATACATCCCGGCTGCAATGTATGTAATTTTCAATGCTCACTTTGCAGACTCATTTTTCCAATTTTAATTAAATCCGACCAAAATTCATGTGAAATAATATTTTGAGTGATCGTAACTTTATCGACGAAGCTTAGAAATAAAAACTTGATAATTCGTGATCGAGTCCAACTATTTGCCTATTATCATAGGTGAGGTTCGAGGTTTTTTTTTTTTTTGTTAAAATCAGGAAATAAAAATATATATTCATTATTTTTAAAGAAACTTCCGGCTTACAAATGAATTTAGGCAAATTTTTCTACACTAACAAGAAAATATTGTCTCGATTTTTTATCCATAAAACAATCTTTGAAAAATCATAAGAAATGTTTGATTTTTTTTTGTATTGATGAAGGTTCCATAATTTTTTCATAATTTTTCGGGTTGAAATTTCACTCAAAACTGAAAATTTTGTCTATCCAACGATTGTTTTTTACAATCAATAATTTTTCAACTATAATTATTTGAACCAATTTCGATAATTTTATATAAATTTTCCGATTTATTATATCGGCTGTTGATTCATAAACGTCGCTTAAAAAACGTTTTAAAAAAATTACACACACTCTCTTATCAGCCAGCATTAAAATTTTATCACTTGTTAACGGATTCTGAGAGGGTCAGGATTTTGATTAAGTCGATTTCTCGTGAAATGCCACATATATATATCTATATATATATATTATCGTGTACACAAAGCGAGGGAAAATCAACGACTGGATTTATCGTGGGAACCAGAAAAAAAAAAAAAAATTGTCTTGAGGATTTGTAAAAGTTGATATTTCAACTTAAATTCGTCTTGTTTGTTCTTGAAAAAAGTTTTTCATTTTCGGTCCACGCGGCCCCTCTCTTTGCTATCACCCAACGTCGCCACCTTTTCGACTTAACGATTATATTTTTCTTTGCCACTTTGGGGGCAGCTTTTCCTCGCTAGAGATATATTCACTTTTCTCTCTCTCTCTCTTTCTCTTTCTCTTTCTCTGACTTTAGTTCGCCCCCGTTTTGTGGCTGTATTTGCACGAAGCAAATTTCACGAGACCATTTCTCTCTCTCTCTCTCTCTTTCTGGCGGCAATCCGACGATAAATTGTCGAGTTTTGGCGAATCTACGCCTAAGAGAGAAGCTCAGCCGCAATCACGTTCTAGTTGCGTGCGAACAAGCGAATTTACAGACACATCCATACAAATATATTCATATATACATATATAATTTCATGAAAAAAAAGTAACATCGTGAAACCTTGAATTATTTGATGGCGAAATTCGTCAGTGAACTAGACACTTCAAAGTACCATGCTGGCTCATTTCAATACGTGTCTCACGTAATTTCGTCAATTTTTTCTTCACCCTACGACTGGCAACAAACCGATGATTTTCATCACATTTATTTCGGATCGTTGTGAAAGAGAATTTCCAGAGATCTAGAAATATTCAATGTTTTTGTAACGTCAGTGAAAATTAATTTTAGACGAGAAGTCTCGTAAAAAGAGACCTTTTTGTGATTGGAAAAATACAGTCAAAGTTTCCATAATTTAACCAAAATTGTTCTCAGATTTTTCTATCTCTTCAGGCCCCGCTATAAATCTCTAAATGCGTCCAAAATAATTTCTTATTGACTGCTGATAAATATTTGTAGAATTTTATGACAATTTACAAATATTATTTATACAAAGTGAAACACAAAAAAGTTGTTAAATCTGACAAAATCGTTTGGCCAATTCAACTCTCAAAATGAATTAATGATTCCAATGAGTAATTTGGATTGTTAAAATTATTTGGATAAATAAACAAATCATTTCAATGGCAAAATGTACCGTCATCTCGACAACAGTAATCAAACATTCCAAATGTGAGATCGTTAAGATTTTTTATTTCTGCCTATTTTCTCGGTTATTTAAATAAAATTATATGTTGGACAATAATTCGAGGCGATGTCTGCATCAGACAGAGATGAAGATCATCTCGTCGGAAAGGCGAAATAAAATTTATAAAATACTTTTTCAGTCCTCGATGGGGTTTAGAAGGAGAAAGGTTGAATTATGGGGAGTTTGACTGTATCGTCGTACAAAAGTCAACATAGACGAATATTGCGAGAAGCTCGTTGAACATCCTGTCGCGTGTATTCATAGAGAACGTAACTAGACAAGTATCTATATATATATATAGAAATTCAGGATGAAACGTCGACTTTTCCATGAAAAGTGTCAGGATCGGTGCGACGCCCTCTTTGGCAAAGACCGGAAGCGTGTCGGTAGAACACGACAGGAAAATCCGGGGCTTTCGTCGTACCCGCGAAGCCCTTATCATGTCGGATATGCACAGCCGAGCGAGCCTCGACTAGACGGTTTCACGTTCTCTCACTTTCTCTTTTCCTTCCACTCTCGTCGGATATACCATCCCAATCTCATGTTCGAACATTTTTCCATCTCGTCCACTTCTGACCCGTATAGCATCGAATAAATCCCAACCAGAGCGACGTGTGTTCTCTCCCTTTATCGCATTTTTCTTTGCTCGATCAACGCTCTCCGGATTTATATGTCTGTGTATACACACCTAATTTTACCTCTCTCTCTTTCTCTCTTTCCCTCTCAAGTGCACGATAAATCCGAGAGAATTTTGGATAATACGATATACCCTCAAAATAAAAAATTCAATCAGGTAACGAAAGAATGTTTGAGATCAAATAAAGTCACTAATACATTATGACGGACTACACAATTTAACAAAAAGAAATATTTCCATTTAATTTTTGTGGGTTAAAGTATTGATTAATTTAATTATTTAATTTCAGTTATTTATTCATGAATACATGTTCACCATTCGATGAATACAACTAACCCCTTGTAAATATACATAAATGTATGCAAATACTAAAAATAGATTACTATATAACATGTGATCTCAACCTGGTCATCCACAAATGATTCGTAGCTCGTTTTTTCGACCCATATACATATATAGACACGTCGAGAGACATAGAAATGCTTTTTTGGTCATTTGCGCGCTCGGCAGACTATACTCGAGAGATCTAGAGATGTGCACGAGCACTCATGAGCCGTATACAAATAAATATGCATACAGTGAAAACTCGGTTGGTGCATTTCGTAAATACCCTAAATGCAGAAGGCGTTGATTTCATAGCTCCGCCTACCAGTCAGACGCACCAACCGTGAAGCGTCCCTCCAGGCGAGAGTGGGGGAAAGTGACGCAGCGTCTTACAGCGCATAGGAGTGGGGGCAGCTTACCGTACAGCAACACAGCCATTGTAGGACGGGTGGGGAGGATCAGGCAGTAAACGAGCAAACATTAACAGAGTCCGTACTGTATACGAGGTAACTCGCGAGCGCCTGCCTGAATATGTATGGATCTCCGGTGCTCTTAAGGGACCGTGTCCCGGGGTACAATAAATTCCCTCCCTCTCTCTCATCCTTTCTCTCTCCAGTTTCCGTCAGACTTCTCTCTCGCTCTCCTATGGTATATGGGAATGGGGGAAGGAGAAGGAGAAACTGGCAGCGAAGAGGAGTTGTGTCGGCAGTAGAGTATACTGCACGTACACATCCCCCGGATTAGGACGAAGTGGATGATGAAAGCGCTACCCCCCCGGAGAGAGTACTGCTCGTATAAAGCGCGACGCCGTCGTACTGTACTTGTATATATATATATATATATATATATATATATTTATATATATATATAAAACAGGCTCGACTTTTATTTATTTCTTCTACTTCCCGATGCCGCCGTTGCAGGTGCCACGTCGCTGACGTCGTTTTCCGTCGTCTGCACATACATATATGTATATATGTGTATGTAGAGACATCGAGACGTCGACGTGCTCCCAAGATTTTCTCAAGGACACACGAGCAATTTTTTATCTCAAATTCGATATCGAAAAAAATTAAGGATGCATGCAGTTTGAAGCATTTGATGATTGATTGGAAAAATCAACGAGAAAAATGAATTTATATAAGATTTTGATTCGAGCAATGAAGAGGATCGGCATTGAACGATATTATCAAATTAAATTTGATTTTGGTGGTCAGAGTAAATTTTATGGGAGCCAAATAAAATTTATTTCATTCAGAGGTCATTTACATCGGTCAGTTAACTTTCGGATCATTTATTTTAGTGAAATAAAATTTATTTTTAGTCGACATGATATTTTTTTTCGTATATCTTGATGTCTATTTTACACGTATTCTATGTACATATATATATATATATACGTAGCTGTTATCTCTATATGCATATACAACAGAGATATTTCGAGTTGAGGGTCTAAATGGTGGAATTCACGGTGGAAGTTTGTAAATCAGGATTTGGCGTGATCCGATTATGAGATAGAAGATCTTCTGTGGTTTTCGAGTGGACTGGATTACCACACAGTCTATGCCGAAAAGTGTACAACCCTTTTCCTCCCCCGATCCCCGCCCCCTTGTAACATATAACAAACATTCGTGGATTCATGTCCTGTTCTCTATAGCAATTCGACGGACCCTCCATGCTCTAATCTTTTCTCTGAATTTTATGTTCTTTTTTTTTTTTCATTTTTTTGCCTGCATCTCGCACTAATTAAATTTCTCACTGACTCAAACGTGTTATACGTATTCTTTCATGCGCCTCTTTCGCTCTCCCTTTTCCATGGTTTCGCTCTCCTCTCGCGTGTGTCCAGTCTCTGCCTTCCGCGACAATCCACTAATTACATTTTTTCCCGTTCTCACTTAAACCACTAATTTAACTACTGTCTAGTCTGAACTTTTCTTACGAAAAATTGGTTTTTTTTTTCGGTAAAAAAAAAAATTATAATCTTCATCAAGTTTTATACAGTTAACGCAGTAGGCTTGTAGATGTAAGTAATTTATTTTTAAGTTTCTATAAAAAAAATCAAAAAAATCTCGACGTGGAAGTGATGGAGTTTCTTGACGCTCAAGTCAAGGACAAAAAAATGATTTATTTGCATGCAAAGCGAATTTATTGAGCTGTAAATATTTATAACAAATTTAATTAATTTCACTCATAATCCACCAACAAATATAATTTTATTTGATAGCATCGAGTAAATCTTTCACGAAAATCCAAACGAGAGAAAAATAAAAATCTCGACGTGGAAGTTATCGAGTTTCTTGACGCTCAAGTCAAGGGCAAAAAAATTATTTATTTGCATGCAAAGCGAATTCATTGAGCTGTAAATATTTATAACAAATTTAATTAATTTCACTCATAATCCACCAACAACTATAATTTTATTCGATAGCATCGAGTAAATCTTTCACGATAAGCCAAACGAGAGAAAAATAAAATTCTATGTAACGCGTCACAAACTGAATAAAACTTTTGATAAGTTGATAATTCGGGGCTGAACAATTTTCTTAACTTAAATATCTCTCTCCACCCCCCGTTCTCCCCTGATTTCCGAGGGTTCACATCGATGCTCAGTGAGGAAAGTCCAAAAAGTGAATTTCGCTCACATGGGAAATACAATTTCCCACCTAAGAAAAAGTACTGGACCGAAGTTGATTTATTGGAGGTTTGACTGTATTCGTATATATATATATATATATATATATATATATATATATATATACGAGAGAACACACAATAAATGACATTTCCCTGAAATTATGTGCCGTTACCAGCTGTGCGCAACGTCTCACGAGGAAAACAATAAGTGACATCCCAAAATGGAGGAAATCTATGAAGGGATGGAGACAGGGCAGATAGTGCTAAAGTCTTTGAGACATTCACACATAGCCAGATAGGGCGAGGATGTGTTTTGGAGAAGAGAAGGAAGTCTGTTTGTACCATTGCAGACGGAAATCTCGCACCTAACCGTTCTCGCGATTGTCCCCGGGAAGGATTGTCCTCCTGTCGAGTTGATATCTCAAAATTTAATCAAATCATGTATATATATATATATATATATATATATATATATATATATATCACGTGTAATACTATTTATACCCACACAGACGCACACACACATAAAACCCTCCGACATTTCGCGCGTTTGGCTGTTTACACGCAATTCACGCATGCACGTATTTCCCGTAATTGTTTATGTGTTTGTATATTCGCTCGTGAATTCTCATATGCATTTTGTCGGTACGGAAAGGGCGCGTTGACGGAGTTCTCAAATCTTTTCTCTCTCTCTCTCTCTCTCTCTCTAGCCAAATTGTATATTACGTCAGACTTTACTTCACTTCGCTATATATATATATATATATATATATATATATATACACGTAAATGTTCACAAACGTTGACGTAATGTCATGTCGTAACTTTGTGCTTACGCAGTATGTCTGTTACATATTCCCTCCCTCCTCTTCATCGCTCTTAGCCCGTTTGAAGCATTTCATCGTCAATTCGAAACTGCCAGGGTCGTCATGGCAAACTGACGATGACATGCGGTGATAGTGCGAGGCTGCATTTCCGGTGAAATGGAAGTGTTGCGACGTACTTGCTTCACTTACTGTAACATATAATTTAAGCATGGGACATATTCAATTTATACTCGATCCCCTTGAGTCATGTCCAATTTAAACTATTTTTTTATCTCTCTCACCAACGAGTTGTTTGTAGTTAATTTTTTTATATTTTTTTTATGCCTCGAGATCGAGAGTTATGAATTTTTTAAATTTAGTCAGTAGTTAAATTTGACGAGTTTTTATCGTGTTAATTGTTAAATGTGTAGGATAAAATTATTAGGTCAGATCAATTGTTTTTAAGTGTTAATTCGTCGATTCACTTCTTTTTTTTAATGGTTATTTTACTGAAATTTTTATTTTAATTTTAAAATTCAATAATCAATTATAATCGATCCTTGAAAATTATTAGCTCATGTTTCTCCTGAAAATAATATTTTAAAAATATTTCAAAACATTTTACCGTATTAATATTGAAATAATAGCAATTTAAGCGAGAATTTGTCATTTAATCGATCGTCGAATTAATGAATCAGTAAATTACTTTTCTACAAAATTATTGTACAATAATCAGTGAAAAATCAGAAAATTTTAGAGTTAACAAAATATTGTATAAAAGTTTAATTTTAAGTTGAAACGCGCGATGTAATGGAGAGTTTTGACTTTTGAGAGTTAAATGTGTAGGATAAAATTATTAGGTCAAATCAATTCTTTTTAAGTGTTAATTCGTCTAAAAGTTTAGTCTAAAAGTCTAAAGTCGTCATAAAGTTTAATTTTAAGTAGAAACGCGCGATATAATGGAGAGTTTTGGCTTTGGCTTTTGAGAGCTAAATGTCTGGGATAAAATTATTAGGTCAAATCAATTCTTTTTAAGTGTTAATTCGTCGATTCACTTATTTTTTTAATGGTTATTTTACTGAAATTTTTATTTTAATTTCAAAATTCAAAAATCAATTATAATCGATCCTTGAAAAATGATTAGCTCATATTTCTCCTGAAAATAATATTTTAAAAATATTTCAAAGGTTTTCTAGTGCAAAAGGATAATTTCTGAAAAAAAAAACAAAACATTTTATCGTATTAATATTGAAATAATAGCAATTTAAGCGAGAATTTGTCATTTAATCGACCGTCGAATTAATGAATCAGTAAATTACTTTTCTACAAAATTTATTGTACAATAATCAGTGAAAAATCAGAAATTTTCAGAGTTAACAAAATATCGTATAAAAGTTTGATTTTAAGTTGAATCGCGCGAAATAATGGAGAGTTTTGGCTTTGGCTTTTGAGAGCTAAATGTCTGGGATAAAATTATTAGGTCAAATCAATTATTTTTAAGTGTTAATTCGTCGATTCACTTATTTTTTTAATGGTTATTTTACTGAAATTTTTATTTTAATTTAAAAATTCAAAAATCAATTATAATCGATCCTTGAAAAATGATTAGCTCATATTTCTCCTGAAAATTATATTTTAAAAATATTTCAAAGGTTTTCTAGTGCAAAAGGATAATTTCTGAAAAAAAAAACAAAACATTTTATCGTATTAATATTGAAATAATAGCAATTTAAGCGAGAATTTGTCATTTAATCGACCGTCGAATTAATGAATCAGTAAATTACTTTTCTACAAAATTTATTGTACAATAATCAGTGAAAAATCAGAAATTTTCAGAGTTAACAAAATATCGTATAAAAGTTTAATTTTAATTTGAATCGCGCGAAATAATAGAGAGTTTTGGCTTTGGCTTTTGAGAGTTTCTCACAGATGGTGTGCCAAGTGGATTCTCGTACTTCAAGATTCGTGAGTAACTTACTGATTGAAATTATCGTGAATATTCGAGGAGAGTTTCTATAGAGTTTCTCAAAACGAGCATGGAAACTTTTACTTCTCCAATTTTCGAGCGATTACCAAGCATTTTGCTTTCTCTCGAATACATTTTCGGGATATATTTTATATACATATAGATATATACTCTAGTTAAAGCATCGCGAAACTTGGTGGAATGGTATATTTTTTTTTTCCTCTTCCCCTCCATGACGCGACTCGAATCCCGAAGATCGTCGTGATCACGATGATCATCGTTATTTCAACTTTTTATAAAAATCTTTCATCGATTGAAAAAATTCATAAGTTTTACTTTTTCGTTCTAATATTTTACACTCTCGCGTATGACGCATAATTTGCAACACCGCAACGATTTTTGTTCCTTCGTAATCTCATGTAGCCACGCTCGCCCCAACTCTCGCCCCACCAATTTTTTAAAATCCATTCGTTAGGCGTGTAACCGACAATCAGCATTGCATGATTAACTAGATCGGAATTGCAGTTTGGGTCGTCGTAAATTCCTTCACTGTAATAAACAAACAAATTGTCAGGTTTATCAGATGATTATTAATCAATAAATTGTTAAACGAACATTTTGCCCGACTTCATCGTTATTATTCTTCTTATTATTATTATTATTGTAACAACTTTTTTAAAAACAGATTTTAATCGACAAAAAAAATATTTTTTATTTCTCATTCCCAAATTCTAATCACTTTTTGAATGAAAAAAATTCTTTTCCCTTTGCTGCACGAGTTTGAAAGCTTCATATTGGCAATTTGGTTGCGAGACAAGAGAAACGAAGCTACGAAATGATTTCTGCAGCTGTTACGACCTTTAAAGTGGCATAAATCAGATAATATATATATATATATATATATATATATATATATATATATATATATGTCTTTTGTATCGAGAGCGAAGAAGAATGAGGAGAGAAACGCATGTGATCGAGTGGGATGAAAAAATATGACGTGTCTAATTTTTATGGGCTTCTGTATGGGCAAAATCAAACGAGAGAGAGAAAGAGAGGGAGAGAGAGAGGGGTAGAAAAGAAAGAGAGAGTCAAACTGATGGCAGACGAGCATTCGGATCGAGCCAGTTGGACGTTTTTTAAAGCGAAACGATGAAAAGGTCTTCAAGCCGAGAGCACGAATGTCTTACGTGATAAAATATGACCTGAATTAATCGACGTTAATCAAATTGTTGATCTCATCGAGACAAATTCGCAAATGATACATTTTTCTTTAGCCCTCATGTCGATTATTATATCGATTTTGTTGAATAATGATTTAATATACGAGATTAATACGAGAAGCACGAGAGTAATTATAAAATGCTAATTAAAAGTGAAAGATTTTTATTTGTCAAATTAATTAATCGATTATATTCAATCGAGAAGGATCATCGTGCGAGTGAATTCGTGACGAAAAATTGACCATAATCGAGAATGGAATTTTTTTTACAATTTATAGTTCGAGTAATTCGCGATTGATCAATATCGTGGTTTGAATTAATTTCGATTGAATGTTTATAAAATTTTCTCAATCTTCTTTAAATATTGAATTTCTAATTAATTAATAGTTGAATTATTTGCCATAAGTGATTTATTGCTTGGGAAATAAAATTGTTAAACTTATTAACTCACTGATAGAGCTGAAAAGTCTTTGGACTGGCGTTTATCGAAGTGGCGATCGGTCCGATAGTAGCGACTGCAGCTTCGAGGGCTCGCTCGTCACGAGCTGGCAAAATTGCCCACGATGTGATATTGACAACGCTCAAGTTTTCTTGAAAATTGCATCGACCTTGCTGACAATTAATGAAATCGATTTATTTTAATTTTATTTTCATCTTTTTTTTGTTGTCAATAAATAATAAAATATGTTTATGAATTTGTTGCAAATATTGCTTGAAAAAATTAATTAATTCGGTTAGAAATTATTTTTCATTTCTCACCGAAGCTTTGTATGGATATGTCGACTGGGCCATTATTCCCCCAGATCTCTCGAGATATCTCAGTGTATTTCTGAGCGAACCACCGGAACATCCCATATTTCCGGTTAACGTGCTACAGTCAACGAGTTGTTGAGCGCTCAATGGCAATATCTTGCCGGTTTGCTTGAATATCTGACCCTGTATACTGCCGGCTATCGCTTGGGCGTAACAGCTACCGCAGTCACGTTGGTTGACCGGTGCCGTGACAAAACCCTCGTCTCGCCAATCGAGACGAGTGGGAATCGTTCGTGGATCATGAAGTACCGACATTACCATTTGCTCGTCGCTAACGGAACGACGACGACTTGGTATCAGTTTGACCTGAGATTCCATCAGTCAAATATCAATGAAAATAGGGAAACCAAAATGAAAGACTATAATTGAAATAAACAGCTAATTAAATGATGATGATAAAGATCGAATGGGAACGATGAGGGTCAAAGGATAATGACGAGACCGCTAACGGAACGTCGACGACTTGGTATCAGTTTGACCTGAGATTCCATCAGTCAAATATCAATGAAAATAGGGGAAAAAAATGAAAGATTATAATTGAAATGAACAGCTAATTAAATGATGATGATAAAGATCGAAGGGGAACGATGAGGGTCAAATGATAATGACGAGAATCAAATAATAGTGATAAGAATAAAATCTTATCGATAAGAATCAATTATTAAAAGAATTAAAGGGTTATAATAACATTCAAGTCTTGGGAGGATAAAAATCAAATTGTAATCAAATGGTATTGATGAATGGAGATCAAATGGTATTTTATCAATAAGTAAATTTTATCGATAAAAATAAATTATGAAACGAATTAAAGTCGATTATGTCGACTGGGCCCCACTGGGGAGTGGGAATCGTTCGTGGATCATGAAGTACCGATATTACCATTTGCTCGTCACTAAAGCAACGTCGACGACTTGGTATCAGTTTGACCTGAGATTCCATCAGTCAAATATCAATGAAAATAGGGGAAAAAAATGAAAGACTATAATTGAAATGAACAGCTAATTAAATGATGATGATAAAGATCGAATGGGAACGATGAGGGTCAAATGATAATGACGAGAATCAAATAGTAGTAATAAGAATAAAATCTTATCGATAAGAATCAATTATTAAAAGAATCAAAGGGTTATAATAACATTCAAGTGTTGTGAGAATAAAAATCAAATGGCATTGATAAATGAGGATCAAATGATATTTTATCGATAAGAATAAATTATGAAAAGAATTAAAGGATTTTAATACTAGTTTCTCAATGATAAAAATCAAATGATATTGATAAATGGGGATCAAATAGTACTGATAATGTTTATCAAATGGCAATGAAAAGATCTAATGAAATCATTTGATAATAATAATCTAATTGGATGGAATCGAAGTGGAAAAACACTAAATGATGATTATGAGTTTCTTCTCGGATTTGTTCTTGACGATTATGTCAGAGAGATACCCACACCAGGCTATTATTATTACGAACCATTTCACGAATGTACCGTCTCGTGCTCAAATCAGCAATATGATTATCGCGTAATGTATAACCGTGATGACCAGCAGCTGCCATTAAATTGTGCTGATAAATTTTCAATATATTTTCTTCCCATACTGCTCGTCTGAGAATCTCCTCTTTTCCTGTATACGTCTTGTTGTAAGTTGCCTACGAACGGCCAGTACAAAAAAAAAATTGTCACATTTTCATATGACAGTTGAAAAAAAAAGATTGACAGGAGATAAAAAAAAAATCGACAGGAAATTAACAAAAAAATCGACAAGGAATAAAAATAATTTAAAAAATCGACAAGGAATAAAAATAATAAAAAAAATCGACAAGGAATAAAAATAATAAAAAAAATCGACAAGGAATAAAAATAATAATAAAAATCGACAAGGAATAAAAATTATTAAAAAAATCGACATGGAATAAAATTAATAAAAAAAAATCGACAAGGAATAAAAATAATAATAATAAATCGTCCTACCTTGTAGAAATGCCAATAATCATTCAAACGATGAGAAACATCGGCAGGCAAACGACGAATCGTGCCGAACATGTGATTGGTCACACACTCGACGAGTCTGGTCGTAAGAACTAGAAAAAAGTTCAATAGTAAAATTTTCACGAACTTCATTATCGGTTCTTTTCTTTTTCCTCAATTTCCTTGCGATAATCAGTGAGAAATGTTCGTCAGCAAACTCGCGCACCGTTCTTGATGAATTGCCGATATCTCCGCGACTCGTAATTTTCGTTGAGTATTCAATCGCGAATCAGCGTTGTCAGCAAATTCGTGAATTTCGTAATTACACGTAAAAAAAAAGACACAAATAAGGCCATTTTTCTTGTATACACGGTCAATGTTTATTTTATTATGTAATTCCAATAAATTCGTTACGTTATGTCATTCCACGTGGAATAATCAACAATTAGATTATAATATCGCTCTTGAGTTATTTTTTTATGGTAAAAAAAAAATGGATTCTCAAAATATTTCACATTTATTAATGCACAATAATAATTATTATATGTAACGTGCGATGAAAATTTAAAATTTATGTACATGTTACAATGTTTACTATAATTATTATTATCAGATGCATCCCACGTAAAATTTTATTCAAAATTTTATTCAAAAGTTATTTAATTTTCTTGTAAAGAATTCCATTAAAGTTCGACTATTTACAAAAAAGAAAAAAAAATATTCACTTCGTGTCATTAAAGAAACTTGAATTTATTTATTCATATAGAAAAATGAAATAATTATCAAATATCAAAATGATATAATTCATAGGATACAACAACGTAATATCGTAATATCGAATATAATGAGTTTTCCACGTTTGACCCCACGTAAAATCGGGTACTTTTGATTCAAAAGTTATTTCATTTTCTTGTAAAGAATTCCATTAAAGTTTAACTATTTACAAAAAAAAATAAACAAATATTCACTTCGTGTCATTAAAGAAACTTGAATTTATTTATTCATATAGAAAAATAAAATAATTATCAAATATCAAAATGGTATAATTCATAGGTTATGACAACGTAATATATATGCATGTGCATATCGAATATAATGAATTTTCCACGTGTCATCGCCTCGGGTGTCTCCTGCCGTGTATTTTCACCATCAGTTACATTATAATAATAAAACCTTCCCACGAAGCGATGAATATTCCACGGTAATCATGAAAACGCTCATTACCAACCACCTTTAGGCCATGGCTATATATATGAATTTTGCGATATATCACCTGGCGAAAATATTATATATTGCAAAATAAACGCTTTCAATACTAAATTATTCTCCTTCTCCGAAAATAACCGAGATAATATCGATATTTATAGTTTTCAGTATAAAATGGCCATAATTGTCTAATTTGCAAATAAAAAATGTCGAGATCTCATAAAAAACGAGTCCTTGACCGAAAATCGTGAGAATCTGGTTTCTTGATATTTAGCAATCGGCAGATATTCGCCCAGAAAGCAATAAAATGACTAACTAATTCTGTCCTCGTCACGAAGTAATATCACGCGTGTGAGATTTTTCTTGCCCACCACGTAAGACACGCAATCGTTCGTTCTGCATTTAAACGATAATCGTATAAAATTCATTGTGTTCATATTAATCGACTAATTATTTAGCATATGTATGATCGTTTATTTTGCATTCTCGTGGTTTTTCATCTCGTCCTTCGTAAACGAGAGCCGTGAACCAATTTTCAATGCACTCTCTCTTTCTCTCTGGTGACGATTTAATTTCCAATTGCACCCACGTAATTTCTACAATTCCTTGGATTCAATTACGTAATCTTCAATAGTTGGTATAGAAATTAAAAAAAAAAAAAAAAAAGATCAATGAAAGAAAATATCAAACATAGCAAAAAACCGTAAATTGTATTATGAAAAAAAAATCGCGTTTATAGAAGTAGCGAAAAACATGAGTATTTGAAGGTTCGTTTGTAATATCGAGAGATGGCAGCTCTCACAAGAAATCGTCCCAATCAGCAGTCGAGAGAAAGAGTTATATTCATATCTCTTTTATCCTCTGTCTCTCTGAATCTGTCTCTCTCTCTTTGTCTCTGTCTCTCTCTCTTTGTCTCTATCTCTCTCTCTCTTTGTCTCTATCTCTGTCTGTCTCTGTCTCTCTCTGTCTCTGTCTCTCTCTGTCTCTGTCTCTCTTTGTCTCTGTCTCTCTCTGTCTCTGTCTCTCTCTGTCTCTGTCTCTCTTTGTCTCCGTCTCTCTCTGTCTCTATCTCTCTTTGTCTCTCTCTCGATCGCTCTCTCTAGCGGCCCTCACGACTTATTCGCGACCGAGCAAGATACAAACGGCTCTCCATTCTCTAGTGCTGTGATGGCAATTATTATTTTGGCGGGGGCAAGTTGGATCATTCTTGACAAGAGAGTTGCGAGTATAAATGATTAGCTCCTATGCAACGACGAGTCTCTCTCTCTCGCTCTCTCAGTCATCCACGTCACATCGAGATTCTGGTTTGTCCGATTGCCGTGCGAGGGAGTTCCAAACACTAAATCGCGAGTGTGCATGACCCCCGGGAGCGAACGAACGAAACGAGTACGGGCTGTCGCTCGTTCACGAGCGCGCCTCCTATAGATCAGTGTCACTGAGCGAGAAGTAAAAAAAAAAAAAAAACCAGAAAAAAACCATCGCATATGTGCAAATGTACAGTATAGACCGGGAAATGGCGAAAAAACGGTATCAGTGACAACAGAAATATAATCGATACGTGTGTGCGGAAAAATACATGAAAATATCCGTCCGTATTCCACGTTCCTGAATCTCCAACAATATTTTCTCTATTCGACATCTGTATACATGTATATATATATTCACAAAAAAATGTTCGTTGACAAACCCGAGCGCGAAATGTGAAACGCCGAGGGATCTATAGATCGCAAAAAAATCGTGCTCAAAAGCCTCAAACGAAAAATTCCAGTGTCTCGTTAATTGCTTTAAAAATAAAGAGAGATAGAGAGAGAGAGAGAGATAGATAGATAAAGAGAGAGAGAGATAGATAAAGAGAGAAAGAGGGAGAAACCGGAGATAGACGTAAACAGTAATTATAGCCATTTGTTTCACCATTCCACGTTCCTTCGTTTCATCGTTTCCAATAATTACATACCGAATACACGTTCTCATTAAATCGTGATCGATTATTTAAACAAACTTGTGTGTTTTTTTTTTTTTTTTTTCAATACTAAACATCAACATTCGCGAGTTTTTTCCAAACTAATTCATCAGCACAGAAGAATGATCCAAGTGTCGATAAGAAAGATTTCACGCAAAATGTGATGGTACATGAAAAGATCGATCGGTAAATTATCCAAGAATTTTGGTATGCGAAGAATTTTTAGAACAGAGATAAATTCGCTTTCAAGTTTCTGCATTTCGCGCCCGCGCGACGCTCGGTCTTCTCTCTCTCTCTCTCCTCGCCAACCTCCCGCCATCGATCGAGCGATCGCGGCGGGCGATGGTGGCGCCGCCCATATACCCGGCGCGATAGATCTCCCGCGCTGGTCCAGGCTGCGCACACGCAGCGATCTTGTCGTTGGCACGCGCGCGCGCGCGCCCGTCTAAGCGCCGGTATCTTGTCTACTTCGGGCCTGCTCAAACGATTCTCTCTCGCTGTAGCCCACGTTATCGTGTGGCGCTCGCGCTTCGTTGCTGACGTATCAGAGACAAAAAAAGAAGAAGAAGAAGAAGAAGAAGAAGAAGAAGAAGAAGAAGAAGAAGAAGAAGAAGAAGAAGAAGAAGAAGAAAAAGAAGAAGAAAAAGAAGAAGAAGAAGAAGAAGAAGAAGAAGAAGAAGAAGAAGAAGAAGAAGAAGAAAAAGAAGAAGAAAAAGAAGAAGAAGAAGAAGAAGAAGGAGAAGAAGGCAGCATTGTACATGTGCTACCTCCGTTCCCTCCGAGAGATAAATATATACACGCACACGGTGAACGGGGCAATTCGCCACCAGCTGCGGGGGGAAGCGCGTACACGCGCTCGACCGCCATGTCCTCGTCTCGTCGCCGACGAGATCGTTCCCTCGGGACTGGGAGTTAAATTAAACATTTTTTTTTTATTTCGTTTTTTTTTTCTTCCTCTTCTTCTTACTCTTTCTCTTCTCATTCTTCTCTAATTCACATCGAATCAGCGTATTCATTGCTCGGGTCTTGTCACTCGTCTCTGCTCCGCTTACAATTAGTTCACAATTGGCACACATCAAGCTACGACGTTTGTTGTTCAACGCATTCCAGTTTTTTTTTCCCCACTCATCCTCACGATGATTTAACGATTGTGCAAATAAATCTGGCTGGACTCGTGTTTGTGTGATTTTTTCGAATTACGTATTTTGTGCGAGGTTTCTTTTCTTTTTTTTTTTTTTTTGTGCAACATCGTTCAGTGGGATATTGATAAGTGAACGTGCGACAAATATCGAACAAAACGATACATTTTTCATTCGTTTTATTTTGTTTTGGAATCGTTTTCTTTCCTTTTTTTTTGTATAATTTTATCTTCGAACAGTGCAACACTGTTGGATTAACGAGATGGACGAGTCCGGGATTGATATGGGCTTCGATCTGGCCGCTCTGACGCACGGCGATGATTTTGATCTCGAGTACAACAATGAATTTGATCAGGCACTCTCGATGCTGTCGGCCTCACAAGACTTTATGTACTACGAGCTCAAGAGTCGTGCTCCTGACACTGGCAGGTGTGTTTACGTTTGATTAACTGTCGTCGTTATTGTGTATGTCGTAATACATTTTACAATCGCAATTCAGTGTTTTTTTTTTTTTTTCTTTTTTCGTTCTATTCAATTTGATGGAACTTTTTTTTTTAACATGTTTCAATATATTTAAAAATTATAATGCAAGAATACCATTTTTTTCATTCTATTTGATTTGATGGAATTTTTTTCTAAAAAGCTCATTTATTATAAAATTTATCGACCTTGTCGAGCTCACAAGATTTTATATACCGCAGAGCTCAAAAATTGTGCTCTTGACACTGGCAGGTGTATTTACGCTTGATTAACTGTTATTGGCTCTTCATTGTGCACCTCGTAATATATTTTACAATTATTTTAGGATATTTTTTTTCTCAATTTCATTTGGTTTGATAAAAAAAAAATTCTAACATATTTATTGATTATGAGTTCAAAAGTTGTGCTCTTGATACTGACAGGTGAATTTACGTTTGATTAACTGTTATTGGCTCTTCATTGTGCACCTCGTAATATATTTTACAATTATTTTAGGATATTTTTTTTCTCAATTTCATTTGGTTTGATAAAAAAAAATTCTAACATAAATATGTCAGAATTTATTATAAAATTTTATTTATTTATTTCTTTATTTATTATAAAACTTTTTGATTTTTATTTATTTATTTATTATAAAACTTTTTGATTTTGCTGAAATTTATTGATTATGCGCTGAAAAGTTGTGCTCTTGATACTGGCAGGTGGATTTACGTTTGATTAACTGTTCTATAAACATCGTTGTTCAATTAAAAAAAAAATTTAGATCGTTTTAAATCTTTATTTTTCCTACAAAGCTTAATTTTTTTTTGCATTTTTTTCATCAATCATACATTTAATTGAATAAAAATAATTTCTCAAAATTTGATGTAATGACCGAAAGTTCCTGTAAAGAGGATAATAATAAAGTATAAATATTCCGTGAGGATTCGCACGCGGATCCAATGTGGAGCCCACGCGCTCTCCACAATCTCGCGAGATTCTCCTCGACCGCGATATGTAGCGCGCGCGAGAGAGAGAGAGAGAGAGAAAGAGAGAGAGAGAGAGAGAGAGAGAGAGAAATCGTGGATCCGCAATGAGAAACCGGGAAAGAGATTCTCGTCCTATACTTGTCTGTAATACCGTAAATGTTGGTTATCTATATATATATATATATATATATATACGACGATATATATATATATATATATATGCGACTCTTTGGTCTTTCCCGCCGTTTCGTATCACCTGTTGAATTCCTCGCCGTTTCTCCTCTTCTCTTCATGCGGGTTCTCGCCATTCAGCACAGACACACGTGTCGTCTGCGTCTACTCGGTATTTACCACTTTATATTTTATCGCGCCCAATACGGTGTACTTGTTCGAATAAACGATCCAGCACGTCTGCGTATCCGTTTAAAGTCAATAAAAACTTTTGAGAAAAAAAAAAAAATAATAAAAAAATGTACAATCGAAATATTATGATATAATAATTTTTCGTCCCTCCAAATATTGCACCGAGTCATCGCGCTACAGTCAATAGTATCGTCAAAAAATTCTCGAAACTATCATTATTGATCGGTTTAAATTTCAATCGATCACAAAAAAAAAAAAAAAAAATTGTCGTTATGAAAAAAAAATTAATCTTTTTTGATCGATGGATTTTTTCATCGATAAAAATAACAAAAAAATCGAGAAATTGATAAAAAAAAAAAACAGAATTTCAAAAAAAATTGAATAAAAAAATATTTATTCATATCAAGCATTCGCGCGAAAATTCCGGTTGTTATCTTTCTATATAGTAAACACACGATCTTAACACTATGAAGCAATAACGTCGCGATCCATAGCTCTTCTCTTTCGCAGAGACGTCATGATCGCGTTCGAAAGCGAGATTTGAAGTGAAAGGGATAAGAGCGCGGCGACCTCAACGAGGTATATATATATATATATATATATATATATATTGGATTCTCATACGTGTGAGAGGAACGAGATTGTCCCGGGGGTTGGAGAAGGGAGAATCGATATGTACCATATGCTAACTCTCAATATATATATATATATATATATATATATATGTTTGTTATAACGGCAACGATGTTTTTCCCATACGCAAATTGGACTCTCAATGATTGAGAACCGACAGTTTCCCAAGGTTTCGTACATTTCAACCATATTGAGATCGACAATAATTTTCTTACAGAAAAAAAAAATATTGTTGGATTACTTCTTGAATATTTGAATATTTTTTCAATTTTTAACAATTAATAATGATAATAATAACAATAACATAAAATGGCAAATGAAAATTATATTGAAACGAAATTACAAAAATGCTGAATAATTAAATTCCAACTCAAATGACACGATAAAAATTTCATTATCAGTTTTCTAACTCAGGCAAATACGCGTTTAAATTGCACAGCGCTTTGGCTTCGTTAATTTTGTGTCCAACAGTCATAGCACACGTGTAATATCACTCGGGACTAAAATTGCTAATTATCTTGAGAGCGTTAGGCAAACATTTTGTACACTTCGATGTTCTAAAGACTAGAGAAAGGCGCCTTAAATTATGTCTGTGCACACTCGATACGTCATTTTTTTCATTTATTTTTTCATCTATCTATATATATCCATTTTACGATTGTATTTTTGGACAAAACGTAACCGAGATTTTTTTTTAACGAGGATGAATTTTGCTCAAACAATTTCCATGCACACGTTCCACTGCCATGATTTTTTCACCTCGTGCAAAAAGATTCCTCGTTTATTTTCCACACCTCGGGGCTTGTCAAAGGATCATTAACATTTTGTTGACGAGTACGTGTGGCGTTAGGAGAGCTAGAGAAAAATTCCACATATTGTCATGACTGAGAGCGTGTTATGCTATTTTGAAGAAAAAAAAAAAAAAAGCTTTGCATTTCGTAATACTTGTAGATTATAATATTTCGAAACGATCATTTTTTTCCGTGAAAAATATTTCCTCTTCTCGAATGGCTGAGAAACCATTTTTTTTTCTGCAGATTGGAAAATGAAAATCTTGTTTTGTTCCGAGAACAAATTCATAAATCTCGACGACAACGAGTCGGTTTATCTTTTTTTTCAAGCCTCCAAAGATACCGCAGACATAATAATGGTGTTATCAGGTCATGATATCGTCTTGGGAGAGGCTTTTACTTCGATCTTTTTTTTGCTTAATATATATATATATATATATACATGTATAAAAACGTGTGGCACAAAGTGAATACTAAAATCCAATATTTTGACGATTTCGTCGACCATAAAATCCCAACCGATTTGTCATTAAAAATCGAATAAAAAGCCCAACATTTTGGAGAAAAAAATCGTTCTATAACGATAAAAATAAAAATAACGATAAAACGTTTTCGCGTATTGAACTGACTGCCCCTTTATAAGAAATCAATTGAGTTTGGATACTCGTTCTCTCACGGTTAGCGAGTAAAAGTCTTCGGGCTTTTAGTGATTCTATCTCGAGTACACTTGTCCACGACCGCGAGTTCTTCGTCGTCTATGTATTACAGTATATAAATGAGGCAGTATTGAAGCTGGTTTTATTGTCGTGGCGGGAGAACTTAAAAGACGTTTCGCTACTAGTCTCTGGTACAAGAAAATCTCTTCCCCCCCTTTGCGCCTCCTCCCTCTCTCTCTCTCTCTCTCTCTCTCTCTCTCTCTCTCTCACTCTCTCACCCTCTCTCTCTCGCTCTGTGTTGTATGGCTGGAGTGCCACGAGGCGCAACCGACCGAACAACCCTTTCACTCTCTCCCTCTCTCGTAACTAGAGAAAGAGAGCGAGAGAGAGAGAGAGAGAGAGCGAGAGAGAATGGAAAGCATCTGAAAGCTCTCGAAGCAGCCCGAGAGGAGTTTTCAGAGCAAATAACAGCTGCCGGAAACGTTCGCGTTTTCGCATTATCGTTACAGTTTTCTTTCGCCCACGAGACATCTTGTGTGGAGTCAGACAGACACATGAAAACATTTCGATCCAAAACGTAGTCCAAGCACGACCCTTAAGTCATAAGTTTAGAAATTTTCAGAGAGCCCATGTACCGGAAGTGCTCCCTTTCTTGCGTATTACCGTGGCCATTCTATCCAAAAGTGTACATTCTACCTCACCATGAATAATTTTGTCTTCAGACCGACCATTCACCGGGAATGAAATTTGTCCCATTCTTCTCTTTACTCTATCCTCTTGCATCCTTTCAATTATTTGCGATTTTTGTAAACGATACATTTTTCCTTAAACTCTACACGAGAAATAACAATAACATTTTACATCTTGTTTCTTTTTTTTGATAATTATGGACTGATTTAGTTTTTTAGTTATTGTGATTGAAATTTTCATAATTGATCAATCGAGTATGTCGATAAAATTGCTCCAGACTGTAAAAATTACTTATCGCGTTATCTTTCTGTAACTATAAACATATCGATTTCTACAATTTCGTATGTATTTTTACATATAGTACTGGCGTTATGTGTATGAAAAAACGATATGTATGAACAGATGTTTTCTTTTGTACGGTATCGTACAGGACAATGATATCGATATCGGATCAATCGATACGCCATACACGCACTTAATATCATCGACTTTATTCATGCAGAAGATCGTTTGTACAAATTTTCTTCGATCATCCGATGATTCATCGGTCAAATAATTAGCTCAAAACTCTCGCAATGTTAAAAAAAAAAATCGTTGCCTGTCTCGAAGAAGACGATACTTTATAAAACATACGATAACGTTCGTATTTTTTTGTCCTTATTTTATCAAAATAATTTCATGGATATTCACCTAATTCGTATTAATTATGAGACTGCACGGCATAAATAAAAAAAATGACAACTTTGCGGAAAGAGGAGTAAAAAATGTATTTCTGCGTTAAGATTGAGTCGAACTTTCGTATAGTAATGATCGTCTTACATATATCTGATTTATGTATCAAGAGTTTTCGACTTTCTCGTATCGTAACTTTCTAGGAAAATTGTTTCCCCCCTTACAGTGCAGGTGGTTCGATTGCCAGATGAAAGATTGATATGGATGGTGATCAGTTATCGTTTCGTTATAGACGAGATTGCCAAGTTTTCTTTCCACCGTGTTCTGTAGCAAGAGTTCGACCATTTGTATACACACAAGCATATCTTGATATACACATATTATATACACACATACAGTAAAATCTCCCTTAATGCCAGCTGGTTCATTGCTTCATTTCTATTACGTTAATTCCATTGCTGCGTCAGCTCCGCCCACAAATATGCGCAGTCATCTCTCGCGTCGATTTCCCCCACTTATTATTGGAGGGACGCTACACGGTTGGCGCGTGCGACTAATGGAGGGGGAATTCGGTCAACGCCTCCTTCGATAAGTGTACGCGATAAATACGTGACGCGTTACGGAGTTTCGACTGTATAAGTATATCTTGCTCGTATTTATAAACAAAGTTAGGCGAGGCGCCTTTATTAATGCTTGATTGCCTCTCAAATATCTCTTTCTCTCCCCCGTTGCCGGAAACTGCCCCGTGTACAAGATAACGAGGTCCGCATACAAACATAGGAGAGAGCACAATACATATTCGGACGACAAGTCACTCACAGTGCGACCTTCGACCTGCTTGCCAGACCTCCTTATCTCTCGGCAGTGCCTCTCGTGTCGTCATTTTGTACTATAGAAAATAGAACATATATATATAAATCTATATGTATATAAATGTACGTACATACTGAAGAGAGAATAAGAGTAGCACACATTTGCGAACGGGCTGTTGAAATGTTTTCCCTTGTGAAGGGGCGAGGGAAGGGAACTTGGGGGTGCTTTCAGCATCAACAGTGTATATTGTACTGTTGCCTTCTTCGTTGAACAAAAGCCTCTTAGATTTATCGTCTGTTCACCCGTAACAGTAGAGACGTACATACATATAAATATATATATATTTATATATAGAATGAAATGTGTAGTAGTCGGGGAATAATGCACGTATGTGGTATATGGACTGATGCGGAGAGACCGTAAATAAGAGGCGCAAACTATTCTCCGAGTATTCCCCCTTGTTGAAACAAAGCTTCCTTCTCTCGTACGATATTATTTCATTCGCCTCTCTCATGAGCATGAAAAATTTAATTACTCTAATTAGTGAGTTTGATACTCGTGGACGTGGAAGATTTTGCGAATAATGCAAATCTATCTCGCTTTCTCTCCTGTCCGTAGTTTATATTTTTATACTGTTCTATTTTCGTACGTCTTTGAACCAAAGTGCGAAATTCCTCGAGCTAAAGAGACTCGATGGAATTTATCGAAACTCTGAGAGTTGAGATACGGTATTGATGGACAAAATAAATTTAATACAATTTTTCTTTTGCTTCTGTTTGAATTTTGTTGCTGATACAATGAGATTTTTTTTTCTGAAAACATCGTAACTTCGAATTACGTATGTGCGAGCTTAAAAAAAAAGCTATGCCAACTTCTGTGTCTTATGTACATCCAAAAATATCCGAGTCGACGTACTCTTAAAAATCTTCAAGTCGACGCGCGCAACTTGTACCCACGCAAAAAGCTAAAAAGTTGGGTCTCGCATGTATAAATATTTGGGAGCTCGGAGCGATGCTGGGAAATCCTTACCCTCCGTTGGTCTGACGCATCAAAATTTAAACATCCCTCTGGTCTACTTAAAGCATTAAAGAGCAAGATTCACCCTCAGGGATGAGATTCACCCGAGTAAAATAAACATTGAAAATACTCTCAATGAAAAAATAATTATGCGTAGTTATAAAAAATAAGAATTGTAGCAATTTTCAAAGAATTCACTTCATTATCATCATCGTTAAAAAAAATAATTTTCAATGATTTTTAATGCTCGTCTCTGTTCGCTTATTGGTCGTACCAACATCATCAGCAGGTCTTAAACTTATTTAATATTAGCAAATATTAAACTCACCTAATGCATTCAATGTTCATAAATTTGTAATGTAATTGTATAAATATATATATATTTTACAATATTCAATTTATTAATTAAATTATTGTTTCTTCGTTATAAACTTTCATACTTTTAAGTGAGTAATTATGAGTCATTATTTTATATAAGAAAATGATTTTGAATAATTTTTCTCTATTGCTTACCTTTGCTCGTTTCTTTCTCGCATACCAACGTCAGCATGCATTAAACTTATCTGATGCATGTGCGATGTCTATGAGCACAAAGTGCATGCTACAGAGATACCAAACGAACTCCGGTCTTATAATCACGAGATTTACCGAGAGGGCACAATTCGTGGTTCTCATTAAATTCTTTGCAATTCTATAGTCTTTAGTTCGAGTCTGCTCATTTGGTGATCGACTAAAAAAAGCTTCTCTGAAAAAGCTCATACGTGCGTTCGTGTTTCGTCAACTTTTGGCGGGCTATTGCCAGAGACTGTACATATGTTGCTCATCGAGCCGTTAACTTTCGGGCAATGGTCCACCCATTTTAGTATCATCGCGACGTCCCGCGACGTTCGATCTCTCTTTCTCGCGTGGCCTCGAGAAAGCGTTTAAAAACGCGCGTGTGTATGGTCGTATTGGGTGTCTCTGTGTGTGCATATGCTCGCGAGTATTCGCGAATAAGTCGTGAGGCAAAAAAAATCATTGGGATTCTCTGCGTAACGAGTGAATTATAAAAGTGGTTTAGGGGCTGTGGACATGCGTGCCGTCTCGGAGGCGACTCGCCAAATCGTCGAATTTGAAGAATTGGTATCGCGTTTGGATCGTATAAACGATCATCGTAATCCTATTGGAAGGACATCATCAGCGTCACCGCCACCGTCGTCGTCAACGTCGTTGTCATTATTGCCGCAATATGGGTCGTCGTCATTGACCGAAGGCTCGGCAACTATCCGTCATAATCAAGCCTCGTCTGCCACGAGAAATCACAGCATCAACAATAGTAACAGCATCAAGGCTGGTGGATCTTACGAGACGGATATAACCCTTGACGATAATACAACGACCCCCAGGTCAACGACGACAACGACGACGACGACGACATTGGCGCCTGGTGCGTCAGATTCGACGAACTCTTCTCTGAACTACGCAGCATCCTCAACATCCCTCTCGCTTAATTCTCGAGATCTTCAAAACTCTCATCGACAGTCCGCAAACTTCAAGCCTGACAGCAACGTTTCATTCAACGAAGATTTGCGCCATTTTGAGTCAGAGACTCACGGAAGTAATAATTCCAACAGCAGCACTCAACTCTGTTCTTACTCTGCCAATTCTTCCGGATCGTCTTCCGTCTCCTCTTACTATCCAGCCATTGAAAATATCGTTAACGAACGTTCATCGAGCTTTCCCACAAACGGGACAATTTACTCGTCTTCTTGCTACGATCTCAAGACACCCCGTTCACTTCAACAGCAGCAGGAACATCTGCTGGTACGTGAAAATCCACGAGAAAAACGAGTCAAAGTAAATATTGGGATTGACGAGGATCTACGAATGATTCTCGAGATGGATCCATCGATCGTTGATCGACAACCACCAACTCCACCGCCAATGCCACCCCGACGCCCACCCCCGCCGCCTCCACCACTTCCCTCACAAGCATCAGTCACAAGGTCATCATCAACGTCCGATGGACCGAAACATTCTAGGGTTGTTGGCACTGCCTCCTCCTCTCCGAGTCATAATGACAACGATAGGACTCAGGGCAATGGATTTACGGGACTGTCAACAGGTGCGATTTCATCAGGGTTGTCATCCTCGGTTCTTGCTGGACGACCACCTCGTGCAAATCGACCTCAAGGCTGGTACTGGACTCCTCGAGAACTAATCACTACAATTTAGACCTGCGCTCTAATGTTCGTCCTAAAAAAACGTATTATAGTAATATCATTATCATTTATTCGTGACATGAAGATTCATCGTTGGAAGATTGTTTTTTTGACAAGCTTCTTTACAGTTTGGCTAACTTCCTCCTTATTCGGAACGATTATTCAGGACGTGCTGGAAAGGCGAGGTATTATTTGGCTAGGTTTTATCGAGATTTGGGACGATAGTGGTTAGGGTGAGTCTAAGATAATTCGGACAGGAATTGTAAGAACAAAAATTCTTACAAGGGATGGACCAGTTCGAGGAATGATTGGATAATTATTACAACGTTAATATAATAGCAATATTTTCATGTGTAAAATTGAGTTTGGTAATATTATTTAGTACGTGCTGGACATGCGAGATATTATTTGGGTAGTTTTTATCGAGATTTGGGATGATAGTGGTTAGGGTGAGTCTAAGATAATTCGGACAGGAATTGTAAGAACAAAAATTCTTACAAGGGATGGACCAGTTCGAGGAATGATTGGATAATTATTACAACGTTAATATAATAGCAATATTTTCATGCCAGCGTATTCAATTGAATTGTAAACTTCTTACCATGTGTAAAATTGAGTTTATAAATATTACTTAGTACGTTCTCGAAATACAAAATATTATTTCGATAGTTTTAATCGAGATTTGGGACGATAATGGATAGGGTGGGTCTAGGATAATTCAGAGGGGGATTGTAAGAAAAAAAAATCTTAAAAGGGGTGGAATAGTTCGAGGAATGATTGGATAATCATTACAACGTTAATACAATAGCATTATTTTCATGCCAGCGTGTTCAATTGAATTGTAAACTTTTTGCCATGTGTAAAATTGAATTATGAAATATTATTTGGAGATCTCGATCTAAAACGTTAACTACAAAATATACAAAATACAATGAATACTCGTAGTACAACAAAATAAGAATAAATAAAATGCAGGCTGTTCCATCTGGCTTCTCGAATTCCCAAGTGTAAAAGCAGTTTGTCAAATTCTCCTGAAAGTGTCAGATTTATACGAATTTTAAAATATATTCTACCTGTTAAAAAAAAAAACTCTTGCTTTTTTATTTTCGTAATTGAGGCTCATCCATGGTATTTTTCCATATTTTTGTTAGCAAGATTAAAAAATTGTTTCATCTCCCTTGACGTTTCGAACCAATTCGCGAATTAATCCAAAATTTTTCTAAACAAATAAAATTTGTTTACGATCAATTAAATAACTACATCATCACCGATTCTCGACTTGGGTTAACCAGATGAGTTGACGTAGCAAACTGGCCCTGATCGCTGATGATTATTGTTTTTTTTTTTTTTTTTTTTTTTATTCTTTCACTTGTCTCAAAGAATGATTCGCGCATACGTACATAAACATTATAATGCTTCGCATGGATATATTTTCATGTAGAGGAGAAGCTATTCATTCTTTTATCGAGACACGTGGCTTGCTGTTTTCTTAGCTACATAACGAGTGATGTAGAATTCCACGAGGCTGTACAGTGTGGAGACTCATACGATGTCGAGGCTGTTGTGATTCTTGGCACGAGTCACATACAGTAACAGACAGGACTGATCTGTCTCTCTATTCGAATTGCGTCGTATATTTTTAGAAAATTTTCATAAATTCCATTACTTTATGAATTTTGACAATTTTTATCGAGAACGAACCTAACCCCCTTATGCTCTTAGGATGCCCTTAGGATGCCCTTAGGATTCCCTTACGATGGGATAATTTTTTTTCCATTTAATTTTTTTTTTTCATTTTTCCTTAATCGTTTAAATTATTCCATCACTTGAATATTTTATTTCTTGCACCTGAAATCTCGTCTGACCCGATGCATATACAATATTCATCATCTAACTCACCCGAAATATTCTCATATACTCCTGAATTAATTAAACGAGTCCCTGGACGATGAAAAAAGAAGCAATTATAAATAAATTAATTAAAAAGTATAAATTTAAATAGAACGAAAAATGTAATTTTGAAAAAAATAAATAAATTGAAAAATATAAAATACAATAGTCGTGAGAGGAAAGAACGTACGAGCTCTGGCGTAAAAAATGTACTCATTTTCGCGCTCTCTCTCTCTCTCTCTCTTCCTCTCCCTTTTCCTCTCTCTATCTGATGGCTGCTGAGGTCTTTGCGAGTATTAACTTTTGCGAAAATTCGCCCGGGCAAGGTAGAGAAAAATGAGCAAGGAAAGGAGATTTGAATACGCGAGAGCGAGCAACTAGCGCGAAGTGGGTCCTTCAATTATGAATGACGTCCGGAGTAGAAGTTGCATGCGCATTTTATACGTTCCTATACATTTACACATGTGTATATATATATATATATATATATATATATATACATATATATAGTGGGCATATATATATATATATAGTGGGCATATATGGGTAAAAAATCTGCAGAAAATGTTTGTATTTGGAACTTCGTCTGGTTCGTACGGTGATTCGTTTATTCGCGTATTGCGTTTTTTTTTTCCATCCCTGACGCTTTTTCTCACACACTTTTTCTCCACAGAAACATTTCGTGTAATGACGTCGCGATTTAATCGTTTCGTTCGGAGTAATTAAAATGGACCCGCTTGAATTAATACGAGGCAAACGGTCCAGCTTCGGGGCTGTTTAATTTTTGTCGTTTTTTTTTTCCCCCGTTGCTTCGCACCCTCTCTTTCGTTTCAAGGCCTGATTTCTTTAATGTACAAGCCTTTCTAACATCCTTCGCCAAAGCTTGAATTTAACAGAATGGAAATGATTTTACGCACGAGTTGTCGGTTCTTGGCTTACCTAAGCTCAATATTTTTTTTTTTTTTTTTTCTACTTTGTTTTCTCGCGCTATTGTCGTTCGCGTGAAAGATCTTTACTTCGTCAGTATAACGGAGAATTTTTTTCTCTTATAAGATGAGTTTTTTTTTTTTTACTTTGCGCCCCTCTCTTTTATTTTCCGCCCTTGGTTCCTTTTAATATACCGAGCTCACTGACATCCTCTGCGAAAGCTTGAATTTAACGTCGTCGGAGAGACGATTTTATGCACGAGTTCACCGAGCTTTGGCTCACTTAACCTCCATTTTTTACTTTGTTTTTCTCGGTGCTTTTTTTTGTTTATTTATTTTTTTCATTTTTGTGGAAAAAGCGTTATTTCGTCACTATATAATGGGATTTTTTTTTTTTTTGTTTGCTTACCTTTTAATCTTGCCTGGGGAGTCCGGATCAAAGCTCAGCCTCGAGAAAAATATTTTTTATTTATAATTTTTCGCTATTACCACAATATAATGATCTCATTAAGGAATTTATTATTGTTTTATTAAAATTACTCTTGTGCTAAATTTTATCGTCCAAATAATTTCACACCTACAGCGCAATTTTTTTAATATATTCACTTCAATTTAATTTTAATTAGTGACATATTTCCGGTTGGAGAAAATCAAAGTAACGATATATAGGGTTTGGGTTGCATATAGCTCCACGATCCAGCCAGCACGAACGAGCTTTACATAAGATTAAATGAGAGCTCTTCGCGTTGGAAAATTGAAAATTTTGCATGGGCATGGGCAAGTGGAGATTCAACACGTTCAACTTTGACCACATGAAACCGAAGCTCATGCAGCCCCCGTTCATTCTCCATTTGCTACAGAGAAACGGGGGCTGGTCAATACCAGCCCCTGACAGTTTAGTGTAGTCCAGTGTCCCAATGGACATTGTTTCGCCGCACTGTCCCTGTGCCCGGTATTAAAGTATACGTGACGCATCAGCGAAAGAGAGAGAGAGAGAGAAATAATCAAAGAGAGAGATAGAGGGAGAGAGAAATAATTAAAGAGAGAGATAGGGGGAGAAACACAGCTAGAAAGAGAGAGGGAGGGAGAGAAATAGTTAGAGAGAGAGGGAGAGAAATAGTTAGAGAGAGAGGGAGAGAGAGGGAGAGAAATAGTTAGAGAGAGAGAGAGAGGGGGAGAGAAATAGTTAGAGAGAGAGAGAGAGGGAGAGGGAGCGAAATAGTTAGAGAGAGAGAGAGAGAGGGAGAGAAATAGTTAGAGAGAGAGAGAGAGAGAGAGGGAGAGAAATAGTTAGAGAGAGAGAGAGAGAGAGAAATAGTTAGAGAGAGAGAGAGAGAGAGAAATAGTTAGAGAGAGAGAGAGAGAGAGAAATAGTTAGAGAGAGACCTTCCCAAGCGCAGCAATTATCGTGATGGCTCTCCCTTATTGTCGAAGGAATCGCGCAGAGTATTCTCGACGTCGGCAAAGGGAACAATGACCATACATATGGACCATTTCACGTAATATCGACAGAAACGTGACCCTCCACTGTATTTTTTTTCTTCATTTTAGTTCATTTTTAGTCATAGGACAATGCAAAAAAGACTTCCCACGAATTCGTAATTCGAAAATAAAATTAATATTATCCTAAAGATGATTGATGAATTTTTATTTATTTTTGATATTTGCCGATGCTAGAATGACGTCCATTATCTTTGGGAATGTTTCAAAAAAATTATTTTTTGCCACAGAATTTATTTGAAAAAATTTCCGAATAATTGGTAATGGCTGACAGTCTTCATTTCAATCAATGAATTTTTCGCCAATTTTTTTAACGAATTCGTAATTGGGAAATAAAATTAGTATTATCCTAAAGATGATTGATAACTCATCATCGTTGCTATAGAAAAATCCAACAATTTTTTTATCAAGTTTTTATATTTTTATTTATTTTTGATATTTGCCGATGCTAGACTGACGTCCATTATCTTTGGGAATGTTTCAAAAAAAATATTTTTCGCCACAGAATTTATTTGAAAAAATTTCCGAATAATTGGTAATGGCTGACAGTCTTCATTTCAATCAATGAAAGTTTCAACCGTCGTTGATAATCATGACGATATTTATTTATTTTTTTATTGGAATGCACTATTCGTTTTGTTTGACAATAAATGTAAGAGAAAAATGAAATGAAAAAATAAATACTCACGACTCTATCGATTCGTTCTGGAATGCCTCATATATATATATGAGAGGAGAGAATCGGAGATTAACGTACGGTCATAGTTTAATCAATAGTGAGAACGAACTATAACGACAGGCAACGAGGATGACCAATGTAATACATGACTATATGGCTAAGAAAATGATTGTGCGCGGGTGATGGAATAAAAGCTCTCGATGTACTACGACGACGAGTTTTGTCGACCGCGCTCTCTTTTGCGTGACCTCATCTCGGCAAATGGAAAATTGGTTTGGCGCTCGCCGCCACTTTCTCTCGCTCTCTCTCTCTCAATCCCTCTCTCCCTCTCTCTCGCTGTCTTGTCGCACTTCACCATCAAATTTTTAAAAAATAAAACAATGTCCAGCCGAATTGCACAAACGAAGCATTTTTTCCAGAATTTTTTCCTCTCATGAATTTCATAAATCATTAATCTATTTTTCTTTATTCAATGGAAATCCAATAAAAAGTTTCAAAAAAATTTACGATAGAATGCCTGGCAGTTTCTATACCAGATCCTCCTTTTCATGGGTAGAATGTATCCAGAACATTTTTTTTTCTCATTCTCTCTCTCAAAAATCATCAGATTTTTTTTTCTCATTCTCGCTCTGAAAAATCATCAGATTTTTTTTTCTCATTCTCTCTCCGAAAAATCATCAGATTTTTTTTCTCATTCTCTCTCTCAAAAATCATCAGATTTTTTTTTCTCATTCTCTCTCCGAAAAATCATCAGATTTTTTTTCTCATTCTCTCTCCGAAAAATCATCAGATTTTTTTTTCTCATTCCCTCTAAAAAATCATCAGATTTTTTTTTCTCATTCTCTCTCTCAAAAATCATCAGATTTTTTTTTCTCATTCTCTCTCAAAAATCATCAGATTTTTTTTCTCATTCTCTCTCCGAAAAATCATCAGATTTTTTTTTCTCATTCTCTCTCTCAAATATCATCAGATTTTTTTTTCTATTCTCTCTCCGAAAAATCATCAGATTTTTTTTTTCGAGGATCGATCTAAATTATGAAATAATGAATTTTTCTCTTTGGATAGTAGAAGAATTTATTTTTTTTTCCCGTAATTCGCGCATTGTGGGAAAATGAGTATTTGTGGTAAAATTTGCTCTATTTCTGGATCTTTGCGAATCTCGTTGAACGGCCACACACACTTGACGCGACCTTATCCGACCGTTTGCCGCGAGTGCGAAGCAGCCTCGACCAGATTCATCACTATTTATAACGTTCATCTCTCCATCCCTCTCTCTCTCTCTCTCTCTCTCTCTCTCTCTCTCTCTCTCTCTCTCTCCCTCTCCCTCTCCCTCCCTCTCTCTCTCTCTCTTTGCATTTGTTATATAGCTAAAATGGAGACTCGTCGTGTTTTTTCATAACAAGAAAAAGAAAAAAAAAACTTTTCATTAAACTATTGTAGACCTCGCGACGCTATTCTGAAAAGTGTATTGCACCAGAAATTATCCCAAGGCTAAAAAGTGTCTTTTTAATTGATTAATGTCGGGGATTGACCTGCTTGGTTTTTGCGAAAATGTATGCTGATGAAATGCTGAGGATTTTTTTTGCTGAGGAAATGTTTTGCTGATGTATCGCAATGTATAAAAATCTTTGATTTTTTTCATCGATTGACAAATCATTGATTTTTATAATTATATTTGGATGACGTGTAAATTTTCATTTGAAAAATTTGTCATTTCAGTTAATGAATGTCAAAAATTGCCCTGCTTCGTTCGAAAAAAAATTTAATTGTCGATAAATCGCGATGTTTTGACGTATCTTTGATTTTTTTTACATCGTTCGACTATAATCTTGAATTTTTTAAATCATATCTCGATGACCTTTAAATATATATTAAAAAAATGTTGGTTGAATCGATAAATGTGTAGAATTGGCCGATGTTGCTTAAATAAAAATTTAATCATTGATAAACAGCGAAAGTATTGAAAAATCTTTGACTTTTTTTTATATTAATCGATGAATCTGAAATTTTTAGAATCAATCATAACCTGGTGATCTTGAAATATCGAGAGAGCAAGAGAGCAAGAGAGCGAGAAAGCAAAAGAGCAAGAGAGCGAGAGAGCAAGAGAGCGAAAGAGCGAGAGAGCGAAATAGCGAGAGAGCAAGAGAGCGAAATAGCGAGAGAGAAAGAGAGCGAAATAGCGAGAAAGCAAGAGAGCAAGAGAGCGAAATAGCAAAAGAGCGAAATAGCGAGAGAGCAAGGGAGCGAGAAAGCAAGAGAGCGAGAGCGAAATAGCGAGAAAGCAAGAGAGCAAGAGAGCGAAATAGCAAAAGAGCGAAATAGCGAGAGAGCAAGGGAGCGAGAAAGCAAGAGAGCGAGAGCGAAATAGCGAGAAAGCAAGAGAGCAAGAGAGCGAAATAGCAAGAGAGCGAGAGAGCGAGAGAGCAAGGGAGCGAGAGAGCAAGGGAGCGAAATAGCGAGAGAGAAAGAGAGCAAAATAGCGAGAGAGCAAGAGAGCGAAATAGCGAGAAAGCAAGAGAGCAAGAGATATGGCTTGTACATCTTACAAAATCTCGAGATTTCGACAGAACTCCCAAGGAGCATTTCCAAGCGCAAGTATAGAAGCAATACTCGAACAGATATCGAAACTCGTATATATATATATATATATATATATAGGTAGGGAAAAATCATTTCGTCGAAGCAATCTCGGTACGAGTCTTCGTTGTCGTCCTTCCGGAGACTTCGATCTCACAATCGGGACAGGATTGGCTCGATCGACTTTTTTTTTTTGCTTTCCAACGAGAACGAAAAATAGGAGAAGAGAGAGAGAGAGAGAGAGAGAGAGAGCGAATAGCTTGCTCACTTTTGGTGAAACCTCTACGGCGCCTTCTCGCATCAACCTTTGGCAAGAAAGGAACGTCTTCGCGAAGGTTTTAGATTGCTAGAAAGCAGAAAATATGAGAGAAAGAGAGAGAAGTGAGCCGCGCCCTCTGCTCTCCTTTTTCTTCCGTTTTTCGTATTTTTCAAAGCTCACCAAGATCGTCCCACCGGAATTCCCGCTCTTCCTCTTATTCTCTCTCGCCTGGGCATATCCAAAGTATATAAACGGATAAAACTTTTGACAAACTTTTCTGCCTTCTCTCTCATTCGTTTCTCTCCTCTCCCTTTCCACCTTTGGAAATGGGATCTCTCTCTCTCTCTCTACCCCCCCCCCCCTTTCTTTCCCTATCTTTCTCTCTCTCTTTCTCGCTCTCTCTCTCTCTCTCTTTCTCTCTCTCTATCTCGGTTTACTCGGGATTTTATATACCCCTCTCACCGAGGTAGAGGAGTCAGTTGAAAAGGAAAGCATTTTCTGTTCTCCAGCTTATCACGATTATTATCATTACAATCATTATTATCATTATTATTACCAACTACGGACATAATCATTGTTATATTATAGCGAGTGGAGCACTCTGGTGAAACGTGGGAAAAGTTTGCTACGTGTTTGAAGCAGTAAGAGAGAGAGAGAGAGAGAGAGAGGAGAGAGGAATCAGTTGGGAATACTGGCTCTTTCGTGGTAAAAGCAGCTTCTCATATTTTGAGTTTGGTCAATCGAGTTATCGAAACTCTACCGGTACTGCGGACGATTTGCCAAAATTAATCGATTGCCCCTTGGGGGGAAAAAAAAAAGTTTAGAAACGTGTCTGTTCGTCTACGGATTTTCGTAGCAGGTTTTCTTTTGTACAGATAATATTTTTCCATCTCGAAGATCTTGGGCTGATACTGTTTTAATTTTGAAAAATATTCTAGTCAATCGAATTCACAATTATTCATAATTAATCATCAATTGAAAATCATCATTAATTGTCATTAAATGAAATGATCATAAATATTTTGTCATCAAATCATTCTTCATTATTTTTTAGAATGTTAACAAAAACATATAAATATCGTTTTATAATAAAAACCAAAAAAATATAATATCGAAGAATTTTATTGAGGGTAAAGATGATCTTGGGATAAATCTACTGTTTTAATTTTTAAAAATATTCTAGTCAATCGAATTCACAATTATTCATAATTAATCATCAATTGAAAATAATCATTAATTGTCATTAAATTAAATGATCATAATTATTTTGCCATTAAATCATTCTTCATTATTTTTTAGAATGTTAACAAAAACATATAAATATCGTTTTATAATAAAAACCAAAAAAATATAATATCGAAGAATTTTATTGAGGGTAAAGATGATCTTGGGATAAATCTACTGTTTTAATTTTTAAAAATATTCTAGTCAATCGAATTCACAATTATTCATAATTAATCATCAATTGAAAATAATCATTAATTGTCATTAAATTAAATGATCATAATTATTTTGCCATTAAATCATTCTTCATTATTTTTTAGAATGTTAACAAAAACATATAAATATCGTTTTATAATAAAAACCAAAAAAATATAATATCGAAGAATTTTATTGAGGGTAAAGATGATCTTGGGATAAATCTACTGTTTTAATTTTTAAAAATATTCTAGTCAATCGAATTCACAATTATTCATAATTAATCATCAATTGAAAATAATCATTAATTGTCATTAAATTAAATGATCATAATTATTTTGCCATTAAATCATTCTTCATTATTTTTTAGAATGTTAACAAAAACATATAATATCGAAGAATTTTATTGAGGGTAAAGATGATTTTGGGATAAATCTACTGTTTTAATTTTTAACAATATTCTAGTCAATCGAATTCACAATTATTCATAATTGATCATTAATTGCCATTAGATCAAATGGTCATAATTATCTTGTCATTAAATCATTCTTCATTATTTTTTTACAATGTTAAGTGAACAAAAAAATGTAATATCGAAGAAAAATATAACGAGAGTAAAGAGTAGGAGCAAGAAAGAAAGATGAAGAAATTGAGTGCCAACACGTGAACTTCCGATACGACAACTCGAGAATCCGAGATATGTGTGTTCTCTCTGCAAATCTCTTCGTGAGCACTGGGCGAAAAACTTTCCTCGTAAAGTTTCCAGCTCTTCTTTTTCGCTTATTTCCCATTCTCGTTTTTTTCTTCTTCTTTATCTTCTTCTCAGATTGTGTCGCAAAAAGATCCACTTTTTAGCTTAGCCAAATATTTCTCTCGTTGGTTATCACGACAACATCGAGAGGAGATTTTCGTCGAGGTCATGCATCCTCAAGAGAGATAGAGAAACAGAGAGAGGGGATGGAATGAAAGGGGGTGGACGGAAGGGAGGTTTTGACGCTAACCAGCGGGGATGGTTTAACTTTTAGGTCCCATCGGACGGGAAACCATGACAAGGAACTAACTGAGGATAGCACTGATGCTTGGTTTCCTCGTTGGTCGCTCTCTGTATGTTCAGTGATCGCCTCTACTCTCTCTCTCTCTCTCTCTCTCTCTCCCTCTTTCTTTCTGCCTCAGGGCCAAATTTCCACTAGACCAGAGAGCCTGCCACGAGCAAGCAACGCCGGGCCTTTGTGTAAGCACTAAATTCAGTATTGCGGCTAACCCAGTAGCGAGGTCACATCACTTTACCAGGGTTAACAACAAACTTGGCAGCCATTTTGGAGATTACCATAGCTATTGGCATGAATTTTGGTCCAGACCAATGATCAAACCATCAAACTGTATCGTTTAAGAATACATGACAGTAAAAATCTGTTTATAATTTTAGCCCTAAAAGTTCTAGATATAAAAAAAACATTTGCCAATATTTTTCTAATGTTAAAAAAAATTTGCCAATATTTTTCTAATGTTAAAAAAAAATTGCCAATATTTTTCTAATGTTAAAAAAAAATTGCCAATATTTTTCTAATGTTAAAAAAAATTTGCCAATATTTTTCTAATGTTAACAAAAATTTGCCAATATTTTTCTAATGTTAAAAAAAATTTGCCAATATTTTTCTAATGTTAACAAAAATTTGCCAATATTTTTCTAATGTTAAAAAAAATTTGCCAATATTTTTCTAATGTTAAAAAAAATTTGCCAATATTTTTCTAATGTTAACGAAAAATTTGCCAATATTTTTCTAATGTTAAAAAAAATTTGCCAATATTTTTCTAATGTTAACAAAAATTTGCCAATATTTTTCTAATGTTAAAAAAAAATTGCCAATATTTTTCTAATGTTAACAAAAATTTGCCAATATTTTTCTAATGGTAAAAAAAATTTGCCAATATTTTTCTAATGTTAACAAAAATTTGCCCATATTTTTCTAATGTTAACAAAAAATTGCCAATATTTTTCTAATGTTACCAAAAATTTGCCAATATTTTTCTAATGTTAAAAAAAAATTCCCAATATTTTTCTAATGTTAACAAAAATTTGCCAATATTTTTCTAATGTTAACAAAAATTTGCCCATATTTAATTTTATAATACCATCCATTCGCTGCTGACGAATTTCGAGTGTAAATTCACTGGCAGATTCAGCAAAAAAAAATTAAGGCTGTTCCAGACACACTGAATCGCTTATCTACTCTGCTTTGGTACCAATGAAACTCTTTCAAAATTGTCCGTTACTATTTTTTATTGTCCTGTAAAATATTATTTTATACCAGATATAAATATATATATATATATATATATACCAATGCAGAACCACTTCTGGACAGTTTTATTTGAAAAAAAAAATTATTTGAAAATTGTCTGTCAATATTTCCCATCATTCTAAAGATATTATTTTTTTACCGGATACGAAAAAAAAAAACTGCAACTCTCAAAAATAATATTTTCATTCCTGAATTATTTATCATCAAATCACCAACTAAATTTACAGTAAAAAAAAAAAAAACTCACACGTACTAACTTAGTTATGAACTTTACTTTAAAGTTGAGTAATCCAGCAGAGAATATTCAGGAATGATCTCACAAGAATATTCATACATAGGATAAGTGCAATATACTCGACTCTCGTGCTACTTTATTTTCCAAAAAGTTGTAAAACTATAATAAGCATAAGAAGACTAGGGGGTTGGGGGGTTAGCAGAAGGGTGGGTAGCGGTGGATTAAGGATATTCGAAAAATGTAGATAGTAACTAGGACCTCTAGAGGAAGATTCAGATGGAGCTAAGAAAACGTGAAAGCTTGATAGAGAAAAGACACACACACACTCTCTGTGGTGTAAAAGGCCCCGGAGAGAAGTTGGTTTTTTTTACTCTTTAAAGTTTAACACTTTTATTATGCCGAGTTGCTTCTCTCTCTCTCTCTCCTTCTCTCCCTCTCTCTCTCCCATTTTCTCTCTCTCTTTCTCTCCCTCTCTCTCCCATTTTCTCTCTTTCTCTCTCTCCCTCCAATTTTTTTTTCTCTCTCTCTCTCTCTCTCTCCCTCTCAGAATTGCCAAAGTCTTTTCAACTTGTCGAGATGTGGACTCGTACTTTTCCAACGTTGGACGCCATGGCGGAAGGAATTTTTAATTTCTAACGACGTTTAATTGCACAGAAGCTTTCTCTCTCTCTGTCTCATTCTCTTCGTCTCAATGAAGGTTCACCCTGTCAGATAGAAAAAGAGGAAAATAATGGAAGAATGAGAGACTGGAAAAGGAAGAGTCTGCTAGAAAGGACATTGGCATGGACTCTACACTAGGGCGCTGATAGGGGGACTTTTCTTCTGTCCAAGGGACTCTCGGCAAGGGTCAAGGGGTGAGGTGGACTCCGCGCAGAGGGGATGATGAGGGTGGATTGGCCAGACTGGGCATAAGAGACGATGGAAGCCCAGCGACCTAAGATCTCGTTATAAAAATATTCTATCGACTTTCTGCACGAACGGAAACACCCCTGGAGTATTAAAACTTCTGTCGTCTGGTTACTCCGTCTCTCTTACTTCCTCTCTGGCTACCTGCTGGTTTTTCACCATCCCTCTTACCCCCCCCCCCCCCCCCCCCCACCACCCAGGAAACTCTCGCTAACCCTCCTCTCATCCTTTGGTCCTCTTTGTTTCCGCTTTAGGGGCGGATCTTCAACTTTTTCTTTTCGTTATCTCCGGGGGATCATCCGAGCTGGCTCGTCGACAAGGCTACTTTACAATTTTCATCCCCTCCCCCCCCCCCTCTCTCTCTCTCTCTCTCTCTCTCTCTCTCCGTACTTTGCTTTAGGTTATTTTTAGCTTTAATTTTAAGTTGGTTTATATAAATTGTATGCACAAAAAATCTACCTAATGCGAAATTGCTGTATCGCTCTTTACCCTTTCGCTTGCTTGATCATATTAAACGGATTGGTCAGTCGCTTTTTCTAGCTAATCATTGAAAAATCAATCCAAATTCTCGATTTATTTGGAAAAAAATAAAAAAATTAAATCTTCCCAGTGATTCTTCTCTCTCTCTCTCTCTCTCTCTCCCTACTTTGCTTTAGGTTATTTTTAGCTTTAATTTTAAGTTGGTTTATATAAATTGTATGCACAAAAAATCTACATAGTGCGCAATTGCTGTATCGCTCTTTGCCCTTTAGCTTGCTTGAACATATTAAACGGATCGATCAATCGCTTTTTCTAGCTGATCATTGAAAAATCAATCAAGATTCTCGATTTATTTTCAAAGAAATAAAATAAAATCCTCCCAGTGATTCTTCTCTCTCTCTCTCTCTCTCTCTGACACTCTTAGAAACTCTCTCGTTGTTCATTATTATCTCCATCTTTGTAAATTTTTTCAAGACTGGCTCGAACCGGACACAAAAATTCGCGACATCCCCAACTGTCTGTCTTGCTCGCGATCTCATCTCTATACTATCCGCGAGACGCTCTCTCGACTATGACATTGAATTCTTTAATTAGAAATGATTTAAAAGACATCTCACTGCAGTTCTATACAAGGATAAATTTAATGCTGTGTATAACTTTGGTTGTCCTTGAGCTTTTCGTCCTCTATTATAAAAATCGTAATTTGCCACATGGTCGTCCCACAAAATTCCTGACAATCTGGAATAATTAAATGTTTTTATTCAAGAGATAATATTTTTATTTTATTCTTCTCTCTAATGACTTTTTATTATTATTATTATTTTTTAAAATCAAAAATAGGAAAAATTGATAATTATTTTTTAATCAGAATAAAATTCCATAAATTATTTTGGCATGATATCGCATTTATAGGGCAGAATTTTTTTGACAGGAGCATAAAAAATTGGCAGGAAATCGCTTTTCGTAGAATCAGCCAACATATATGATTCTTGCTCATAATTTTTATTTATCGTTACCGAGAAATTATCACTATTTTTATTATTATTTGACATTTTGTCACTTGATGAGCATCAAAAATTGACGATAAATCGATTCACTTTTTGTGGAATAATCCATTTATCATTTTTTTTTTTTTTTTCAATAGACTTTTGTATTTATTTTTACCAAGAAATTATAGCTGTTTTTATTATTACGTGACATATACTGAACGTTGCCGCCACCTCGGGAAGTCAAGCTCAAGGTAGCTTCTCGTGGTGAATAGTTTATTCTATTACTGTCCGCGGTCATTAGCTAACTCTTTTCACTCTATCTCTCTCTTCTCTCGTTCTGTCTATGTCCCCCTATCTCTCTCTTCTCTCGTTCTCTCTATGTCCCTCTATCTCTCTCTTCTCTCGTTCTCTCTATGTCCCTCTATCTCTCTCTTCTCTCGTTCTCTCTATGTCCCTCTATCTCTCTTTTCTCTCGTTCTCTCTATGTCCCTCTGTCTCTCTCTTCTCTCGTTCTCTCTATGTCCCTCTATCTCTCTCTTCTCTCGTTCTCTCTATGTCCCTCTGTCTCTCTCTTCTCTCGTTCTCTCTATGTCCCTCTATCTCTCTCTTCTCTCGTTCTCTCTATGTCCCTCTATCTCTCTCTTCTCTCGTTCTCTCTATGTCCCTCTATCTCTCTCTTCTCTCGTTCTCTCTATGTCCCTCTATCTCTCTCTTCTCTCGTTCTCTCTATGTCCCTCTGTCTCTCTCTTCTCTCGTTCTCTCTATGTCCTTCTATCTCTCTCTTCTCTCGTTCTCTCTACGTCTCTCTCTCTCCCTCTTCTCTCGTTCTCTCGATGTCCCTCTATCTCTCTCTTCTCTCGTTCTCTCTATGTCCCTCTGTCTCTCTCTTCTCTCGTTCTCTCTATGTCCCTCTATCTCTCTCTTCTCTCGTTCTCTCTATGTCCCTCTATCTCTCTCTTCTCTCGTTCTCTCTATGTCCCTCTATCTCTCTGTTCTCTCGTTCTCTCTATGTCCCTCTATCTCTCTCTTCTCTCGTTCTCTCTATGTCCCTCTGTCTCTCTCTTCTCTCGTTCTCTCTATGTCCCTCTGTCTCTCTCTTCTCTCGTTCTCTCTATGTCCCTCTATCTCTCTCTTCTCTCGTTCTCTCTATGTCCCTCTATCTCTCTCTTCTCTCGTTCTCTCTATGTCCCTCTATCTCTCTCTTCTCTCGTTCTCTCTATGTCCTTCTATCTCTCTCTTCTCTCGTTCTCTCTATGTCTCTCTCTCTCTCTCACACACACACCTCCCTCTCTCTCCCTCTCTCTCCCTCTCTGTCTGTCATTCTGTCTGTCTGTCTGCCTGCCTGCCTGCCTATCTCTCTCTCTCTTTCTCTCTCTCTCTTGCTCTCTCTCGTGTGAACGAGACTATAAAAGCACAAAAGTCATTCGAGCGTTCCTCGGGTCGCTTTTTGATATACGACCGTGCCAGATGAACGATTGAAAATCATATAAAATGACATCGTCGTAGAAGAAAATTGAACGATAAGTGCCAAATGAAATTACATGAAAAGTCGTATATGTATTGCTTCGCAGAGAGAGAAAAAAAAAAAAAAGCTCATCATCCTCGTATCTCGCGACAACCAAACATTGACGAGTGAGAATTTCAAGCACACAGAGCTATCTCTTGGTGATTGGTAACATTGTGAGCTCTCGTCAAGTCAACAACTCGGTTTTCTGTATTACCGATTATAGTTCTCAATTTTTATAATCATATAATATACGAAGTATATATATATATATATATACTTATCTTCATTATCTTTATTATCGTTTTTATAATTTATTTTCTAATCTTTCATATCTGATCTTTTTTTTTTCCCCCACTTGTTATTCAAAATTTTTTATCTTCCTGTATTTTCCTTATTTTTTTTTTTTTCATAATATTCATTAAAATTCAGTTAATATTTGACAAAAGTTTAAAACCCAAAGTGTCTCAGCGATGCCACCAGTAGCAGTTTTGAGCCGAGCTTATATTCACAGTGTGTTGTTTCCTCAGCAAAGAATTCGACGATAGTTTCAGAAGCTGGTAGATATAGATATTTATATAGCTGGAACAATAGAGAGAGAGAGAGAGAGAAAGTTTTTTGCGTGGAGCCTCATCTCTCGAAGAATTCCTATATTGTGTTGCTCCCTCGCAGTCTGACGACAAACTTTCCCTATAAGAACGAGAGAGAGAGAGAGAGAGAGAAAACTGCTCACGACTTTGAGGATAACTGGGGTTGAAACACCCTCCCTTACTACTTTCTCATACCCTTGCTCAATGTCGTCTATAAACATCGAGTTTTCCTATGTAATTTATTACCAAAGATTCAAAACTTTATTCGCGACATTAATTTATCGCGATTTTCTTTATTATTAATCTTTGCATTTAACTCTAAAGTATATCGAATGAATTTTTTTTTTTTTAATTTCCGTCATTGTATGGATTGTATAATATTATTTCTTTTTAATAATTAACCGTAAAGTTATGTAAAATAGATCGATATATTTTAATATTTAATTTAATAAAATTTTGCATAAGAATTTATTCTTATAAATTCATACCAATAGGCATGATGATTGTTCCATTTTCCATTTTTATCCTATGATTACGCGATCTATTTTTTATTTTATTCTAATTTTTTTTTTTTTCACATATCGTTTACGTCACGTCATTAATTTATCAGACATTAATTTATCGCGATTATCTTTATTATTAATCTTTGCATTTAACTCTAAAGTATATCGAAGGAATTTTTTTTTTTTTAATTTCCGTCATTGTATGGATTGTATAATATTATTTCTTTTTAATAATTAACCGTAAATTTATGTAAAATAGATTGATATATTTTAATACTTAATTTAATAAAAATTTTCATAAAAATTTATTCTCATAAATTTTTACCAATAGGCATCGATGATTGTTCCATTTCCTATTTTTATCCTATGATTACGCGACCTATTTTTTATTTTATTCTAATTTTTTTTTTTTTCACATATTGTTTACGTCACGTCATTAATTTATCAGACATTAATTTATCGCGATTATCTTTATTATTAATCTTTGCATTTTCCCATTTTTATTCGATCATTACGAGACCTATTTTTTATTTTATTTTCTAATTTTTTCGTTTACGTCACGTCGATCCTTTTTTCTCTGCCTTTTAGTCCGCCAACTTTCAAAACGGCAACTCCAACCTCCCGCACACAGTTGAAGCTTCAACTTATGCGCGAACAGTTACAAGAGCAAGAGAGAAGAGAGGCGGAATTTCGACAGAGCTTGCAGCAGCACAGACCCGCAGCTGCACCACCCAGGCCCGTGCCACCCGCACCCTTGCCCACAATTGGCGTTGACGTGCCTCCACAAGTGTTGCAAGTACGTTACAAAAGTATCGTTTTTTTTTTTTTTTTCCTAATAATTATAATAGATTTGGATAAATAATAATTTTAATGCGTTTAAATATTTTTTTTTTGCACCTCCGAAATAATAATAATAATAATAATAATAACGTATATTTAAATATAATATTCAGATCATCCATCTCGAAATATTTTCTGGATCCATTTATTTCATGCTATATAAGTGATTAACATAATAAACAGTATTAAAAGAGAGTCTAAGTAGGTATTACGTGACGTAATAATAAACCAGTTATCGTCACACATTTAGTTATAAAAGTTTGGCATGTATGACACGTGTCTGTCTCACGATGGAAATAATTGAACTTGAATCTTATCGGTCATTTCCCCTCCCCCCCACCTCTCTCTTTTTGCTCTCATAATCATCATCAATTAAAATCACACGTCAAATAAACGATTGAGTTGAAAATAAAAATTATAATTTTGTTCATTTCTTATCGTTTGTACGAACAATAAATCAGGGGAAAAAAAAAAAAAAAATCAACCAAGAGACAAATTTCTGTCACCTTTGACGCGAGATACTTTTAATTTCATAAATTTCTACTATTTACATGATCGTGAAAAGCAAATTTTTAAAAAGTTTTTCCCCCTTTTGTTTTATGGTCTTCTCATCTTATTTTGTCGTTTCGAAGCAATTTTCAAATAGAGAGCATCGTATATCTTGCAGGAAGAGAGAAGGAGAGGGAGAGAGCGAGAGAGCGAGAGCGAAGGGTAAAAAAGTAAAGATGGCTTTCTCCGAGGCTAAAGTCAACCAAACTCTCGTTTTATCGCTAATAGTATCGTACGTTTTACGGTGCTTACTGTTATATACATATATATATATATACATATACATATATATTTATATGTATTTATATTGCATCGTTTATTATACGGGAGGAAAGAATGGAAGGCAGACAGGCGTATAGGGATTGCGATAAGAAGCGGCTCATAGTTTGCTTTAGATTACTCGTGTTGTGCCCGACGATAGTGAATGTTCCACCCGGAGGTTACAGTAACGAGAAAACGCGTAAAAGCACACGCGAAAGATTTCTATTTTATATTTATTAAAAAAAGACGCCCATATTTTTTTATAAGCGAGATTTGTTCGCTCATTCGCCTCGAGGAAGAGGCGAGAACGCATGTAATGACTTCCTTTGGATTTTATTAAGCTTTGTGTACGGAGCTTACGTGCGTATACGCGTCGTTTGCGAGAAAAAGCTCTCGCACTTTGAATAATCGCAGTTGCCCTTTAATACTATTACACGTCACATCTTTTTTATACAATAACAAAGCCCATCGAAAATGCAAAATTAATGAAAAAAATAATCATTTTAAACTCGTTTTCATTGGCAAGTTTTTATTTTTCGATGAAGCTGGTCGATTCGTAATCGGTAAAAAAAAAAATCGATAAGGAGTCTTAAAAAAAAAAATTCCATTTTAGCCAACCATGAGTTAATTTACTAAAATGGCTGTAACTTTGCTTTCCAATGTAGTTGCGATTCCACGCTGTGCTCATTCCCTTCGTAAGCTTTCAAGCTTTAAAATGCCGTTTGGCTCATCGGGCTACGATTATTTCTCAATTTTCTACAGATTTTTAAAGACAGATAAATGATTTTTCAAAATTTCTGCTTTTTCTCAAAGTTTTTCTCCTGCTCACAAAAATTTATGTAATAATTTCCTTTGGATTTTATTAAGCTTTATGTACCGAGCTTACGTGCGTATACGCATCGTTTGCGAGAAAAAGCTCTCGCACTTTGAATAATCGCAGTTGCCCTTTAATACTATTACACGTCACATATTTTTTATACAATAACAAAGCCCATCGAAAATGCAAAATTAATGAAAAAAATAATCATATTAAACTCGTTTTTATTGTCAAGTTTTAATTTTTCGATGAAGCTGGTCGATTCGTAATCGGTAAAAAAAAAATCGATAAGGAGTCTTAAAAAAAAAAATTCCATTTTAGCCAACCATGAGTTAATTTACTAAAATGGCTGTAACTTTGCTTCTCGATGTAGTTGCGATTCCACGCTGTGCTCATTTCCTTCGTAAGCTTTCAAGCTTGAAAATGCCGCTTGGCTCATCGGGCTACGATTATTTCTCAATTTTCTACAGATTTTTAAAGACAGATAAATGATTTTTCAAAATTTCTGCTTTTTCTCAAAGTTTTTCTCCTGCTCACAAAAATTTATGTAATAATTTCCTTTGGATTTTATTAAGCTTTGTGTACGGAGCTTACGTGCGTATACGCGTCGTTTGCGAGAAAAAGCTCTCGCACTTTGAATAATCGCAGTTGCCCTTTAATACTATTACACGTCACATATTTTTTTGTACACTAACAAAACCCATCGAAAATGCAAAATTAATGAAAAAAATAATCATATTAAACTCGTTTTTATTGGCAAGTTTTTATTTTTCGATGAAGCTGGTCGATTCGTAATCGGTAAAAAAAAAATCGATAAGGAGTCTTAAAAAAAAAAATTCCATTTTAGCCAACCATGAGTTAATTTACTAAAATGGCTGTAACTTTGCTTTCCAATGTAGTTGCGATTCCACGCTGTGCTCATTTCCTTCGTAAGCTTTCAAGCTTTAAAATGCCGCTTGGCTCATCGGGCTACGATTATTTCTCAATTTTCTACAGATTTTTAAAGACAGATAAATGATTTTTCAAAATTTCTGCTTTTTTCTCAAAGTTTTTCTCCTGCTCACAAAAATTTATGTATCGGGACAAAGTTGGAAAATTAATTAAACAGATCGACACAATTATTTTTCGTGTCTCAAAAAAATTGCCAGACTCGTTGGAAAAGAAATTTCTTGGAGAAATAAAAATTTTGCCCACCCCGATAAATCACAAAATTCGAATTCGCGTGACCTCTCGATCGATCTCATAAAAAAAACTTTTGCGTATCGCGTCGAGTTATCGCGTAATCTTGGTGAGAAATGAAAATCGTATTCGGCAATGTCCGGAGGATCTAATTGTCTCCATGAGAGTAGCAGCAGTTTCTCGCTCATCTCATAAAATGCCGAGTGGAGCGGAGGGAGAAGGGAAGGGGGAGAGAGAGAGAGAGAGAGAGAGAGAGAGATTGCCCGATGACATATCTCGCAAAGACATCGGATGGCGAAAGCTCGCACGGTTTATTGAGGATGAGAATATATATATATATATATATATATATATATATATATATATATATATATATATATATATAGGAGGTAGAATGGGAAATAAGGGTCTTGGTACAGTCGCCTCGGCTCGTAAAGAGATAAGGAGAGAAGTAAGTCGCCACGCTCTTCTTTTTTCCTCTCTTTCCTCGGCTCATCCACCTCACAGTTTTTTTTTTTGGCCCATCCTCTTCTCTCTCCCGTTTATGGCAGTAAAACGTGGAATTCGTCCAATTCTGTTCCATCTGGCTCGAGTCACATATCGTGAATCGTGATATGACTGATATACACACACATACGTTTGCCATACATATTACAGTCGAACGTAATATCTCGCCGAAAAATTCTGACCATTTTTTCTACCCTTGGATGCGATCCTTTTTTTCCCATCTTTATAAAAATCTGAATTTCCATCCGCCATTAAATGTAATTCATTTCTGTAAAAAAAAAAAAAAAACAAGCATCGATTAATTTATCGACGAATATTAAAAAATAATCAAATATTGCTTTACCTCTTAATGGCTAATTTATTTATAACAAAACGCTTATTACGATAATATATAATATATAAATTATTTAATTATCAATTGTATAAAAAATATTATTATAAATATTTTAATTAATTAAAATTCAACCCTTTGTTACTATTGTAGGAAAAATTGAGTCAAGTCAATTTGAAATGGGGTTTTTTTTTTGTTTTTCGTTTGTCACAAATAGGTCAGAACACTTCTTGAGAATCCAACGCGGTATCACGTTGTGCAAAAGCAAAAAAATCAAGTCAGGCAATATCTTCACGAGTCGTTTCGTGGTGGTGTCGACGATGGTACGAATGGCATATTCGAGAGGAGTATTGGTAGCGAATTTGGTGGTACGCCCGTTGAGACGGGACCACCAACGTCACAGGTGCAGCCGATGGTTGTGCAGAGTGCACCACCAGGTCCAGCGGTTCATCAGCCAAAACCGCAGCACCCTCATCTCGCGTCTTATCCCCATGCACCTTCACTACTTGGACGTGTTACCGGTGGTATCGCCTCAGCCAGTCCGGATCCTATCAGCGGTGCCATGTCACCAGGACTATCAAGTGTCGCTACCAGCAATTCCGAGGTGAGTTATTCTTATTATTTATTTATTTATTTATTTGTTTATTTATTCATTTATTTATTCATTTATTCATTCATTTATTTATTCATTTGTTTATTCATTTATTTATTCATTTATATATTTATAAAGATCTACCTGTTTGCTTGACAAATTTCCCTCAGCTAAATTAATCTCGATGAAAAAAAAAACATCATAATTTAACCCTGCGTTATCACGTATAGGGTCAAACTGACCCATAGTTTACTCGTCGAGCAAAGCAATCTAGACAAATGGCCAATTATTATTTTTTTTTCAGTATGTTTTCATTCGATTTCTTACGTTATTACTAAGAAAATATATTCTGCAATATTTAAACTGTATCCCATAATTTTTTCGTTCGAATTCGATGGATATTTTAAAAATGGCGTTCATTTGAAAATTAATTTACTCAGTATGTGATAGCCAACGAGATATCGCAAAGGTGCTACGACGAAGCGTTTAATATTTTTTCAGTCTTTCAAAGAAGATTTTCCCGCGAAAATGTATCTCAAATTTATACGTCGAGTATAAATTAACTCAAATAACAAATTCGAAAAATATTTTTAAAAAATACAATAATAAATTATTGATAAAATTTTCTTTTAGTGAAATGTCATATAGAAATTATTTGTTCGATCCTTGAAATTTAAATTGAAAATTTTCGTATTATGCATCAGATCGATGATATTTGAGAATTTCTAGATTTTTAAAAATATTTCATCTTCGCGCAAAGCCTAATGCGATTTTTTTTTTTTACTCGAAAATTCGGTTTATCTGACGAAGAGCCCAATTTGCCGCAAGGTATAAAAAAAAAAGGGTTCATTCTAACTTGAGTGTATATTGTGTGAACCTTTCCAATTTGCACCCCGGAGCGTCCGTTCGAGTTCTCGAGGCGATAATAGACCCCTGGTCGACGGTGTCCCGACTCGTCGACTCGCAATGTTTGACAGCGTTCCGCGGGTTTCGGTCTCGAATACCCGTGGGCAAATGTTCTCTATCTCTTCATATATATAGCCAATGTTCCCGGCTTCATATATATATAAATATATATGTATATATATATATATATATATATAACTAATGTTCTCTGTCTTCATAGATATATATATATATATAGCCAATGTTCTCTGACTACATATATATATATATTTTTTTTTATGTGCGAGAGATGTCGATCGCGTTTGACGATTTCCCAACACCATCTCGCTTGCAAGTGGACGTAAGACAAGTTGATCCCGAAGGGCGTTTTTCTTCGTACAGTTAACCTTTCGTCCTTCAAGCAGAGACTTGAAAAAATAAATAACCCATTTAAATATTATTTTGTGAGGATTTTAATACAAAAAATGAAATGTTTTTTTTTTTACTAAACTAGATTTAAAAAAAAAAAAAAAATTGTCGATCTTTTGCTAGATATAAAATCCCGAAAAGGGCTTTTTCTTCATATCTAATTCATCCCGAATGGCCTTTTCTTCATACTTCATGATAACTCATGAAAATATTATTTCCATTGAAAGATTTCTCGAAAGAAAAAAAAAAAATAGAAAAATGAATGTACTAAAAAATATGAGATGCATCCATTTTGTTTTCTACAAAACTCTAACGATAGAAAAAAATCAAAAATTTTTTTGAAAAATGCCTCGTATGGAGGTGATTTTTCTCCTGGACGATATATATTTTTTTTTTTCCTTTTTTCAAAGTCGCCGAGTGTTCCAACGATTTTAATGACACTTTGCGCTTCGCTCTGCAACTCTCTGCCCTGCTAACGCGCGTTTTCGCTTTGCTAACGTGTGTGGGTTTTGTTCGTGACGCACACAAGCCGGGAGGGTTGCAACCCTCGTGCGATTCTCGTTCGTAAAAGCCAACGATCCGTGTGCTGCGCCCGTCGTTGCCGCGTTGGCCCGTACGGTTGCTCGTAAATCTTCCACCTATTTTTTTTTTTTTTTTTTTTTTTTTTTTTTTTTTTCTATGCGGCACGATTTTTTTCGTTTGCTGCCGGACGAAAGGGGACGGTCAGTGACGGATTTTCGCACGAGCATTCCTCCCCCACGTGGCCTGGTTTTTTTTTTTTTTTTTTTTTCTAATATATATATATATATATATATATATATATATATATTTTTTTTTTTTCCGTTCATTTTGCTTGTTTGTTAGCATTCTCGTGAGTGTTTCATATCGCAATTCACAACGAGCCAGAAAAGTCCAGTTGGCCCTTTTATCTTGCCGTCAACCAAACGGTCACTCGGCAGTCACTCAGTCGTATGTCGACCTGACAATGTTAATTATTACTCTTTATGATCGGTTTTATACCACATATATCTATGAATTCGTTTGCCTCTGCTTCATCTTCGCCACGTTATTCGTTATACACAAAAAATAAAATAATGAAAATTATGTGCCAAAGGGTGCAAAATAAATGCGATTTTTTTTTGCACTTTTAGGGATGACTCAAATTTAAATAGCATGAAATTATTTTCTGTTTTTTTTTTTTTCGTTAAATAAAATTGAGCGAGTTCGTCATATAAATTGACTCGTTGTCGTACTGCGTGATTAATGATTCGGCAAAAATACAAGTCGCGTAAACATTTATTAAAAATGTCAATGACAAAATAATTATTCTTCCTTAATTAAACGAGGCTCCAGTCCAATAGGGATTTTCTGCCGTTGATGTGGCCTTGTACGTGCTTGTGTGTATTTGTGTGATCCCCGTCGACGGTATTTCGCATCCCTCAACGAATGTGGAACAATTCCATCGAGTTTTTCAATTAAGAAGTTCCCGGTACTGCTTTGCCCCATAGCGGCGGTTCTTCTGATCCTCTTATATAATATTATATATATATATATGGATGGAAAGATGCGAAGAGTTGTTCGTTGTTCGTGGAAAACTCCGATGGGTCGAAATTAACGAGACTTTGTCTATCGTGTAGCAATTTTTTTTTTTTTCATCGATATTTTCTTCGCTCACCCGTTCATATATTTTTCTAATTTTACTTTTTCAAGCTTGGATAAATGTTATTTCTTTTTCTCCTTCGAATCCCTTCGTATATAATCGTCAATGGCTCGCATTGAAGTATTCATTAATATTTTTATATAATTGCTCCCCTTATTCTAATTAACGAAAGACAAAAATCGTCTACAATTTTTTTTTATCGATCATATATTTTTTTTCATCCCCCTTTAATTTTTTCCAGCTGTTATAAAAATGATTTATTTTCCTTAATTTTTTTTCAATGTTCTCCTAAGACAAGACTTTATCTTTCATCGAAACATTTTTTTTTTCATCGATATTTTCTTCGCTCACCCGTTCATATATTTTTCTAATTTTATTTTTTCAAGCTTGGATAAATGTTATTTCTTTTTCTCCTTCGAATCCCTTCGTATATAATCGTCAATGGCTCACATTGAAGTATTCATTAATATTTTTATATAATTGCTCCCCTTATTCTAATTAACGAAAGACAAAAATCGTCTACAATTTTTTTTTATCGATCATATATTTTTTTTCATCCCCCTTTAATTTTTTTCAGCTGTAATAAAAATGATTTATTTTCCTCAAATTTTTTTCAATGTTCTCCTTATTTAACAAGACAAGACTTTATCTTTCATCGAAACATTTTTTTTTTCATCGATATTTTCTTCGCTCACCCGTTCATATATTTTTCTAATTTTATTTTTTCAAGCTTGGATAAATGTTATTTCTTTTTCTCCTTCGAATCCCTTCGTATATAATCGTCAATGGCTCACATTGAAGTATTCATTAATATTTTTATATAATTGCTCCCCTTATTCTAATTAACGAGAGACAAAAATCGTCTACAATTTTTTTTTATCGATAATATATTTTTTTTCATCCCTCTTTAATTTTTTCCAGCTGTAATAAAAATGATTAATTGTCCTCAATTTTTTTTTTCACCCTTTTTTCGTAACTCTAAAATAAACGTTATCTCACCCCAACCCCCCACCTCCCCCTGACCTTTTCGTAGATAATCTTTAATGATCGACCTCCAAATATTCGTTCATCTTATCATAATTATATCTATATATATATATGTATATATATATACATATATAACTGAAGTCAAGCAATTCAGCCCAATTGAACATAAACCCTCAGTTCGTTGGAGTACCCGAGCGAGCTCGATTTAACGAAGCTTCGTTAAAAGGTCGTTTTTTCGGAAGTGGCAAGTGTTTCCCCTTCCCCTTCCCTTTCTCGCTCATAGAACTCATGGAGCATCAAGCGGAAATTTTTTCCTACCTTGACACCCCTTCTCCCTCCCCAACCCCCGGCGACTCTTTCATGAATACCTGAAATCTGTGAAACAAATTCTCGAGTGTGTCTCGACCGCTCTTGCAACAGCAGCACACTCTAGCTCTGTGAAAACGGCATACTCGTCAAAAGGGTGCTAACGAGACGTAGCTACGAATTTCTATATGTTGTATATATATATAAATATTTACGTAGCATTTATATTCACAGAAGACGCGTTAATAGAGGCGAGTGCGATGCACAAAATTCCTCCCAGAATACTTTTTTTTTTTTTTTTTCGTTAATCAAATCATCAGATATAATTCATTAAATTTCTAACGATTTTCATGTAACTCTGAAAATTGTTTGAAAAAAAAAAAAAAATACTATGAATTTTTAGCAAGTATTTTTTATTCAATTTTAATAATTTTAGTGAGTTTTATTATAATGATTGGACAAAAAAAAAAGATTTTTCAAATTTTTCCTCGGGCACTCGATGTTCTGCCAAAATTGATCGGCACAAATCTTCTTTATTTACACACACACACACACACACAAACACAAGTGTACGTACAATCTATATATATAAAATTCGATCTTATCCATAGCCACATGTGCTGCACAGGCTGGCAACGATAATCGCGTATAGAGGCAGTTCCCGTGATATCGAACGATATTTATTCGGATGGTGTGCAAATCCCAAATATATATATATGTATATATATATATATATATTATATGTAGACGGAGGGCGCCACGTATGCCATTAAACCTGCACATTTCCATTATATCTCAACGTATTTCACTTAGATCAGTATAGGCGGGGGTGAATCTAGATGATGTCCTATATCGTATGTGTGTATATATAATACATATATATATAGAACATGTATGTGTATATATAGGGCATATAAGATATATATAGGACATATAATACATATATAGAATATGTATGTATATATAGGACATATAATACATATATAGAACATGTATATACATATATAGGACATATAATACATATATAGGGCATGTATGTGTATATATAGGACATAGAATACATGTATAGAACATGTATGTATATATAGGACATATAATACATATATAGAACATGTATGTATATATAGGACATATAATACATACATAGAACATGTATGTATATATAGGACATATAATTCATATATAGAACACGTATGTATATATAGGACATATAATACATATATAGGGCATGTATGTATATATATAGGACATATAATACATATATAGGGCATGTATGTATATATATAGGACATATAATACATATATAGAACATGTATGTATATATATAGGACATATAATACATATATAGGGCATGTATGTATACATATATAGGACATATAATACGTATATAGAACATGTATATATATATATATATATATAGGACATATAATACGTATATAGAACATGTATATATATATATATATATATAGGACATATAATACGTATAAGGATATAATATGGTATTGGAGAGGGGACTTGAGTTGGGTAGAGATGCTGTTCGCGAGGTCCGCAATTTCCGTAGTTTCGGGCACGCTCGGTACTCGCGGCTATTGGAGGAGCCCCCCCCCCCCCCCACTTCTCCTTCCCACCCCGTTCGCACCGGCCTTGCAATTCTCTGGCTCTCCACGTGCCCGTATTTCACTGCGAAAATGCTCTTGTCCCCCCTTACATGAATATATATATATTCATATGTAGACTGAGTATAGTGCGCCAATTCTTGAGCCAGAGAGAGAGAGAGAGAGAGAGAGAGAGAGAGAGAGAGAGAGAGAGAGAGAGCTCCTTCAACCACCCTTATATACGCCGAGATCCCGAATGTATGCTGAAAAAAAGGCACACAAAAAAAAAATTGCAAACACTTGAAAATTCATCTCTCTCTATTTCTCTCGTTTTTTTTTTCTGTGCTTATGTATTCTTCAACATTGCGCTCTAAATCCTTGTGCAAATTTTATTTTTAAATAGGCAGCATAATTATCTTTACGAATAAATTGTTGTTTGTATGCAGAAAATGAGATTGCCATTTATTGCTGTCTCATTGCCATTTATTATTGTTGGTCAATACAAGGATGAAAAAAATTGATATGAAATTAAATTGATAAAAAACAATTGGAAGCATCGAAATTGATTGGGTAGAGTCGAGCTTTATTTGTCAATGCATTTTTTTTTTATTTGGGCATGATATTGTTATTTATGATGTTTCGTTATCATTTTTTGTGGCAAACTGATGCAATCATTTTTTTTTTGTTTTTAATTTTCATCATAATTTGTTGTATAAAAAATAGAAACGATGGAGGGGGCAATTTTTTTTGTGTCTGCAAATTGTAATGTTTCCATCTCTGGAAAACAGAGTGGATGCTCATTTTTCGATAATTCTATTCAATTCAGATCATAACTATAGTTATGATCACAGTTCAGATCATAACTATAGTTATGATCACAGTTCAGATCATAACTATAGTTATGATCACAAATGGTATGGCAATTAACATAGTACGTATACAAGAAAAGCCTCAATAAAACCCAATTGTTTTTTTGTTTCTTTTTTTCACCGTCAGAGTGAAATCTTTTTTTTTTTCCAGTCATTATAATAAAACTCAGTAAAATGATTAAAATTGAATAAAAAATATTTGCTAAAAATTCCTATTATTATTATTTTTTTTCAAGCAATTTTCAGAGTTACATGAAAATCGTTAGAAATTTAATGAATATCTGATGATCTGATTAACGAAAAAAAAAAAAAAAAAAAAATTGAAACGATGGAGGGGGTAATTTTTTTTGTGTCTGCAAATTGTATCTCTGGAAAACAGAGTGGATGCTCATTTTTCGAAAATTCTCTATAGTTATGATCACAAATGGTATGGCAATTAACGTAGTACGTATACAAGAAAAGCTTCAATAAAACCCAATTGTTTTTTTGTTTTTTTTTTTCACCGTCAGAGTGAACTCGACATCCATCATCATATTAGTATATTTATATGGACGTCGACAAACGGACGCATTTTACGTGTCATTTTAATCGGCCTATTTATCATACTCCACATATTTATTATTCAACGTGAACGCAATTGCATGATTTTAATCCAATCGAAAAAAAATTAGTTGCTTTTATTTGTATTCTTTTTTTTTCATTTTCTCGTATCTCGCGAATGTTGAAACTCGATAAATTCGTAATACAATTAAAAAAAATAAAACATAAACACACAATATTTTTGTATTATAATAACGTTGAAAAAAAAAAAAAATTTGCTGATATAATTCGTAATATTAATGTATAGTCTGCAGGAAATATGTCGATTTCATTGATTCGTTGAATATTCATTTTGTAAATTATTTTATGTATGTACACGTGCTCGGGATGTTATACTATATATAGGGACCTTGTCGATGCTTTTGAGGCTAAAATTACACGCGCCATATATATGAAAAAAAAAAAAAAAAAATTAAGTTGCTTTTTTATATTGTGCGTAATAAAAGTATGGTGAGTCGTTATCAAGGTTTTTCTTATCAGGCACTAATTAATTGAGCAATTCATCGATAAGATGGTAGAAATATTTAAGTGTTAACGAGTAGAGCTAATTTATTACAATAAATTTACATCCATATGTAAATGTAATATGTAATATATTATGAAATATTTCATAATCTACACGAGATAATTCAGGTCACGTAAATATTACTATGACTTTGAAATTCATCTTCCATTTGTCACATAAACTTGGCTCTTTATTTGTCCATGCTTATTTATTTCACGACTCGATGTAACGAAAATATCTTAACGCCTTAAAGTTGTTATCTCTCGTTACATTTTCACGAGCTAATTAATAAAATTTATCTTCTTATCGTGTAAGAAAAATTTCCATGCTCATTCCCATTGCTATCTATTTTGTAATTTATCTCTCTCTCTCTCTCTCTTAAAATACAATGACGAAATTCTCATATTTGTACTCCAATTTTGATAATCAATTCAAGTTATAATTATTTTGCAATTGTATAGATTGAATTTTACATCAATCACGAATATTTTCACATATCCATTTCAATATATACAAATATACATACACAAATACAATGTATATACAAATATACATACAAAAATAAATGTATATACAAATATACATACAAAAATATATGTGTGTGTGTGTTTGAATTGATTGAACGAAGTTATAAATTGGCAAATGATTTTGACGATAAACTTGGTTGACGAGCCCAACCGGTTCGCTGGACCGAGGAAAAATTCTTTTGCTCACTTTTTCGTGAAACGTGCGATGGAGGGGGTCGCTTTTTTTTCTTTTCTTTGGCCTTATATATATATATACATATAATGCCAACGAATATATATATATATACATATATATGTATATATAACGTGAACTACTTTCTCCATGACCAAAGTGCGAGGCACAGAGAGCAGCATCCATTTTCGTGGGAACGCACATAATAGCCAGGAGCATTTAAATGACCATCTAAATTCCCTCGACTATTCTACTTTTTTCCTCTACATGTTTTTTCTCGTCTTTTTATTTCTCAAATTCTCGGACAACAAAGACCCCAGAGATAACGAAGGGGATTTTTTTTTGTTTTTATCGCGAGTCGGAAAAATGGAGATTTTAAATAACGATGATTAATTGTAATTGAACGGGAAGGTCGAGAAATTTTTTATCGTGGAAATTTCACGTATTTGAATGAAATTTTAATTTCTCGTTAATTTCATAATAATAATAATAATAATTAATAATTGTAGTATTTTTCTATTGTCTGATGCATAAATTGGATCGCATCTGCAAGTATTGTAGGGAAAGATCAGCGTTTATTAATGTGGAATTTGATTGCTCCGGGTCACATGGAGTGTTAAGAGAGAGAGATAGAGAGATAGAGAGAGAGAGAGAGAGAGAGATCGAGATACGTTGATTCATCTGTGGACGCACAAAGTGCATCACTTCAAGCATGCGGGTAATTTATCATGGCCTAATTTTTTTTTTCTACCATCTTCGGTCCATGGGTACAAAAATTTTTCGTCGTGGTGTCGCTTCTATCAATGATGAGTTTTTTTTTTATTGCGAATAAAAAATTTAAAGAAAAAGATTCTGTCGAGTCAAAGAGTTGGGAGAAAATGAGAAGATGAGAGAAACTCGAAACACACATATATATATATATATATATATATATATATATATATATATATATATACATATATATATATATAGTGAGTACTCGAGGCCAAGCTCGTCGTCAAAGTCTTTTTGGCTCTGTAATTCTGTTCTTTGCCGTTTTCTCTTTCTCCTCTCTCTCTGTCTCCTCGTCTTTTGCCCGCGACCAGAGCATATATATAGTTCTTGTACGGGCTAATATTTGAGACCACTTCAAACCGTTCCAATCTCGTTTGCCAGCTGGCCTCTCTGGCTTGCCCGAGGCGTTTTACAATACTATACATATATATATACCTCTATACATTTTGAATAATAGATCGATCGAGAAGCTTAGCCGAAACGAGGAACAAGGTAAATTTCGTGTATGGGCTTTCTCAAATCCGCAGCATGTCCTGACCTCTGGGGTCTACTGGCCATTAAATATATGTATACATCTAACACAAAAAGTCTCTGAAAAGGGGGAAACGTTATTACAAGGGTTTAAATGGGAAACTTAAAGCTCGTTTGAGCCAAAAAAGTCAACTTTTATTTAAGCCTTTATTTAAGCTTTTATTTTTATTATTTTATTTATTGTTAAATATTCAACAGACAAAAAAATTATGGCACCATAATTGTGTTTTTTTTTACCAATTAATATTCTTGAAAAATATTTATGAAAAATTCCCTCAAATTGCTGTAAATTATTTTTTGAGTATTTTTTAAATTGTCACCAAGTACATTTTTTTTTAACGTTGAAAATAATTTTTTTCATCTGTAAGAGAACCTCGCGCGGAATATTTTCTCCTCGGCAAAATTGACTTATTGGCTAATCGGTAAAATTGAATTTATTTTTAATCAGATCGGTACTGATTAAAACTAAACTATCTACAGTAGTTTAGAGCAACGTGCGATCCTTTGAAAAATTGCAGTTTTTGAAAATAAAATGAAGGAAGCATTTTTTTTAAATTTTATAGCGTATATTTTTTTTTATTGAAAAAAAATTTAACAAACATTTTTTTAATTGAAAAAAAATTTAACAAACATTTTTTTAATTGAAAAAAAATTTAACAAACATTTTTTTAATTAAAATAAAATTTATCAAACATTTTTTTAATTAAAATAAAATTTAGCAACCATTTTTTAAATTAAAATAAAATTTAGCAACCTTTTTTTAAATTAAAATAAAATTTAGCAAACATTTTTTTAATTAAAATAAAATTCAGCAAACATTTTTTTAATTAAAATAAAATTTAGCAAACATTTTTTAAATTAAAATAAAATTTATCAAACATTTTTTTAATTAAAATAAAATTTAGCAAACATTTTTTTAATTAAAGTAAAATATTCTTGTCAAATAATTAATTCACGATACGTTGAACGCCCCAAATCTACTTTCCATTCACACATATCACACATTGACTCAAAATATCCATCACGCACGGATCTGTTACAAAACGCCTTGCGATCGTATCCAAGTTGTCGCTCGTCGATTTGTATAAAACGCGGGCGAGCTCGCGAGTGTCAAGTGAAAATGTTCTCGATTACGCACTCGATCGAGCAATTCTCGTTACTGGCACTCTATCGCGAAACCATCAATAGTGTAGGAAAAAATAAGGTGATTCAATGCAAGAGGACGTCAAAAATGTCTCTTTAATTCTCAACGTAAGATTATCCCAATTGTTGAAAAAGAAATATTAATTTTTTTTTACCACCATCAATTTTTATCCTCACTCAAAATTTTACGAAAACAAACAAATTTATTTATTTTTTGTTACATTTGTATCTCGTAATTTGATGGCAGATACGAGACTGCATATAAATAACTTGCTGATGTTAAAAAAAAAAAATTATAAAAATCAAATCAGTCTCAAAAAAAATAATAATAATTATAAATTTTATTTATTAAAATAAAAAAAAATCGACAAGTATTCGTTTCCATTTTTGTGCATATCGTTATTCTTGTATCTCGCTCTCATTATGACAAACAAATGGCATTATTATACATGCTAAAAAAATTATCGAACCTCGGACCTCGGACGGGCAATATTGCCGCACAAAGTGCGTCACCGTTGCGCTTTCTTCTCTGTCGACATTCCACTTATGATAGAAACGATAATTACGAAAAAAAAAAAAAAAAAAAAAAAAAATCGTTATGCGTATCGAGCATCTTACACAAAAATACGCGTATATATATAGAGAGATCTGCAAGGGTCAGTTTGTCAAACTCGTTATTTTTGTTCCTCCTCAAATTGAACATTTTGTTTTTCTTTCTATTTCTCGACCACCCCAAATTCGTAACGTGTTTTCGTTAACCATTTTTTGACCAGAAAAAATTCAATTGACAATTCAATAAATTTTTTCGATATTTGATGAAAAAAAAATTGTATCCATTTCAAGCGTATATTCGTGCTCGAAAAAAAAAGCAAAAATTACATTTTTTTTTCACGAATTTCATAAATTTGATATAAACATTAATTATTTTGTCCTAATAAATTGGATCGAAATTCACATTTCATTTCAGGCGTATACATATATATGGAAGGTTATAAGTGTTAAAAATAGATGGGGAAACTTTTATGTGAAATTAAGTTTGATAACTGTGAACATTCCGGACGCCCTTTGTACTTATAAATGCCGCGGGTACAATCAAACACTCTTCTCCATTTCGTAGAATGAATTTTCTCTCTTTTCCTCTCTCTCTCCTTCGCCCAGTCAGCCACTGCCATTATCGCACAGTTGAATTGCTCGCTAACAATGACGAGACACAATAAAGGGGTGTATACATATATATATATATATATATATATATATATATATATATATATATATATAGGAACTGCTGTATGATATATATAGATATATATATATATATATATATATAAGAACTGCTGTATGATATATATATATATATATATATCACACATCAGTTCTTTGTAAGCGTACATTATGTCGTACAAAATACACACAGACAGACGCCTATCGAAGGTTTTTCGTCAAATTGACTCGACACGAGTGTAAAGTATATAAATTTTCTGGCACGCTATAATATTAATCTTAAAAAATATTTTCGTATTTTTTCACTCTCGCGTTATGCGCAAATAACATATAATATAATTTCGTATAGTGTCTAATGTGGAATATCCATATATCAAAATCGTCGAGTCTCTCGTTGACAAGAACTCGTTAATCCTTTCTCAAACTGTGCTTTTTGTCTTTCTCGCCTCATCTTCTCTCTCTCTCTCTTTCTCTCTTTGCTCTCATCTTGTGTACGACCTAAATATTTCGCTGAGATCTTTTCGACGATCTTTTTTCATTTTTTCGTCATCTTGATTTTTTATCTCGTCTCAGTTGCAATTCAAAATTACAATACTGTAATTAAAATAAATAATTTAAATTTAAATTAAATTTTAAAATTTCCCTCTCAATTCAAGATTTTTATATTCGACATAAAAAAATGAATAAAAATAATTTTGGGCCTTCATTGATGTTAACTAAATTGGAATAAAAATTGACAGTTAGGAAAAACAACATATTAGCGAAAAGAAATGTAAAATATGAAAAGTATGTTTTTTAAATATAATAAAATTTTCAAGCGTTTCATATGCAATCATTATAATTAATTCGATGATGCTTGACGTTAAAATTGCTTTATCATTCGGTTGACGAACGAATCTTTTTGAGTCAGCTATTCTCTCTAACTCGTCATAATAACATCAACCCCATATATATATGCTCTCTCATTTTCCAGTATCCATATACATATATTTATGTGTACCGTGCAATCTCTCACAGCTCGTTCTCATTTCATCGTACGAAGCAAAATCATAAACGAGAACGTTTGTCACTCGGTCGGTAATAATAAACGACGTATTATAGCACGTTAAATGCCCGTATATAAAAGACTTGAAAAAAAGAAAAAAAAAGATAAGATATCGAGTCACGACCAAAAGCTTGGGGGACACGCGTGTCCTGCCAAGACGAGGAACTCTTCTCGTATTCCCTCGTTATCTTTCCCTCTCGCTTGCCTCCTTACCGAATAAAATAAAATAAAAAAAGGTCTGAAGAAAAAAACTCCATCATCTTTACAGCTATCTTTTGTCGCCAGAGTCGTTGGACACAAAAAAAAAAATATATATATATATATATATATATACAAAACGAGGGTACTTATCACACCCGTCATTCAATTATCTCTCGTGGATAATAAAAAATTACGTTTAATTTTTGTTGAGTGCAACTCATCGAATGTAGATCGTCCCAGAAGTCGTTAAATTATTCCCTCATTCTGATTAATAATCACGGTGATTAAAGAATAAACGTCTAATCAGCTGAATCGCGTTAGACACGCATTGCGAAAAAAAAAAAGTTAAACGAACACGCCCATTCAAACAGATTAAGTAGAGGGACATATAATTTATTACTTTTAGCTCACATTGTATGTGCACTCTTGAGTAAAAAATAAAATAAACTACATATTTTCTCCTTCTTTTCGTTTAATTAATTCCAATACATTAAATTGTTTTTTTTTTGTTTTTATTCCGAGGAATTATTTATTAAAAATTCCTCACTTGAAATTACTTGAAATTATTTTTCATTTGGATGTTTCGCATAAACAAAAAAAAAAAAATTCATCCATTACTCGACATGTGTTGGCGACATGTGCTCAAAAAAAATAATCGTTCTCTCGCATCTACACACACACACATACGACGGATATAATTAATTTAATCAACAAATATCTCTGGCTAATTTAAATGACAAAAAAAAAGAAAGAAAAATATGACAATTGTCTTCAATATCATTTAAAAAAAAATTATTTTCATCCTTTCTGTCTCCCTGAATTTTCACGTGCAAGAAACGCTCATGAGCGACCGACCAGACCGAATGAGCGGTTAGAGTAGGATCTCGCGTACTTTATGCAAACGACGACGAGTCAAGGCGCGTTTCCCCCACTCTGCGACCACGGCTTCTCCCTCCACGACGCATGGGACGACGTAAGCGTCGCTGATCTCGCGTCCTCTCTCGCTCTATCGGCACGTTTTACGCTCTATCTCTCTTCTTGGCGTTGCGTAACACGCAACACACAAGTACAACATGCACGCACACATGCATTTACACACACGCACACACATGTGGCTGCAACTTGGCGGGACTGTCCATACATTTATCGCGCGAATGACGAGACAACGAACAGAGCTCGTCTCTCTCGTCTGGTTGTCGGCGTTTTATCGCCCCTCTCGACTTCGCTATGAGCCACCTCCACACCTATCTATCGTATGAGCATCAGTACACATCAGCATCACCAGAGCTCGATTTTACATACTCGTGGATGGCGAGACTCGTCGCTCTCCTCCACCTTCGTGCAGCCCAGCCGGCAAAGCCGTATGTGTTTCCCTCTCACGATGCCAGCAACTCGGTATATGCATCTCTCCTTTTCTCTCTCTCTCTTTTACTCCCTATATATATATATATATATATATATATATATATATATATATATATATATATATATATAAATGAGTGAGTGAGATAGAGAGCGAGAGAGAGAGAGAGAGAGAGAGAGAGAGAGAAACTCAAATACAATGAAACGAAACGTAGAAACAAACGAGTACAGCGCGCACTTCGGGAACCCGCTAAGCTAGATAGTCAACGACTGGTGCTCCGTCCAATTGCGCGAGTGTCCCAACGATCCCCCA